>CM059447.1:7926225-8407000 GCA_030390025.1 Squalus acanthias | reverse complement strand
GGTGTCTGTGTGTGTGCACCTACAGGTTCAGCTGTAATATCCCCACAGTCAAATAGCCGGCTGAAACGCACTGTCAAAGCTCAAAGATGAACAGTGGTCACTTGGTGGCGATGCCAAACAGTGTGTGGTGTATCTCAGCGAGGAGTGTCAACAATCCAAGAAGGCAGGGGGGGAGGAGAAAACTGGAGAGAGAGAAAAATATATACTTTTTTAAAAAGTTCACACTGCAACAAAGGTAGCGTGTATCACAGCACGGACTCTGTCTGGCAAGCCAACGTGTCAACATCTCAGCTATCTTTTCAGAGCAGAGCAGACTCTGCTCGACTGTTCCAGGAAACGAGCCATGTGGCTGACACCTCTCTCAGACTGAGTAGCTGGTAATGAGGGTGTGGTGTCAGTGCATTATTCTATGGTCAGCTGAAAGATTTGCAGCAGCCACTGGTTAAAGCTCATTGCTTTCAGCCAGGGTCCACATCACCCAGTGCCTCTCCTAACAGTAGAAGGCCAGCAAAAACAATTGCACCTTGCTGATAGAAATCATCACTTCATAATGTATCTTCATGGTAAGCAAGTGGTGACGGCTGCTCGAATCGCTTGCGATGCTCGCAAAGGCAGGTGTTTGCACTGGAGGTCAAGGGGCCTTTTTATTTGCACAGCATGGAATTGCTGCAAGATATTGAGAAAAAAATTTGGCGAATTGCAGTCAAGTTAAAGTATTTAACAGCCTTTGTACAAATATTTGGCAAAGCTTTATTCTGTTTTGGGATGGAGACGTGCTGTGTGTTATTTTGGTCACACTGAGACACGGGCCAGGGTCGGAAGGCAGGTTTAATAGATGCAATTGCATAAAAACTTGATGCAACATCATCTCAGAAGCAGCGAGGGGTGTCACTCATTAGTACTGTAGTCCTCGTTGCCCAGGTGATAAGAACGTTCACAATGCTTGCAAAGGCCTGCACTGGAGATCCAGGGACACACAGCTTGGCGGTGGGGCCAGGGCAACTGTTGGGAGGGAGGAATGTACAAATTTCTATAACTCTGTGATGAGAAGACACACACACCTCAACCGGAATTATGGGCCAAAAATTCATCCCTTCCCGGGTGAGTACACAGTCCGTACTCACCCGTAAGGCGTCCCGAAGTGCCGGTTTCCTGCATGCACTGCGCATTCGCGGGAAACCAGAACTTCCGGTATGGTGAAGGGGGCGGTTCCTAGGTGAACCGCGTGCGCACTAGAGGCTGCGCGCACGCAGCAAACTTAGATTTTTTTCAGGTTTCTACGCGAGGGTAAGTATTGAAGAAACTACGCTATTAAAAAGGAGGCGCAGGACCCGTTTTCAACAAGGTAAGTGGTTAATTAAGTATAATTTAAAAAAAATTTCAACAGGTTTATCTTTTTTAGATACTTTAAAGAAAGGTAAGTTTATTTTTATCACTTTTAAAAAGTATTTTAATTTTTTCAAAAATTTAAATTTTTGTTCAAAGTGGTTAATTTATTTAACTATAGTTATTTTATAAATGTAATTTTTTTTTAAATTTATTTTAAGTTTAGCTGTTCTTTTGGGGCCGATTTCAATTCACAGGTTTGACAGGTCTCCTGTTAAATCTATGAATGAAAGATGGTCTGCTGCCATTGGCTCTCCATGGCCCACGTGATCCCAGGGGACGCATCGCACTAACTGCGCCCCTGGGATACACAAGCACTGCGTGCCGGCAGTTGGGAGAGGCCCAGGACCCGAAGTTCCCATGGGCCCAAAACACAACGGCAGGCGCGGTAGGTAAGAGCGCGCGCGATCCTTACCCCCGCGGCAAGCCGGAGAGGCGAATTTCTGGGGCTATATCATCCATCACCTCACATATTTCCAAGCAAAAAAAAGACATTCTGAACAGTTTTACAAGGAGCGAGGGGCCCACGCCACAAACTCCCTACCCATGCCGCTGATTCGTGCTCCCTCCCTTAGCTTACTGTCTCAGGCCGAACCAGATTTTGCACAAACTCAGTGTCCAATTCAACCCCGAGCTCGGCTTCTAACCCCGTATACTCTCCATCACAAACACCGCCCACTTCACTTCTGTAACACCGCTCGCTTCCATCCCTACCTCAGCCCACCTGCTGCTGCAACCCTCATTCATGCTTTCATCCAGACTCGACGCTTCCAATCTCTCCTAGCTGCCCTCGCATCCTCCACCCTCCGTAAACTTTAGCTCATCCAAAACTCTGCCGCCTGTATTCTATCCCGCACCAAGTCCCGTTCACCCATCACCCCATTCCTCACTGACCTACACTGGCTCACAGTCATCCAATACTTGTATTTAAAATTCTCATCCTTATATTTAAACCCTTTCATGGCCTCACTTCTTCCTGTCTTTGAAACCTCCTCCAACCCTACAAACCCTCTCCCACCACGCCCCCCCCCAGCGCCCCCATAACCCGCCCCCCCCAGCGCCAGTGCCACCCTCACCGCGCCCCCTACCGCGATCCCCCACCGCGCCATCCCGCCAGCGCCCCCCCCACCCCCACCGAATGCTCCTGGCGGAACTCAAACTGAGCATTGGTGTGCAGGTTATTGGTGAGTAAGTGCCACTTAATAGCACTGTCGATGACTCCTTACATCAGTTTGCTGATGATTGAGGAGAGGCGGTAATTGGCCGGATTGGATTTGTCCTGCTTTTTGTGGACAGGACATACCTGGGCAGTTTTCCACTTTGTCAGGTAGATGCCAGTGTTGTAGCTGTACTGGAACAGCTTGGCTAGAGGCACAGCTAGTTCTGGAGCACAAGTCCTCAGCACTACAGCCGGGATGTTGTTGGGGCTGATAGCCTTTGCTATATCCAGTGCACTCAGCTGTTTCTTGATATCACTTGGAGTGAATCGAATTGGCTTAAGAGTGGCTTCTGTGATGGTGGGGACCTCAGGAGGAGGCAGAGATGGATCATCCACTCCGCACTTCTGGCTGAAGATGGTTGCTTCAGCCTTGTCTTTTGCACTCACGTGCTGGGCTCCACCATCATTGAGGATGGGGATGTTCATGGAGCCTCCTCCTCCCGTTAGTTGTTTAATGGTCCACCACCATTCACGACTGGATGTGGCAGGACTGCAGAGCTTTGATCTGATCCGTTTATTGTGGGATTGCTTAGCTCTGCCTATAGCATACTGCTTCTGCTTTTTAGCATTCATGTAGTCCTGTGTTGCAGCTTCATCAGGTTGACACCTCATTTTTAGGTACACCTGGTGCTGCTCCTGGCATGCTCTTCTACATTCCTTATTGAACCAGATTTGATCCCCTGGCTTGGTGGTAATGGTAGAGGGAGGATATGCCAGGCCATGAGTTTACACGTTGTGGTGGAATACAATTCTGCTGCTGCTGATGGCCCACAGTGCCTCATGGATGCTCAGTTTTGAGCTGCCAGATCTGTTCTGAATCTATCCCATTTAGCACGGTGATAGTGCCACACAACACGATGGAGGGTGTCCTCAGTGTGAAGATGGGACTTCGTCTCCACAAGGACTGTGCGGTGGTCACTCCTACCAATGCTGTCATGGACAGAAACATCTGTGACAGGTAGATTGGTGAGGATGAGATCAAGTAAGTTTTTCCCTCATGTTGGTTCTCTCACCACCTGTCGCAGGCCCAGACTGGCAGCTATATCCTTCAGGACTTGGCCAGCTCAGTCAGTAGTGGTGCTACCGAGCCACTCTTGATGATGGACATTGAAGTCCCCACCCAGAGTACATTCTGTGTCCTTGCTACCCTCAGTGCTTCTTCCAAGTGGTGTTCAACATGGAGGAAGTACTGATTCATCAGCTGAGGGAGGGCGGTAGGTGGTAAACAGCAGGAGGTTTCCTTGCCCATGTTTGACCTGATGCCATAAGACGTCATGGGGTCCGGAGTCAATGTTGAGGACTCTCAGGGCCACTCCCTCCTGACTGTATACCACTGTGCCGCCACCCCTGGTGGGTCTGTCGTGCCGGTGGGACAGGACATACCCAGGGATGGTGATGGAGGAGTTTGGGACATTGGCTGAAAGGTATGATTCTGTGAGTATGACTATGTCAGGCTGTTGCTTGACTAGTCTGTGTGACAGCTCTCCCAATTTTGGCACAAGTCCCCAGCTGTTAATGAGGAGGACTTTGCAGAGTCGACTGGGCTGGGTGTGCCGCTGTCGTGTCCAAAGCCGGTGCTGAGGTCAATGCCGGGTGGTCCGTCCGGTTTTATTCTTCTTATTTTTTTTTTTCGTAGCGGTTTGTTTCAACCGAGTGGCTTACGAGGCAATTTCAGAGGGCAGTTAAGAGTCAACCACATTGCTGCGGGCCTGGAGTCACATATAGGCCAGACTGGGTAAGGACGGCAGATTTCCTCCCTCAAAAGGATATTAGTGAACGAGATGGGTTTTTACGACAATCCGGTAGTAGTAGTAGCTTCATAGCTTTACTAGCTTTTTAATTCCCGATTTATTTTATTAATTAATAGTTGCCGTGGTGGGATTTGAACTCCAGTCCCTGAATCATTAGTCCAGGCCTCTGGATTACCAGTCCAGTAACACTATGCTACCGTTCCACTGTTTTGAGTTCCATTGACCAATTTCACCGCCCGCCCCCCCCCCACCCCCCGCCCCCCCAGTGTCTGATGCAAGAACTTTTGTCAAATTTAATGAAAATCTGCTCATGTGTTTTTAGGTTAGAATGGGTTTTTGGAGATTTTGGCAGGAATAGTAGTGTCTAATATGCTACTTTTCAACAGGAAAAACTTACATACCGTGTAAGTGAAAATTAAATAATGGACCACCACTCGGGATTAAAAGTCAGTTTTGAGAAACACACAGAACAATCATTACAGTTCCCAGTACATCTGTTTTCACAAACAATCAGTGTTCTTGAGAGAGATTTCATTAGGGGGTTTGGTAAATATCCAATCAGATATTTTTCAATTACTAAGGCACACAAAAGATGTAATATGGTTTGTGAAAGGCCTTATCTTCGGGTTTTGTTCATAAATGATGACCTTACTCCCAAATTAGGTGGCGTTTTTTAAGACAGACAGTAAGGGCTACACTACACTGATGCATTTGAAGTTTATCCCAGACTTAGACTCACCTGCCTTTCACTGTAGGGGCAGCGGACTTTGGGACCCCCGAACTGGTCACATGGGATTTGCTTTAGACTGGATTTTACTAGCATTTCTAGTTCCATAAAGTTTCACTATCTTTTTATCAAATCACTCAGTTTCTTCCCCGTCAGTTATCAATGGATCTTTTTCTTTTCCATTTGTCTTGTTATTATTCCCTCATCTGGTGTTAAGCCCAGCAACAGCACTCTAAACAGGGCTGTGGATGCTCAATCGTTGAGTATATTCAAGACTGAGATCGATAGATTTTTGGACTCTGGGGGAATCAAGGGGTCGGGCGGGAAAGTGGAGTTGATGGAGAAGTTCAGCCATGATCTTACCGAATGGCTGAAGAGAGGGCCGTATGGCCTACTCCTGCTCCTAGTTCTTATGTTCTTAAACACCTGATTGCAGGACCATGGGACTCCTCCCATTGGGGTTACGTGTTTGGCAATCCTGATGTCAGCTGTTTTCCCAGCCATTGGGTGAGCAGCACAATCACTGCCTGAAATCACTGATGTTCACACAAGACACAAACAGCTGGCAGCTACGGTACAATCTGAAAAGAGCCCTGCAAATCCGGCCTTCAGGCACTTGGGCCCCAATATATACAGGGACGGAGCCGGGGTAGGTGGGGCGGGGTGGGAGGGTTGTAGTGGCCGCGAAACCTGGAAATGCAGGTAACGCGAATGTCCTGCCGAATTTAACGGCAGCCCCTCATTTGAATTTTTTTTCTCCGTTTCCCGGCTGGCAGCCAGCCAGCCAGGTTGAGAGGCTGGCCGGCTGTCAGGCAGGAAGGCCTGAGCTGGAAGGCCCCAGCCAGGGAGCTGAGAGGAGATAGGGAGTGATCAAGTGGTGGGAAGACATCGCAGGGGGAAATCGCAGGTCGGGGGGAGATCATAGGTCAGTGAGGTTGAATTGATCACGGCAGTGGGGAGATTGTAGCTTTCACGTGGTACCTAGAATAGGTAATAGGAAAGCATGTCTAAATATCCTGGGGAAACATGTTGATAATAAGTTGGGCATTATATTGATTGTAAACTCAGTAATTGTAACAAAACAGACGTTGATGTTGATCAGCTCAGTTGTTCAGTGAGCTCACGCGGTATCACAAGGTTTAGTTGGGGTTGATGTGGCATGTTTATTTAGTGAGACACAAAGACAGGTGTTTAGTATAGAATGATTGGAGTTGGCAGGAAGGCTGGGGAGATGTAGTGACAGCCGTTTTCAAAGGGGGGAGCTTTAATCCGAGGAGAATGTATTGGTAATAATCTGACTATGAATTTCTCTTGCAGCCAGCATGGAAACATCCTCTGATTCCTGATCTTCCTGAGGCTGAGTTCCATTTTCCACAGTCTCGACAGCAGCCATTACCTCATCACGAGATTCCGATTCCATTCCTTTCCGAATAGCGAAGGGCACAGCAAGCAACCATGATATGAGAGAGATGCTTGGGAGCGTACTGCCGTGCCCGTCCTGCTCTATTAAGGCAACAACACTTTCCTTGTGGAACCCTTATGATCCTCTTAATGGCCATTCTAGTTGATGAATGAGCCTCATTGAAGCAAATTTCAGTTGGTGAGGTTGGAACTCAAAGTGGGGGGTCATGAGCCATGGAAACAAGGGGTACGTTTCCTCACTCAGAAGCCATTCTGATACTTCACTGAATAGAGCTGGGAGTCCAGAGTTCCTTGTGATAAAAGCATTGCATTCCCTGCAAATATTGCATTGACATGGAGAATTGGTTGTAGGTGGTGACAAACAATGTGAATATTGAGGGAGTGGAATCGCTTTCTGGATTTAGGAAATTCAATGGGTTCAAAGTAGGAGCCCACATTGCAATGTGGATACCATCTATTGGCCCCTGAACATTGGAGAAAAACAGCAAATTGATAAAATTGAATGACCGTGTCATGCTGCTGCCTAGGAGTCATCCCAAAGTTAATGAATTTGCCAGCTCTCCTGAAGATGGTATCAGTAACGTGGTGAATGCAGGTCGTGACCGCATCCTGGATGATAATGCAGAAGTGCCCCCATTGCAGCTTGAAAGGGCCCAACGGCATAAGCATTGCATAGACTTTGACAGCCACTGCCAGATCTGTTTGAGCAGTTCTGGACGGACTGCAGGTCAGTGTGCAGCAGCCGGCACAAGCCATCCAGGGCTTGCTCACTGAATGGCAGTCTGCAAAGCTCCTTACTCTTTCCCTCATTAAGGTCCCTGGGGCTGATAGAGCTGTTGTGCAGGAGGGTAATAATGGCTTGGTCTCATTCTTCTTTGATATTGCCTCAGTCTCCTTTATTCCCCTCTGATCCCCTCCTCTTCCTTCATCAAGATTGCATATAGAGGAATCCCCACAGGTAAAATCATGGCGCTCTATATCCTTTACTGTGGGTGGGGGGTCAAAGATTTGTGGGTCACGAGATAGTCCCTCATTCTATCCACCTTACTAGTTCCCCAGAGCAAGCAAAATCTCCAACCAAACATTGTCCAGGCGGCTTTAAATTGAACGGCTGATCTGGAAAGCCACAATGCCTTATTTAAACGGTCATAAGTTACTCTCCTGCATTATAATGGAAAACTAAGGAATGCTCATTGGGAATCCCATACCTGATCCTTGGAACCTCTCACTGTGGGTGTGGACACAAATATCCCAGTCCCTCAGGCAGTCAGAGGCAAATCCAGCGCTGTCTAGTTTTTAAAAAATTTTAAACGTTCCAGAACCGCATTGCCAGCTCCACTAATCCGTTGTCAAGCGTTTGTGTGATCTTCAGGTTACATCACTTCCACCTGTCTCCGCTGTCATTCGTAACAGGTGTGCCCGTTCTAACTTACACACAATGCACTGCAGGGTTTCAGTGTGTGAATACCATCGGCCCTCATTTAAATAAATTCACATCAGCTCCATGGGCAGCCGGCGGGTAGATTGCAAGGAGGCCCAAGCCACGATCGGAAACGCGGGCATCTCGATTACGAGGTGCAAACCCAGCGGAATTGACTTCCACCTCAATTTGCAGGCCATGAAATTGTTTCTCCCAATTCTGAAAATAGCAAGGAATTTCAGGGTCTGTTTATTTGTTTGTCTCCTTATGTTGTTCGGTGTCAATTTCTTTTGTCTTATAACACTCCTGTGAAGCGCCTTGGGATGTTTTACTACATTACAGGCGCTGTATAAATACAAGTTGTTGTTGTTTCTTTGGGACCCCCCTCTGCTGTTCATTTATATATTCTGTTTAATCTTTACCCTTTCGTTCTAGATCATTGTAACACTTGTGTTTCTCTTTTACTTTCTGCTGTTTATTACTCCCTTATCTTTTCTCCGTTTCGCTAGATCCTCATGTTCCACTGTTTCTCTTTCGCTCTTACCCTTCCAGAATGTCTCATAAATGTGGTAAAGGCATCTCTGATCTCCTTGGACCTGCACATTACATCACGTTGCAATTACACAAATGAAGTCCGAACACGTAGTGTTGAACAGTATGAAATCAGACATTGCACAAGTCAATTATGCATTACAATTACCCAGTGGCCCAGTGCTAACAGAATTCGGCAATATGCTGCGCTTTGCCTGTGAATTCAATCATCAACTGATGACAATACGTACAGTACAAGTATTGCTAAAGCTCTACAGGAGCAAAGAAAAACATAGGGGTCTTAATTTGTTGCCGCAGGGTATCTAATGGCATTTGCTGTTAGTTAGACTTTCCCTTGCACGATTAGGTTTTTAATTTTTTTGCATGGCAAGTTGCTGAAAGTGCGAGCTGATAACGTCGCAGCGAGGGGAAACCGGGCATCTGGGACCTGAGTGAACAGGACAAGCAGCTGTGTATCTCCTTAAACAATCAGATTGAAGGATTGTGAAATTATCAACGCAAGGACTGAGAAGGAAGTGTAAGTTAGAGTGGGTGAATTCAATGTCAAATCAGATACAGGAAGAGAAATAAAGAGAGGGAAAGAAAGATTGGATTAAGAGAGCGAGAATAAAGAGACAGAAAGGAAAAGTAAAAAATAAAAATTTGACATTTTAAATTTGACATTTTTAAAATCTCCAACAACAATTAAAACCTGAAGGAGTGAGACTCCACACTTGTAATAGTTAATTTTCAGTGCCAGAGAGGTTGCTTGGCAGCAATTAACACTTATTACGTCATTAAAAGCGTACTTAGACTTGAAATGAGAAGACTTAACTTTCTGTGGTGAGTTTAGTGCGTATCTACCGTACAAATACAGCACCTTCACACTGTTCAATGCATTTCAATGGTGAGGCAGGCAGCGAGGTGCCGTTTTCGCCCAACAGGTCTATCCTCACGACGCACTGCCTTCCCAGGCCAATTGGAAAGTGAAAAGACTTCTTTACCCGATTGGATAATTCTTTACTCTCAGTCAAACAGCCCATTTTTTCCCATGTCCAATATTTTTCTCACTAATAAACAGAAGTGTTCAAAGAAAATGTAAAAAACACACAATTTTTTAAAAAATTCCCCAGTGATTTTTTTTCTCCAGGGTTGCTCGCAGCAGTGTCCTGGACATTAATCTTCAATTCCTGGAGAATCCAGGCCAATCCTGGAGTGTTGGCGACCCTAACTCCAAACAAGGCCACTGGAAACTCCGACAGTATTCCGGGACCCAACAGACCCGGGTCCGAGCAGAGTTTTGAGATGGTCCGTCCGACTCCTGCCAGAGCTAACAGCGGAAGTCTGCTGCAACGGCTGAGTAATTTTGATGCCAATGTGTTAACCCAGTACATCACCCACAGATTAAATAGCGACTGATAGCACCGCGCACAGTGTTAGAACTCTCCAGTAAGCATTCCCCATTGAGAGACTATGGGATGTATCTGAAATTTATGAAAAGTTACTGTGCAATTTGTAGGATTTAGGACATTTTTGAGGTACTCTCTAACTCCAATAATGAAAAGTGGGGATGAATGTAAATATATATTAATCTATGCACAAACTCACCCGAATGCAAATAGTACTGTGTATATACTCTGGTCTACTGAAGGCAACTGTGGGTTTTTTACAAGTTTGTAATCAACATTTAATAGCATCTTTTATTTATTCAATAACAGGTATCTAGGGTATTATCACTGCATCCCTTATTGTCAGAATTAATAATGTTAATTGCTTGCAGGTTTTAGAGTAATGTACTTCTGATCAGTGATTGCTGTGTTAAGCACAGCAGTTTCTGTTATGGTGCTGCCTCCTATAGTCCCAGGTCTGTCATTACAGGAGATCATACAAATTCCTGAATTCAGTGTTGCTCACAATAGTTTCTTCATTGACTTTAAACAGGATTTCCCGTAGGATTCAGTAATTAAATAATCTTTTTTTTTTTAGCAAATGTGCCAACATCATGATTTCTTACTTTGAGTTTCACTTGAGATATTTGTATCTCAACATGATGGTGGGCACAGGCAAATATACCTGCTGCAACCCAAGCATGGAATGAATGTTGAGGCTGTTGTAACATCAAGTAAATGAGGACCATGGGTTACCCAGTGCTTTTACATCCAGAGACAGTGCTTCTGGCCAGCAATGGCCCATTCTGGTCACCCCCCCTAACTCACAGGTGACAAGGCTGAAGGGTGAATTTTGGGTGAAAATGTAGTGTGGCTCACTGCTGGTGCAGAAGTCTATCCAACAAGAAGCTGATACATACAGACCAAGACGGCCCAAGTTTAACACTGGTCTGTGCTGAAATAGCCAGTCTCAACCAGGGTGCCTGTCGAGAAACTGCAATTGGCCTCGGGAGTCGGGGCCTGTTGGAAGTGCACGTGTGGACATCTTGTCAGGACAGAACTGAGTCCAGTTCTGATGCTCTCCGCCCACCCCCGTTCCAAGTTAATTATCTCGACATCACTCAGTGTCGAGGCTCACACTTGAATAGTGGCTGCTTGGGTGAGGGAACTGAGACTGCCCTCCCCACCTGAAACCCACACCTCCACAAGGATTCATCTCCTCAGGAGGCCACGTGGGGAGAGAGGAAGTTAATCCGACTCTGTGAAATTTCTAACATCTCCTCAGGAACAAAATCAACATACTTTTAATTACCACTAAATGCTTTATGAAGTTCACAATAACCTGTTGAAATCATTTATAGTTAACGTATTGTTTCAGAATGTTCACATTGTGAGTGTGCAATCAGAGTAAAGGGACCCACAAAGAATGTCAGTTTATAACACACCGGCAGTGTTGGCACAGTGGCAGTGAGTTGGCACCGTGGCAGTGTGTTGGCACCGTGGCAGTGCGGTGGCACTGTGGCAGTGCAGTAGCACAGTGGCAGTGCGGTGGCAATGGTGGCACTGTGCCAGTGTGTTGGCACCATGGTATTGTGTTGGCACCATGGCAGTGTGGTGGCACTGTGGTAGTGTTGGCACACCAGCAGTGTGGTGGCACCATGGCAGTGTGGTGGCACAGTGGCAGTGTGTTGGCACACCGGCAGTGTGTTGGCACCGTGGCAGTGTGGAGGCACAGTGGTAGTGTTGGCACAGTGACAGTGTTGGCACACCTGGCAGTGTGGTGGCACCATGGCAGTGTGGTGGCACTGTGGCAGTGTGGAGGCACAGTGGTAGTGTTGGCACAGTGACAGTGTTGGCACACCAGCAGTGTGGTGGCACCATGGCAGTGTGTTGGCACAGCAGCAGTGCAGTGGCACCGTGGCAGTGTGTTGGCACAGCGGCAGCGTGGTGGCACCATGGCAGTGTGGTGGCACTGTGGCAGTGTAGTGGCACCGTGGCAGTGTGGTGGTATGCCAGCGTACCATGCCATGGAGTAAAAAAAACACAGCTTTTCGGCCATGAGTCCCCTCACATATTCTTGAGTTTGGCTGTCATCAGGGAGAAGTAACGAGTGGTGAATAAATGTTACCCCATGGGCAGTGAGATAAAATTGACAAGCAAGGCACTCGGAGCTGGCTGACTACTCACCTCTCAACAGAGGGATTGTGCGAAGGGAGATGGAAAGAAGCCAAAAGTAACCTCGTCAAAACAAGAAGGATGGAGAAATCGTGTTCTAACAGTTATGTGGCCAAGTTCACAATAAGAGCAGTAATAACGCAAATATGTATTTGCATGAACTGAGGTTGCACATGGTGTTTTGCATAATGTATGATCAGGTTTAGCGGACACAGTAGGTGATTAATGCAAAGAAAAGGCTTTTCAGTCTGGATATTGCATTATAGATGATGCAAACATTTCCAGGAATTCAGAACTATAAATGTGCTGTCACATAGCTGGACGCGATGACAGATAGGCACATGCTCAAAAAATGAGGTACAAAGTATTAGAAGGGCCTTTCTCCCTTTACAGTTGATTCTCTTTGCCCCCATTCCCCCCCCCCCACGCGCCCCCCCCCCCCAACCCCCCACCCCCCAAGTATGTCACCGCCAAGCTAGGCAGTCACGGAGTTATTCTCTACACAAGAGAATGGATATTCAGATAACCAATTGTAGACACTTCCCAATACCAGAAGTTACCTTCGCAATACTAAGAGGGAAAGGTTGAGTTTAACAACCATTCTGTGCACCCACATAGTAATTATCCTACCAGAAACAGATGGCAACAGCCACCTCAGCGGGGTGGGGTGAATAGGAATAGAGGTTGGGACAGTGACACAGCGGTAGGCTTCACCACCCAATTATCCATTGTTTTTCGCTGCGATCCAGCCCCAATCCCGCCTAATGCCCGAACAGGTTTTATTGGAAGAAGTATGAAGGTGACATCTGAATGAGACAATGAAGAGACATTTAAATGAAACAAAAGACTGCGAAGGTAGCTAATGAGAGGAACTGGAAGGGCTGGAAATCGGAAATAAAAAGATGAACAGAAAATTCTGGAAACGCACAGCAGGCTGCCAGCGCCCAAAGAGAGAAAAGACAGGGGGGATCCCAGGTGTAGACCCCCACCAGAACTGTATTCTAATAAAAGGTCCATGCCTACAACGCCAAGCCATCCCCCTCTCCTTGCACCAATAAAGAAACACCAGCCAGCCCCAAGCCCAACTCGCCCACGTATGGAGCAGTGTCAGCCGCATCGACCATTCCAATCCAACAGCTTGCAAATACTCACGGCCTAAACTCACATTTGTAGAATGCTCACTTTGGTGAGGTACTGGAGGGGTAATGTACGATGTTAGTGCCTCCAGGAGAGGAGAGAGGAAAATTGGGGGCAAAAATATTTTGTGTATCTCAACAGTTCCTCCAGAAGGGAATTCCAAATCCCTTTTCCAGAGGTTTAAACAAAACAATAATGACATTAAATGCAAAGCAACGACAGGTGACCCGCTGCCCTGGTCCTGTTGATGAGGGTCTTAGCTGTGCTATTCAAAACTGTGACCTTGGCATGGCAACCAATGAACTGAGAGTTTGTAGGGCGGGGACGTTCACTAACCTTTGGTCAATGGTCAAGTACTGACTAGCTCAAGGGCCTCTGGTTATCACCAGGATTTAGTTGGCCGTTTCTCAACACTGCTGCCCAGAGTTGTATGTGAGACCTTTTCAAAAATAGGAGAATTTAAAATATTTTGTTCAAAAGTTCTAAGTTACTGATATTCTTCAGTTATCATCACGTCTTCTGGTAACTACAAGATGCAGCAGTGGAAGTGCTCTGCACTTCTCCAGAGCAGAATCCCAGAGCCTGATGTCCAAGTGACAGACTGTGAGACCGGAGGGGGGGAGAGAGATAGAGAGAATAAGAGAGAAACTCGGATGAGAGTTGATCGAGACATGGAGCAAGATACTGCAGGCTGGTGTGATAAGGATCAGCTGTTCTTTTCTAGTTTCTATTGAAATGTTTGACATTTTTTTAAGAGGGACCAGTGACATTCTGAGAGATAAGTATGAGTTTTATGTTACCAGTTATTGATGAATTGGGATAACTTGACCTGACCTGCCCAGCTGGTCTGGTTGCTAATAAAACTTACTGTAAGATTGCTGAAACACAATGGTAATATTAGAAAAGTACACAATGATTTCACCTTGAATACATACTCCAGCCAATACATTTCCACTGAATCTACTGTTTACTGTGAAGAAATGATTTATTTAAAAGATAAGAAGTTAGAAATAAAACAAAACCATACAGCTGAACTAACTTAGCCTGTTATACAGACCCATCTCACTTCTCGTATCTTGGTGCTAAGTCCATATCCTCTCCACTCCCTCTGATTAGCAACACCGTGGTAAAGTTTTACAAAGATGTCATTGCAGAGCTAGCTGTACAAATCCACAACCTCACAGTCACTGATCCATCCTTCACTCATTCTGGACTTACACGTTTTGCGTTCTGTTTTGAACTCCACCAGTAGGCCATTCAGCCCCTCGAGCCTGGTCCGCCATTCAATGAGATCATGGCTGATCTGTATCTTAACTCCATCCACCCAGTTTGGCTCCAAATCCCTTAATACCCTTGGCTAGCAAAAATCTATCGATCTCAGATTTGAAATTATTCATTGAGCTAGCATCTTCTGCTTTTGTGGGAGAGAGTTCCACACTTTTACCATTCTCTGTGCGAAGAAGTGTTTCCTAACTTCTCTCCTGAATGGCCTGGCTCTGATTTTAAGGTTATGTCCCCTTGTCCTAGACTCCCCCACCAGCGGAAAAAGTTTCTCTCTATCTACCCCATCCATTCCTTTCAAAATCCTAAAAACCTCAATCAAATTAACCTTAACCTTCTATATTCCAAAGGAATACAAACTAGCTGATGTAATCTCGCTTTATAATTTAACCCTTGGAGCCCCAGTCTTCTTAGGCAGTCCCTCGGAACCGAAGATGACTTGCTTCCACATTAAAAATGAGTTCTCAGCTAACTGATGAGTCCAATGCGGGACCTACAGTCTCTGTCACAGGTGGGGCAGACGGTGGTTGAAGGGGCGGGTGAGTGGGGTGCTTGGGTTGACGTGCGCTCCTTGCGCTGCTTGCGCTTGGCTTCCGCTTGCTCCCGGCGAAGAGACTCGAGGTGTTCGGCGCCTTCCCGGATGCTTCTCCTCCACTTTGTGCGGTCTTGGGCCAGGGATTCCCAGGTGTCGGTGGGGATGTTACACTTTTTCAAGGAGGCTTTGAGGGTGTCCTTGAAGCGTTTCCTCTGCCCACCTGGGGCTCTCTTGCCGTGCCGGAGCTCCAAGTAGAGCGCTTGTTTTGGGAGTCTCGTATCGGGCATGCGGACGATGTGACCTGTCCATCGGAGCTGATCGAGCGTGGTCAAAGCTTCGATGCTGGGGATGTTGGCCTGAGCGAGAACACTGACGTTGGTGCGTCTATCCTGCCAATGAATTTGCAGGATCTTGCGGAGGCAGCATTGGTGGTACCTCTCCAGTGCTTTGAGGTGCCTGATGTACATGGTCCATGTCTCTGAGGCATACAGCAGGGCGGGTATCACTGCTGCTCTGTAGACCAGGAGCTTAGTGCCGGGTTTGAGGTCCTGGTCTTCAAACACTCTCTTCCTCAGGCGACCGAAGGCTGCACTGGCACACTGAAGGCGGTGTTGGACTTCGTCATCGACGTCTGCCTTTGTTGACAGTAGGCTCCCGAGGTATGGAAAGTGGTCCACGTTGTCCAAGGCCTTGTCGTGGATTTTGATAATCGGGGGGCAGTACTGTGTGGCGGGGGCAGGTTGGTAGAGAACCTTTGTCTTACGGATGTTTAGTGTAAGGCCCATGCTCTCGTTCGGTGAAGGTGTTGACGATGGTTTGGAGTTCGACCTCCGAGTGAGCGCAGACGCAAGCGTCGTCTGCATACTGTAATTCAACGACAGAGGATGGGACGACCTTGGATCTGGACTGGAGGCGACGGAGGTTGAACAGTTTCCCGTTTGTTCTGTAAATTAGCTCCACTCCAGCGGGGAGCTTACTGAGGGTGAGCCCCAGTAACATTCTGGTGAATCCGCGCTGCACTCCTTCCAAGGCCAATATGTTCTTTCTAAGGTGAGGGGCCCAGAGCTGTACACAGTACTCCAGATGTGGTCTATCTAGGGCTTTGTATAGCTGGAGCAAAACTTCCTCCCCTTTACGTTCTAGCCCTCTAGTTATAAAGGCTAACATTCTATGAGCCTTTTTGATTAGCACATTGACAAAACTGTTAAGCAGTATTTTGCTTCATGGTTTGCAACCAACCACCTTCTGTTACCAAGCATCTGCTAGGCACAGTGAACAAATGCTTGTCGTTATATTGTGTTCAGGTATTGTAGGTAGGCAGCTCACCAGCGGCCTGTTAATGAGGCCTTGCCCTCAAAATGGCCTTGTGCTGGTGGTGGGGGGGGGGGTGGCGGGAATCAGGCAGTTGATCTGCCCGCTAGTTAAAAATGCCCCTATTTTATCACCGCTTGCGTACCTTTTGAAATACAATTAGTGGCGCGGTGAAAGACGTCACAAAGTTGTGCAACAGCAACACGTGAGGCTCTCTATAATCCACCATGGCAGAGTCCATAGATCAGGTTACATGCTAAATGTGGGCAAGACGTGGATAGATGGGCACTGTTGCATACAGGTTAACTGATACTTAGGAGTCAGTTACTGATACGATGGCTCTGGGGAATTAACAGTAAGTGGGACCTGACTGGCAGGAACAAAAGCCAGGGGAAATCCTAGCACGGTGCTGTAAGAGATTGGCTAAATGTGTGAAAGATATAAATAGCACTTGGCACCATTAAGTGGGATGTAACGTAGTAATTGAAATAAAAGCCAGCTGATGCAAACAAAGCTGAATTCCAGCTACAGGAAATTCTTCGGACCCACGGAGCCCAATCATTAAATCAGTCATTTGTGAGAAGAAGCTGATGTGCTTTACTTAAAACGCCTGAGTCTGATGTACAGGATTCTTCCCAAAAGGGGTTGGACTTTTCTCCAATAATAACTATTGCAGCCACACTCTCAGCCCTCCAGGGGCACTCCCTCCGTATCTCCGGCAGGAGCCCAGCAGTCGGGACACTCATCAGGACCCAGATAGCTGGCTCCCGGCCTTTCCTGGCACTTTCTGCTGGATCTTTTTGGGGCTGCAGACTCCACCTACCTCAAACAGGGACACGGGCATAAGAGAGGGCATGGCTGGGTTACGGAGACCCCCAGTCCTAGGCCAGGTGTTTCCTCATCCCCAGCTTGGCGGGGAATCAGCAAATCAGTACACCGGGTGAGAGCAGACTTAACAGCCTGTCAAACGGCAGAAGTGGGGCCCAAGCCTGGATCGTGGCCTGGACCCCCCCTTGGTGGGCCCCACTTGGTGGGAGCCATCACATGATTCCATGGAGGCCATATTCCTGCTGTGTTTGACAGCAGCCAAAAATTCCTAACACCAGCGGGAATTGGCACTGCTGCAGCGGCAGACAACTTTCCCCCTCTCCTCCCCCGTGCTCCCCTCCCCAAAATCCACGAGATCTGGGTCAACCGCCCATCCTCAGGGGTGTTTTCACACCTGCACGACCATGCAAATGAGCTGAACTCAGAAGTCCAGCGGGTTCAGCAGTCTTTCGATCAGGTGCAGTACAGTAGCGCACCAACCAACATACGCAGAGGCGGCGGTTGGGCAGAGGGGGGGGCAATCAGCCCCACAGTGCTTCACAACATAGCGCCGAGCGTAACATGAAAAAGTCAGAAGAAAGACAAAAAAGACTTGCATTTATACAGCGCCTATCACAACCTCAGGACGTTCCAAAGTGCTTCACAACCAATGAAGTAGTTTTGAAGTGTAGTCATTGTTGTAATGCAGGAAACAGGGCAGCCAAATATGCGCACAGCAAGCTCCCACAGACAGCAATGAAATAAATAAGCTGCGCGCATGCAGTGCACTTAGTGGTTTCAACGCGCAGGTAAGTATGGAAGATTTTACACATAAAAAAAGGAGGAGTAAGACCCACTTTTAACAAGGTAAGTAGTGAATTAAGTATTATTTTGAATTTTTTTTAACAGGTATATATCTTTTTTAGAGACTTTAAAGACAGGTAAGTTTATTTTTATAACTTTTTAAAAGGTTTTAAATTTTTTCAAAAATTTAATTTTTTATTTAAAATGGTTAATTTATTTAACTATACTTATTTTATTAATGTGATGGTTTTTTTTTTAAATTTAACTGAGGTTTAGCTGTTCTTTTGGGGGGCTATAGTATTCATAGCTTTCACAGCACTTATGTGAAAGTTATGAATGGAAGATGGTGTGCTGCCATTGGCTCTAACTGAGTCACGTGATCCCACAGCTCGCACGAATTAACTGCGCCTGTGGGATACGCAAGCCCAGCACAGCAGCTGTCCAGAACATCAAGTTCGTGCGAGCTGGAACTGAATCTGTTTTAGCCAAAGAGCAGCCATTTTATAACAAAGATAATGTTATAACTGACGGCCTTACAATGAGGCTGGGCGTCTCTCTATTTGATTATCTACTCATCTTCTGAAGGCTTTGTGATAAATGTTAATCTCGCTGTTTGTCATTGGGCTTCCCTCGGCCAGTGCGGGACTGTGCTGGTTTTAAAATAAACATGACTGGGAAACCATTTCTACTGTTATTTGATTTAACAGTAAATTAAATGAACATTTAAGCTGGATGCTGAAGCCTCACGGAGGTCCATTAGCTCTTTTTGAATAATGTCCACGGAATGGAGTGAAAGCATTCATAAATCAGCATTTCTTAAAGTAGAAAGCAGTTTGAATTGCAAAGGAAGACTAATAGAGAGTTAATTCACTGAACATAGTGCTCTGTCGGTAGTTCCACTTTGATCTAAAACGCTGTGTACTAGTCAATATGTTCTGTGCTCTAAATGCTCCCGAAGGAGTTATTACTATACCACAAATGTCAAAAGGCTGCTCCTTGTCGGTAGTAATCTTGGCAGCAAAGGGTTTACTACCATTAGGCATCATGGCGTGCTAGACAAATGCCAATCAGTGACCTGCCAACCTCACATCTCTCCTTACGGAAGGGGATCTAAAACCGGTTCGCTGGATAAGGGGAGGAGCTTCTCATTCTTAAAAAAAAATTCTCAGCACTTGATTCTCAACATAGGTGCATTATGCTGACGTAAAGGATTTACAGTAAGCAACTGACCTTGGCACCCGTCTTCCTTCCAGTCAAGTTACAGTCAGAGCTTCTTGTGATACTGGCACGCTGGAGGTTCTTTCGGTCAGCTTTTGCACCGCCCTCCCATCGGGTTAATACTCGGACAGGCGGACATGCTAGTGACTGGTGGGCCCCACCAAATCAGTTTTGGATGCAATTCCCCTTGAGGTTCTGAGAGCTAAAATGTTTCTGAGAATTCAGCCTACTTGACACAGCATTTAAATTTATCCAAAGCCTCCAGGAAGTCAGTGTTTATATTTTCAGGTATTTGAAGTCATGGACAGAGGTGGAGCAGAACTGGTTTTACTTCAAGTTACAGCTGTCCATGCTGGAATTGTGTCAACCACAGCTACAGATTAAGAACCAAAGTAAATTCTGAATTGTGTTACATTCTCACAACTTTTACTCATATCTGGCCTCTCTTTCTCTTTCTTTTTTCCCCCACCAGTTTTCTCCATGACTTTCCTGAATGCCCTGACTCTTGCTGGGGTACTGTACCACGGGCACCAGCAGCCCTCCAGGAGCACGGGCACCAGCAGCCCTCCGATGCCATGTCCCAGTAACCATTCTTCACGTGTGAGCCTAAATGGTGAGTGTCAGTAGGCTATTTAACAGTGGAGGGCATCACAGCTGGGCCCAAGGCCCAATCTTATCCTTATTGAACAGTCACACGTGTAGACTTCCAGTGGGGGTCGGTGGGTAGCAATAGACAGCAGGAACCCTGGCTAATTTCCCTTCCTAACTCAGGAGTCCTGAGGCCAATTGCAGAACCCCAGCAAAGACCATCAATTGAACCTTGAATCTTCTGGTTTACAAAGTATTACAAGGTATTTACAGCACAGAAACAGGCCATTCGACCCAACAGGTCTATGCCAGTCTTTATGCTCCACACAAGCCTCCTCCCATCCTTCTTAATCTAACCCCATTAAAATATCCTTCTATTCCTTTCTCTCTCATGTGTTTATCTAGCTTCCCCTTGAATGCATCTCTGCTCTTCACCTCAACTATTCCCTGTGGTAGCGAGTTCCACATTCTAACCACTCTCTGAGAAAAGGGGCTGGATTTTGTCTTGAGGTCGGGTTGGGGTTGTGTTACCCGCATTTCGTGTTGCCCCCCCCGACTCCAGATTAATGTGGATGAATGATGCAATTTTCACTTAATTGGGCAATTGAGTTCCAGCATGTGGGAACCCATGACCCAATTAGTGGTTTCAGTCTGAAAGTCGCCTCTGATGATGTCATCATTGCAGGTCAGAGACTGACTGCCTGGCCTTTGCTGTGAGAGGACCTGGATACAAAATGAGCAGCATCAGAGAGAGAGAGAGAGAGAGAGAAGAGAGAGAGTGAATTTTTTTGCAACCAAGTCCTCCCAGGCAGTCTCAATGCAGCAGCATCAGAGGCGACTTTCAGACCTAATACTACTACCTTCATCACAATACTACTACTACCTTCATCACATCTCCGTTGTAATAGTGGACCTGCAGCTGATAGTCAGCTATCCACTTGTGCTCCCGCCAGGTTTCACTGGCGTGTTTCACATCAGGCGTACTTCACGTCGGAAAAGAGTTAAACTAGCTAAAACATTTCAAAATGGTATTACAGAGCCAATTTGGGGCTTGTTAAGGGCTTTAATGGCCTCTCCCGCCTCTTGGAGGCGGGACGGAGTCGGGAACGCCGCAACCGATTTTGTGAAAATTGCGTGGAGGCGGAATGGAGTCGGGATGGGGTTGGGACCCCCAAACCTGCAACTTTAACCCCCCACACGCCTCCAAACCCGACTCCACGGGTCATTGAAAATCCAGCCCACGAAGTTTCTCCTGAATTACCTATTGGATTTATTAGTGACTATCTTATATTTATGGCCCCTCGTTCTGGTCTCACGCGCAAGTGGAAACATCGTCTACCTTATCAAACCCTGGTTTGTATGACTCAGTTACACACTGCTTTAACCAGCTGTGCTACTGGGCAGCTGTTCTGTCTATCGCAGAACAAAGTGCAGTCACTCAATATCATTTTCATACTAACCCTTTATATAGTTTGTCCATATACATTTAAAAAATAAAAGAAACAATAAAGGCCCTCTTTATAAGCGGTGCAATGTCACTGTGCACTGGAGCACCAATGTGCAGTTCCATGGTGGCTGAGGGCAGTGGATGGGAGCTCAACATTAGGTGTTGCATTTACCAACTGAGCCATCAGGGGACCTCAATTTACCTTTTTATCTAAAATCACACCTGACAGGCCTGGATGTGTTTCAGTTCATGTGTATGGGGATTGTACTCATGGTTTGCACACCCATTGCTTTGATCAGTTTAAACTGGTCACCTCTTGAAGTACTATTCCAGAAAGTGGCATGTCTTCCTGGTTTATTAATAAGTGGGCATTCTTTTTCACAAAACATTCCAGCCAAAGAAATGAAGATTCTAGACAAACCTTAAACGTTCATGGTTGACAAAACTCCCACAAACCGGAATGTACAGCATTAGGACAATGAGCAATTCGCACATCACAGTATGATACCCAACAATGTGATCACCCAGTAAGTAATCTCTACATTAGGAGATCCCATAAATTTGGTTTGGTTTTCCTGTAATTTGTTACTTGCCTGTCATAAAATGGATTTAGTACCCAGATTAATATGACACAATATGTTTCTTGTTTAATTATTTTGTGTGGGCTTTTTGTATATTCCGAACAAAGCATTTATTTACGGGAATGTTTCTTTTTACCATGGATGTGGTCTTCGGATTTATTGAATCTGATAATACTCAGCTCTCCATTTAACCACAAAATATTTAGTTCATTATGAAATAAATTAAAGACACCCCACTTTAACTTGATGGCACAGAAGTGACTTCCACTAAAGTGCAATGTCTTTATATGGGCTGCGCCTTGTCTGAATGACATTGATAGAATAAAAAATTGCCACCTTGAAATCTTAGCTCTCTAAATTGATAGATACTGTAGTTCAAATTGGCTTTATATGAACCAGAGCATGTTTTTTTGAACACGACAAATCACAGGTTTGTTTTAGCCCCATCTATTCTGTAAATCCAAAAGTACAAGAATAATAAAATGCCATTTGGACAACTTGGAAAGATCAAAAGAATTTCTTCTCGTAGTAATCACATGTTCAGACACATTATGAGAAAAGAAGATGGGCATTTTGTGGCAGGAGCCAAATCTCCCCAAAATTACACATACTGAAAAAGAATTTTACATAGTATTGTATTGTATTTACAGCACAGAAACAGGCCAGATGGCCCAACAGGTCCATGGCGGTATTTATGCTACTTCATCTAAAGAAAGAACTTGCATTTATATAGCGCCTCTCACGATCTCAGGACATCCCAAAGCGCTTTACAGCCAATGAAGTACTTTTAAAGTGTAGTCACTGTTGTAATGTAGTAACGTTGTAATCTAACCCTATCAACATATCGATATTTATGGAGCAACTTTTTGTCAAAAGGAATTAATGAGACAATACAGTGCTCCTGTTGGGTAAGAACCCTGGGTCTCAGGCTTCCTCTTACTGTAAAAAGGTACAATTAGATTTTCTAGTTTTAGCCCAGTTGTATATTGAGCTTCAACAGTTACATAAACTACCCAAGATGTTCAATCTTACATCTCCCCAGTATGTGTTTTACTAACATCTAGCGTTCAAGCAATAAGTCCAGCTCCCTTATGAAATAGGGTGGAAGTATATTGACATATAATATCCTAGCTTTTAAATAAGAAAGGGCCTTACCTTCATGTACATAAATATATCAGGTTTGATATGTTAAGGAGAGGCCGACTGGGGATGGAGATAATCTTTGCTGTCTCGCTGGTTTGGTAGTCACATAAGGAGGTAAAAGCTCAGTTGCTGCCAGCTCCTAGGATGCAAGGAAGAGCTTTAATGAATTATTGTGAATGTTTGAATTTTGTCTTGAGGCATTTCAGATCTGGAGAAATATTCATTCAGTAAATGCCAATGCTATCGCAACAGTTTGATTTGGCATGGGCCACTCATCAATATTCATAATATAATACATTTGTGTGCACTCCTTATGTCAACTTTTCGCATTATAAATTTCTCTGTCCACATTTATAATGGACACTGCCAATGTCATGCTGTAACATCCTGGGGGTCACCATTGACCAGAAACTTAACTGGACCAGCCACATAAATACTGTGGCAACAAGAGCAGGTCAGAGGCTGGGTATTCTGCGGCGAGTGTCTCACCTCCTGACTCCCCAAAGCCTTTCCACCATCTACAAGGCACAAGTAAGGAGTGTGATGGAATACTCTCCACTTGCCTGGATGAGAGCAGCTCCAACAACACTCAAGAAGCTCGACACCATCCAGGACAAAGCAGCCCGCTTGATTGGCACCCCATCCACCACCTTAAACGTTCACTCCCTCCACCACCAGTGCACCGTGGCTGCAGTGTGCACCATCTACAAGATGCAGTGCAGCAACTCGCCAAGGCTTCTTCAGCAGCACCTCCCAAACCTGCGACCTCTTCCACCTAGAAGGACAAGGGCAGCAGACGCATGGGAACACCACCACCTCCAAGTTCCCCTCCAAGTCACACACCATCCTGACCTGGAAGTATATCGCCGATCCTTCATCGTCGCTGGGTCAAAATCCTGGAACTCCCTCCCTAACAGCACTGTGGGAGCACCTTCACCACATGGACTGCAGTGGTTCAAGAAGGCAGCTCACCACCACCTTCTCAAGGGCAATTAGGGATGGGCAATAAATGCTGGACTTGCCAGCGATGCCCACATCCCATAAACGAATAAAAAAACATTTTTTCAAATTGCCTCCTTCCAACAATGGAGGCACTTGAAGGACCAGGTCATCTTAAATACTGCCCTAGCTTAGCAGCAGAATAATACATTGTGTTTCTGTTATTAGAAAACACCATGGGTATAATTTTAACCTAATCCACCCGGCAGGAAACTGACCGGATCGGATGGGCCGCCCGTTTTACACACCGCCCAATTTTACTTTCATCTGACTTCAATGGAAAGTAAAATCGAGTGTCCGATTTGATCCTGTCAGTTTCCCGCTGGGCCTGGTTAGATTAAAATTACCCTCGCTCCCCCTCCATATCATACAACTAACCACGAGCAATGCCACGATTGATCTGCTAGTATATGCGTAGAAGTTTTGATTGTCTATCACACTTCCATTGTCACACTACCAAATTTTTGTATTTATAAAACATATTACAGGAAACTTTTGTTTATCCGGCACCCAAATATCCGGAATTCTCGCTTAACCGGCAAAAATCATCCTCCGAAAACTCCTCTCAAATAACCGGCAATGTTGCCGAGTCGCAGTCGAGTCTCTGCGAACGCCGAGTACTCCGAAAACTCCTCTCAAATAACCGGCAATGTTGCCGATCCCGAGTCCGAGTCCGAGTCCGCGAACGCCGATTTAGTCAGTAGGGGTAGTTTTCAAAAGTACCCAAATACTGTATACTGCACATTTCTTGATTTATTTATTTTTCTTTGTTAAAAATAGCCTCGGTAGATATAACTCTCCGTTATCCGGTACTTTCGATAAACCGGCACCACGCCGGTCCCGTTGGTGCCGGTTAATAAAGAGTTTCCTGTATAAAGGGAAGTAAGCCAGTCATTTCCAGTATACAGAAAAATATTCCGAGCAAGAGAAAATATCCTTTAATTCACCTCAGGGTGCCCTTAAGTTAATTACTCTCTAATTAACTTCAGCATGTGCCTACTTAAAGCAATTAGATCTGGTGCTGCTTTTTTTTTGTTCATTAAAAATTTTATTCTTGTGGACTTTTGAGTCTTTAATAAATAAAAATGAATTAAATCCCTCCAGAACCATATACAGATACAGGCCAGTTTTATTCACATTTTGTTATGTAACAGGCACACTTGATTTGTCTACATTACAACAGTGACTATACTTCAAAAATACTCCATTGGCTGCAAAGAAAGAAAGCCTTGCATTTATATATCGCCTTTCACGACCACCGGATGTCTCAAAGCGCTTTACAGCCAATGAAGTATTTTTGAAGTGTAGTCACTATTGTAATGTGGGAAACGCGGCAGCCAATTTGTGCTCAGCAAGCTCCCACAAACAGCAATGTGATAATGACCAGATAATCTGTTTTTGTTATGTTGGTTGACTAATCTACTGGAATTTTTTGAGGATGTAACTGGGAAAATAGATAAGGGAGAACCAGTAGATGTGGTGTATTTGGACTTTCAAAAGGCTTTCGATAAGGTCCCGCATAAGAGATTAGCGTGTAAAGTTAAGGCACATGGGATTGGGGGCAAGGTATTGACTTGGATAGAGAACTGGTTGGCAGTGTAAGGGGTCTGCTCGTGCTGTGCTTCTAGGTGCTTGTGCGGGGTTAGGCCTTATTGCCTGTTCTGGTCTCCAGCCAGCCTTGTAGCACTAAACACCTGTGAGTAGTTCGACCCACTCGCCCTTACGGTTCTGACACTGGACTTAGGTGCGAGAGCAGTAATGCAGAGAAAACTCAGGTAGACCCGGTTGAATAGTACGAAATGACAATCTTTATTGCATATTGTTCAAAATTACGAAATACATGTCATAAGCACAGATTAATGACAGTACAAGCTTACATACATTTATAAAACTAGGTTTAGGGAAACGAGGAGCGCACGACACATCGTAAAAGGGGACACACATTATAATTATCCTTAATAAAAACCACCCTCCCCTATCAATGCCTGCTCTAATCTAGATCTGTAGGATCGATAAACATGCTCACCACTCGTGACACCTCGGAGAATTCTACAACGGTACTCGGCTGCTTTCGCCGCAGCACCTGACTATCCACGTGTTGACCAGGGGTCTCTGTACCCCACTTGTTTACTTGCTCTGCTCCGGCTAGCAGGCTAGAATGTCTGCTGTCATGAAGATCTGTGTTGACCTCGGACTCCTGATAAAATTCGAAGAAGAGTCTTCCTGTGCCGACACCGGTTGTCGGTAGAATTCGAAGAAAAGTCTTCTTGGGCCAGTTCGTGTAGTAACCTATAGAGTTCAAAAATGGTCAATATATTTTCGGGCGCAGTCGGGGTTTACTGACCGCGGCGGCACGTGTAGTCGTCTTCTTCTTCTTCTTGTCTTGTCTTGTTTCGTCGGGCCTTCGAGTCCAAAACACCGTTTACCGACACTCGGGATGGTGCACCCGCTTACCGGCCTTCTCAGTCCAGCTCTTCACAGATCTTCGTGGCAAGCCACGAGGTCGACTCCAGAAAGGATCAGCGGAACGAGAGCCTGGAGAATACCAGCTCGATGGACGGCAAGAGCATAAGCGATAAGAGTCGTCAGGAATCAGAGAGTCAAGAGTCAAGAGAGAGATGGACGTTTGTTCACTACAGTTATAGTACTGTAATTCCTTATCTCCCGCCCAATCTTAATGTTCATCTTTTGTAATATTTTGGCGCTCAAACTTCTTGTATGGGGTGATTCTTGTTTGTAATGGGTTTCGGTGATACTTGTAACTGGCCAAACACCCGTTAATGTGTCTCCCATTGTGGAACCGGCTAGGAGCCTCCCTGGCGGGGTTTTGGGGGCCTCCGAAATGTTTGTGTAAGTACCCGCAAATGGCTCTCTCATTGTAGAGCTGCGGGGAATTTGCGTATTAATGTCTTTGGATGGGCCTCTGATTGCCCAGTACAATAGTCTCTTGCCTGTGTCTGGAAAACGCTTCCAGCACTTATATTTCTTGTAAATGCAAATCGATCGCGTCCTGCCTTATACCAATGTATGCTGAGTATTATCCAATCTTGCTGAAATGTTTATTGAAACGCCATCTTGTCTGCCTACTGAAAAGTCTAGAAACTTCTGCCACGAGGCGCGGCGGCCATTTTACAGGCTTCTTGTGTCCGTTTTGAAACATGACAGCATTTCGCTGAAAATAAAACTGTTTTAACGAATCTGTATCTCTCTATCTCCTTGGTGAGACCACACCTTGAGTACTGTGTGCAGTTTTGGTCGCCTTATCTGAGGAAGGATGTTCTTGCCATGGAAGGAGTTCAGCGAAGATTCACAAGGCTGATACCTGGGATGGCAGGAATGACATATGAGGAGAGATTGGGTCGATTGGGCTTATACTCGCTGGAGTATAGAAGAATGAGAGGGGATCTCATCGAAACATATAAAATTCTGACAGGTCTGGACAAACTAGATGCAGGAAGAATGTTCCCGATGGTCGGAGAGTCCAGAACCAGGGGTCATAATCTAAGGATAACGGGTAAGCAATTTAGGACAGAAATGAGGAAGAATTTCTTCACCCAGAGAGTGGTGAACCTGTGGAATTCTCTACCACAGAAGGTAGTTGAGGCCAAGTCATTAAATATATTCAAGAATGAGTTAGATATATTTCTTAAAGCTAAAGGTATCAAGGGATATGGGGAGAAGGCAGGTACAGGGTACTGAGTTTGGATGATCAGCCATGATCTCATCGAATGGCGGAGCAGGCTCGAGGGGCCGACTGGCCAACTCCTGCTCCTATCTTCTTCTATGGTTGAGGGATAAATATTGGCCCAGGACACCGGGATAACTCCCCTACTCTTCTTTGAAATAGTGCCATGGGATCTTTTACATCCACCTGAGAGAGCAGACGGTGCCTCGGTTTAACGTCTCATCTGAAAGACGGCACCTCCGACAGTGCAGCACTTCTTCAGTACTACACTAGAGTGTCAGCCTAGGCTTATGAACCCACAACCTTCTGACTCAGAGGCGAGTGTGCTACCCACTGAGCCACAGCTGACACTGACAAAGCAAAGCACTTTGGGATGTTCTGAGGTCATGAATGGCACTATGTAAATAAAAGTTCTTTATTTGATATAATCCAGTACTTGTGAAGTTTTAAAGGTTGCAGGGTGGGTGAGCCCAAACCTTGTGGGTGGGGGTGGAGTTAAATGTTGCAAGCGCGGTGTCAAAGATACATAAGCAGAGGGGAAGAGGTATACTCCTTAACAAATTACATTTTAACCGCTGTCTAGAAAATTCCTTTAGGAGGCACTTAAAACAGATTATAGTGAAGGCCATGTTTACAGAGTTGGAGTTTCAGAGGACCTGGAAATGTTACACCCCAGAAATAAAGACAAAAGTTAGAACATAGCTGCTAGTAATTACAAGTGGCAGAACCTCATGCATGAATCTATTGAACGAAAAAAATTATATCGGGGCTTCAAAGGTTAAATTATGGGGACAGGTGACATAAAGTTGACTTGTATTCCCTTGAATATAGAAGGTTTATGGGGTGATCCGATCGAGATGTTTAAAATGTTAAAAGTATTCGATACGGTAGATACAGAGAATCTATTTCCTCTGGTGGGGGAATCTAGAACAAGGTTACATAATCTTAAAATTAGAGCTAGGGCATTCAGGAGGGAAATCAGGAAGCACTTTTTCACACAAAGGATGGTAGAAATCTGGAATTCACTCCCCCAAAAGGCTGTGGATGCTGGGACAATTGGAGCTTTCAAGACTGAGATTGATTGATGTTTGTGAGGTAAGGGTATCAAGGGAAATGGAGCTAAGGCGAGTAAATGGAGTTTTTAAAAATTCGTTTATGGGATGTGGGCATCGCTGGCAAGGCCAGCGTTTATTGCCCATCCCTAATTGCCCTTGAGAAGGTGGTGGTGAGCCGCCTTCTTGAACCGTGTGGTGAAGGTACTCCCACAGTGCTGTTAGGGAGGGAGTTCCAGGGTTTTGAGCCAGTGACGATGAAGGAACGGCGATATACTTCTAAGTCAGGATGGTGTGTGACTTGGAGGGGAACTTGGAGGTGGTGGTGTTCCCATGCACCTGCTGCCCTTGTCCTTCTAGGTGGAAGAGGTCACAGGTTTGGGAGGTGCTGCCGAAGAAGTCTTGGCGAGTTGCTGCAGTGCATCTTGTAGATGGCACACACTGCAGCCACGGTGCGCCGGTGGTGGAGGGAGTGAATGTTTAAGGTGGTGGATGGGGTGCCAATCAAGCGGGCTGCTTTGTCCTGGATGGTGTCGAGCTTCTTGAGTGTTGTTGGAGCTGCACTCATCCAGGCAAGTGGAGAGTATTCCATCACAGTCCTTACTTGTTCCTTGTAGATGGCGGAGTCAGGAGGTGAGACACTCGCCGCAGAATACCTAGCCTCTGACCTGCTCTTGTTGCCAAAGTATTTATGTGGCTGGTCCAGTTAAGTTTCTGGTCAATGGTGACCCCCAGGATGTTACAGCATGACATTGGCAGTGTCCATTATAAATGTGGACAGAGAAATTTATAATGCGAAAAGTTGACATCAGGAGTGCACACAAATGTATTATATTATGAATATTGATGAGTGGCCTATGCCAAATCAAACTGTTGCGATTGACCTTCAACCACCACAACCATCTTCCTTTGTGCTAGGTATGACTCCAGCCAGTGGAGCGTTTTCCCTCCCGATTCCCATTGACTTCAGTTTTACTAGGGCTCCTTGATGCCACACTCGGTCAAATGCTGCCTTGATGTCAAGGGCAGTCACTCTCACTTCACCTCTGGAATTCAGCTCCTTTGTCCATGTTTAAACCAAGGCTGTAATGAGGTTGGGAGCCGAGTGGTCTTGGCAGAACCCAAACTGGGCATCAGTGAGCAGGTTATTGGTGAGTAAGTGCTGCTTGATAGCACTGTCGATGACACCTTCCATCACTTTGTGTTGAGGTACAGATCAGCCATGATCTAATTGAATGGCGGAGCAGGCTCGAGAGGCCGAATGGAGTACTCCTGTTCCTATGCAACTATGAAAAGCATCTTACTGTATTCATCTGCATGTATAGAAATATTAGGAAATGCAATAAAATGAAATCATTCTTCTCTATGATATTTTATATTACTGGCTTCTTACAGACCTACGGGGTTAAAACCAAGTTTCTTCAAAGAAATGACCCAGTCTGGCTGATACACATCAATGCATGAACAAAGATTCTGCAGCTGTCGTATACTACACTGGAACAAAAAGTTGTTTTAATATGCAATTGTCTGTTAAGTGCAACACCATTAGCATTGTTCTACACATAAGCATCTTTAATATCTCAGATGTGAGTTCAATGGGAACTGGCACGATTATGTAAGAATTGGATTACTCGCAGTACTATTAGATGGGTAATGATCCATCTTGGCTCTTTGATTAAGTAACTTCCAGAATTATCAACTTGGAGACAGATTCTGGGAATGCAACCAGTGAACAAAGGAGATCACAAACATTTCTCTCCTGATTGCGCCACGCATCCTGTTTGGCAGCGTGATGCAATCGTGAGCGATATGTATTTGATCTCCTTTGTCCACTAGTTGCAATCCAAAGGATTTAGACAATATATCTAGAACAGATGTGCCCCACTTTGGCAGTCCTTTTGGAGCCAGCAGAGACTGGTAGAGGCAAGGGAACTCTGTGGAAGGCTAGCAGAGAACACCACATAGGGTTATGGTCATGGACTTTGTTCAAATATAGTTTAATATTGGGTTTAAGTGGAGGAGGGACAACACTTTGTTATTTTCTAAATTCCAAAGGAAAACTACTCTTTACTGATCTATTGACTGTTAATAGCTCTGGTAGTTTACATCCGAAGCCGTGGACTATTAGAGGATTTATTTTACCACTTTCTGAAGTCAAAGAAATCATGTGAGGGCACATGATATATCCAATAAGGCATTATGTTCAGTCCCTGGGACCACGGCAATTACTTAGATATTAGGCAAGTAAAGGCACACTAAGGTTCATAGAGAGTAAGGGCTCAGTTTTGGGGATGATCTTTGGAACAGAGCATGAGAAAAATAGCTGAGATAAAAGTTTAGAAAATCAACAGGAAGGTCCCTCTGCACATCTTTGCAGGAGGCCCAAGTGTTCCTGCTTGGGAAGAGGTTATGAACAATGTCTGAATCATGGTTTGTGGTGTGTCCGAGAACATTAAAGTGAGCGCCCGTTGTTCATGTACATCTTAACAGCTGGAAAGGAAATTCAATTCTCCAAGGTTTCTCTGTTTTGGCAAATGCCTTTAAAAGGAAGCTCTGTACTTAGATTATCCTTGGGCCAATTTCAGAACAATTGCTCACAGGATTCGTTGCCAACTAAGTTGAACGTCACAAATTTGTGTAGCAATGCTTTTCACACTTCATCACCATTAGATCATTTTGCCCTATTTTATTCCACTTGCTGTCTATCTCCACATTGAACTCTTCAAAGCTGGGAAGGTCTGAGTCAGACTGATTCACAGCTGCTCTTGACACATCATATTTGGTAACAGAAGCAGAGTGAAACATTCTGCTCATTCCCGTATCTGAGACACCCTAAACTCCAGTTATTCTTTAAGAAAACAGTAGCATGCTACCCCAATGGCTCTGTAGTAAATGCAATGTGGCACTCGGCCATACAGATCAGAATCCCAGGTTCAATCCCTGGTTTGTGCTGAGTTAGCTGATTTCAACCAATGCAATGGTAGAGGCACTACAAATGGCCTCAGATCCCTGGTGAGGGGACGAAACAGCTGGACCTACCACTCTTGCTTGCTATTCAGTGATCCCTGCTGGAACCAGCACCGGTGTGGACATCAACAGCAACTTGCATTTATATAGCGCTCTTAACGTAGTAAAATGTTCCAAGGCGCTTCACAGGAGCGATTATCAAACAAAATTTGACACCGAGCCACATAAGGAGATATTAGGGCAGATGACCAAAAGCTTGGTCAAAGAGGTAGGTCGATCAGGTGAGGATAGGCTCTGCTGCCCTCCCAACTCTGGAGCAGAAGAGCCCTTCACTACCTGCGTGTTCACATGAAGAACAGCTATTTGTGCAAGGTACCTGAGGGCTGGCATTTGGCATCCTTGGAACCGCAGAACTCAGTGGCATCAGGACACCAGAAAGGAAAGGGGCATGACTGGGGAAAAGAAAAACAGTTGAATTTACACCAAAACAAAAAGCAAAACACTGCAGAAGCTGGAAATCTGAAAATAAAAACAGAAAATTCTGGAAACACTCAGCAGGTCAGGCAGCATCTGTGGAGAGAAGAAGGTAGGGTTAACGTTTCAGCTCGATGACCTTTTGTCAGAACCAGAAGATAGAATCATAGAATGGTTACAGCACAGTAGGAGGCCATTCGGCCCGTCGAGCCCGTGCCGGCTCTCTGCAAGAGCACTTCAGCTAGTCCCACTCCCCCACCCTTTCCCTGTAGCCCTGCAATTTTTTTTCCTACAGGTACTTATCCAACTCCCTTTTGAAAGCTGTGATTGAGTCTGCCACCACCACCCTTTCAGGTATTGCATTCCAGATCCTAACCACTCGCTGAGTAAAGAGGTTTTTCCTCATGTTGCCTTTGGTTCTTCTGCCAATCACCTTAAATCTGTGTCCTCTGGTTCTTGACCCTTCCGCCAATGGGAACAGTTTCTCTCTATCTACCCTGTCCAGACCCTTCATGATTTTGAACACCTCTATCAAATCTCCTCTCAACCGTCTCTGCTCCAAGGAGAACAACCCCAGCTTCTCCAGTCTATCCACGTAACTGAAGTCCCTTATCCCTGGAATCATTCTCGTAAATCTTTTCTGCACCCTCTCTAAGGCCTTCACATCCTTCCTAAAGTGCGGTGCCCAGAATTGGACACAATACTCCAGTTGAGGCCGAACCAGTGTTTTATACAGGTTCATCATAATGTCCACACTTTTGTACTCTATACCTCTATTCATGAAGCCCAGGATCCTATAAGCTTTTTTAACTGTTTTCTCAACCTGCCCTGTCACCTTCAACGATTTGTGCACATATATCCCCAGGTCTCTCTGTTCATGCACCCCCCTTAGGATTGTACCCTTTAGTTTGTATTTCCTCTCTTCATTCTTTCTACCAAACTGTATCACTTCGGTATGTTACAGTTGAACAGCTTATGAGAAGGAAACAGAGCCAGGGAAAAGGGGGCGGGGAGAAAAAAAAGAGAGGTCTGTTGTGGCTGCCGCGAAGCACGAATTGAAGCCGAGTCAATAAGTGGAACACATGGCTTTTAATCACATCTCTGGTAAAATGTCTGCTAACATTTCTCTGCAAACTCTGAGGGCCACGCCCACTCCTTTTTTCCCTGCCTCAAAGGCAGCATGCGCCTTAAAGGCAAGGTGCCCGATTTATTGTCCACGGACGGAAAAGTGGATTGCGCCCGTTTAGGTGGCGATCCGCCACAGGTCTGTGATTAGATGGAGGACAGGAGATGATTTGACAGAAGTGATAATGGTGCAAGACAAAAGGAGGCAATAATGAGAGAAATTAGAGAAACAGAAGACATATCTGAGACCCAGAGGAAATGTGTGAATGGTTACAGCAGAATAGCAGAGGGGAAGAGAAGCATGGAAAATCTGGCAAAGCGCTGAAGGCTCGAGTGGCTCAGGAGTGTGGCAGAAGAAAAAGACAGGCAGGCACCAGAGGAGCTGACCATGCTGGCCATCCCAAGCACCTGCCCCCCGCCCCCCATTCCAGGAAGCACCATTATCACTTCCTACTTTGAATTTAGACCAAACATCTTCTGGATTATTTTATATCTTATTTCAGATTTTCAGGATCTGCAGTTTTTTGCTTTTGTGTTATCTTCTGAATTATACTGTACTAAGAAAACATTCAAATTAGTTGTGAAATATGAAATGTGACATGTGACAGTCTTGCCCAGGAGTACTGAATATGAACTGATACAACCAAGGTATTATGTAATTTATATTTTAAATGTTGTAATGTTTCCTACATTACAACAGTGACTACACTTCAAAAGTACTTCATTGGCTGTAAAGCACTTTGGGACGCCCTGAGATCGTGAAAGGCGCTATATAAATGCAAGTGGGAGGAGGCATTGCTGGATCTGGTTCTGGGGAATGAGGTAGGTCAAGTGGAGCAAGTGTCAGTAGGTGAACATTTGGGGAACAGTGATCATAGTACCATAAGGTTTAGATTAGCTATGGAAAAGGACAGGGAGCAATCTAGAGTAAAAATGTTTAACTGGGGGAAGGCCAATTTCAGTGGGATGAGAACAGATCTGGCCCGGGTAAACTGGAATCAAAGACTGGCAGGCAAAACTGTAATGGAACAATGGGCTGCCTTTAAAGAGGAAATAGTTCAGGTACAGTTGAGGTACATTCCCACTAGGGAGAAAGGCAGGGCAACTAAAGTCAGGGCTCCCTGGATGACGAAAGAGATAGAGAATATGATGAAGTAGAAAAAGAGCACGTATGACAGATGTCAGGTTGCAAATACATCTGAGAATCAGGCTATATATAGAAAGGTCAGAGGAGAAGTGAAAAAGAAAATAAGAGGGGCAAAGAGAGGGTATGAGAATAGAATGGCAGCCAACATAAAAGGTGATCCAAAAGTCTTCTACAGGCATATAAATAGTAAAAGGGTAGTAAGAGGAGGGGTGGAGCCAATTAGGGACCAAAAAGGACACCTATGCATGGAGGCATAGGTCTCAGAGGGTATAGCTGAGGTACTAAACGAGTACTTTGCATCTGTCTTCACCAAGGAAGAGGATGCTGCCATATACATAGTAAAGGAGGAGGTAGTGGAGATACTTGATAGGATAAAAATTAATAAAGAGGAGGTATTAGAAAGTCTGGCTGTACTGAAAGTAGATAAATCACCAGGAGCGGATGGGATGCATCCTAGGATGCTGAGGGAATTGAGGGAGGAAATCCAATCCTCCTTAGATACAGGGGTGGTGCCAGAGGACTGGAGAATTGCAGATGTTACACCATTATTCAAAATAGGGTGTAAAAATAAACCCAGCAACTACAGGCCAGTTAGTCTGACCTCGGTAGTGGGGAAGCTTTAAGAAACCGTAATCAGGAACAAAATTAACAGTCACTTGGACAAGTGTGGATTAATTAAGGAAAGCCAGCACGGATTTGTTAAAGGCAAATCGTGTTTAACTAACTTGATTGAGTTCTTTGATGAGGTAAAAGAGAGGATTGATGAGGGTAATGCAGTTGACGTGGTGTACATGGATTTCCAAAAGACGTTCGACAAAGTGCCACATAATAGGCTTGCCAGCAAAGTTGAAACCCATGGAATAAAAGGGACAGTGGCAGCATGGATACAGAATTGGCTAAGTGATAGGAAACAGAGAGTAGTGGTGAACGGTTGTTTTTTGGACTGGAGGAAGGTTCCCCAGGGGTCGGTTCTAGGACCACTGCTTTTCTTGATATATATTAATGATTTAGACGTGGGTGTGCAGGGCACAATTTCAAAATTTGCAGATGACACAAAACTTGTAAGTATAGTGAACAGTGAGGAGGAGAGTGATAGACTTCAGGAAGAAAGATAGGCTGGTGAAATGGGTGGACACGTGGCAGATAACATTTAACGCAGAAAAGTGTGAAGTGATACATTTTGATAGAAAGAACGAGGAGAGGACATATAAACTAAATGGTACAATCCTGAAGGAGATGCACGAACAGAGAGACCTGGGGGGTATGTGTGCACAAATCGTTGAAGGTGGCAGGGCAGGTTGCGAAAGCATTTAAAAAGACTTATGGAATCCTGGGCTTCATAAATAGAGGTATAGAGTACAAAAGTGTGGAAATTATGACGAACCTGTATAAAACACTGGCTCGACCCCAACTGTAGTACTGTTCCAATTCTGGGCACCTCACTTTAGGAAGGATGTGAAGGCCTTAGAGAAGGTGCAGAAAAGATTTACGAGAATGATTCCAGGAATGAGGGACTTCAGTTATGTGGATAGACTGGAGAAGCTGGGGTTGTTCTTCTTGGAGCAGAGAAGATTGAGAGATTTGATAGAGGTGTTCAAAATCATGAGGGGTCTGGACAGAGTAGAGAGAGAGAAACTGTTCCCATCGGCAGAAGGGTCAAAACCAGAGGACACAGATTTAAGGTGATTGGCAAAAGAACCTAAGACGACGTAAAAAAAAAAACTTTTTAGGCAGCGAGTGGTTAAGATCTGGAACGCACTGCCTGAAAGGGTGGTGGAGGCAGATTCAATCACGGCTTTCAAAAGGGAATTGGATAAGTATCTGAAGGAAAGAAATTTGCAGGGCTACGGGGAAGGGCGGGGGAGTGGGACTAGCTGAAGTGCTCTTGCAGAGAGCCAGCATGGGCTCGACAGGCCGAATGGCCTTCTTACGTGCTCTAACCATTCTATGATTCCAAGTCTTTTTCTTTCTATTCTAAATGGATCAAATTACCATTTGTGGGTGACCAGACGAGAGATTTTAACAACTAGCTTCTTGTTTTAAGTTAAATTGGTGACAAAATTAATATTCTGCACGTCCACTACTCTGTTGAAAAACACTTCTCATTTATCTTGTTTGAGGCTTGTTATTTTGTACTGGGGTTCTCTTGTAATTTTTTTTGCCACAGTGTTGAGCAGAAAACACGCTACCTATATTTATATAAATATTTTGTTTCATCATGTGCCAAATGTTACACTGCAAATAAAACATCAACAAATCCCAACTAAACAATATTTGGCAAATCTGCATAAAAGGAAACCCAGTTATTTCCTGCTTTTTGTTGACCTTGAAATAACTTGTATAAGCTTGTTAAAATAATAAGTCAAGGAACTGTCATTCTAGAGGAACTTCCAGTAACAAGAATTAACCTCTAAAATAACAACAGAAAACGCTGGAAAAACTCAGCAGGCCAGGCAGCATCCGTGGAGAGAGAAACAGAGTTAACGTTTCAGGTCGAAGACCTTTCGTCAGAACTGGAAAAAAGCAGGAAATGGAATAGATTTTAAAGCAAGTATAGGGGCTGGGAAAAGGGAGGGGATGAAAGAACAAAAGGGAAGGTCAGTGATAGGATGGAAGGCAGGAGAGATTAAGAGACATTAAGAGATATTCAAGGCAAGAGGAGGTGGTAATGGGACAGGTTAAGGAACAAAGGATGGCTCTAGATGAAGTGTGAATTGCGCTGGCAGAATGAAGGACAGCTGCCATGTGGGAGGGAAGAAAAAAAGGCCAAACAAAAAGTGTGGGAAAAAAAATATATATATATGATAGGGGCCGAGGTTATGATCTGAAATTGTTGAACTCTTGAGTCCAGAGGGCTGTAGCATGCCTAATCGAAAGATGAGGTACTGTTCCTCGAGCTTACGCTGAGCTTCCGTGGAACAATGCAAGAGGCCGAGGACGGTGAGGTCTGAGTGGGAGTGAAGCGGTGAACTAAAGTGACAGGCCACCGGGAGCTCGGGGTCCCCCTTACGGACTGAACGGAGGTGTTCCGCAAAGCGGTCACCCAATCTGCGTTTGGTTTCCCCAATGTAGAGGAGACCACATCGTGAGCAGCGAATACAGTATACTAAATTGCAAGAAGTACAAGTAAATCGCTGTTTCACCTGGAAGGGGTGTTTGGGGCCCTGGACCTCTAATTAACCTCTAATTGACTTTAGGACCTACTTAAATCATTTGAACATAGGAGACCACTTCCCCATCAGGCATATCTGAGCTGTGGCCTTAAATAGACAGACCAAGTTAGCACCAACAAAACATTGCAACCATGTTTCAGACTCCAGAATACCATGCACAGAGCCACCTTTGGGCACCCAGAGTTGCGTGACAGGCAAGGAGGCACCCTGCTGGTCACTGTGTTAAAGAAAGCCCCCTTCTTTACATTTGCTGGAATGTCCTACCAGGCACAGGCAGCTAACACAATTTTTAAATCAAAAGTACTCAGAGCAGTGGAATGGGTGAGGGCCATGTGGCAAAGCACAATATGCAACAGACATCGAGGGTTCTGGCAAGGTATGGACTCTGGAGGACTGAACACAGCAGTCAGGTGGAGAGGTAGTGCGTAATCCTACGAACTGTGGTGGATTAGCAAAGAATTCAATAAGTCTGCCAAAAAGTTCATGAAAGACAGCCTGAGCTGGCACCCAGAAAATGACAGCAGCTTCAGTTATTCTGAGTTTCCCATCTGCATTTTCCAGTTAATTGCCTTAAATTATCTTCACAGTTACCAGTTACCACTCCCATTCTGTTTCTGCTGGTATATTTGGTGGAGTTCCCTGAACTCACTGTCACTATCCTTCACAGACTCCATCTTATCCAAAACTCTAGGGTTCATTTTCTACCTACACCAAGACCTACTCACCCATCACCCCCACCTCATTGTTATTCTCCACTTGCTACCTGTACCCCAATAAATCAATAGTGTCAGCAGTGGCTCAGTGGATAGCACCCTCACCTCTGAGTCAGAAGGTTTGTGGGTTCAAGTCCCACTCCAGAGATTTGAGCTCAAACCCAGGCTGACACTCCAGTGCAGTACTGAGGGAGTGCTGCACTGTTGGATGGTGCCGTCATTTGCATGAGACATTAAACCGAGGCCCTTTCTGCTCTCTCTCAAGTGGATGTAAAAGATCCCATGGAACTATTTCGAAGAGGAGCAGGGGAGTTATCCCTGGTGTCCTGGCCAATATTTATGCCTCAGTCAACATAACAAAAACAGATTATCTGGTCTTTATCACATTGCTGTTTGTGGGAGTTTGCTGTGCACAAATTGGCTGCTGCATTTCCTACATTACAACAGTGACTACACTTCAAAAAAAGTACTTTGTTGGCTGTAAAGCGCTTTGGGACATCCGGTGGTCGTGAAAGGTGCTATATAAATGCAAGTCTTTCTTTCAGCTTCCTAGTACTCAACTTCAAATCTCTCCCTGGCCTCCACCCTATTTCAAAAATCTTCTCCTGCCACATGTCCCTGCCTGCACTGTCCTTTTCACTTCCATGGCACTGCCTGCACTCGCTTTTCCTCTCAGTCCAGATTACTTGCTCCCTAAGAGAAAGAGGGGAGAGATATAGGAAAACAGAAATGGAAGAGGGGGAGAAGAGAGGAATGAGGGGAAGAGGGATGAGGGGAGACTTGACGATGGAGGAGAGGTCAGGTTGCCAACTCTGGTTGGACATATTCCTGGAGGTTTTATGACCTCCTGCCTCCAACCGCCCCACGCAGTCAAACGGCCTTTTTACCCATCTCCAATATTTTTATAACCAATAAACAAAGTGTTTAAAGAAAATTAAAAAAATCTTTTTTTAATGCCCCTATAATTTTTCTCCCGGGTTGCTAGCAGCAGTGTGCTGGAGATTAATCTTTCATTCCTGGAGACTCCAGGGCAATCCCAGAGAGGGATGGAGAGAGAGGGGAGGAGAGAGAGGGTTAGGAGAAAGGGATGGGAGAAAAAAGAGATGAGAGGAAGGAGGGATGGTAGGAGAGGGAGGAGAAGAAAGGAATGGGCAGAGGAGAGATTAGGAGAGAGGGATGGCAGGAAATAGGGATGAGAGGAAAGGAATGGCCAGAGGAGAGATTAGGAGAGAGGGATGGGAGGAAAGGAATGGGCAGAGAAGGAGAGATTAGGAGAGAGGGATGGGAGGCAACAGGGATGGGAGGAGAGAGGGATAAGAGAGGGAGGGGAAGAAAGGAATGGGGAGATTAGGAGAGAGGGATGGGAGGAAACAGGGATGGGCAGAGAAGGAGAGATTAGGAGAGAGGGATGGGAGGAAACAGGGATGGGAGGAGAGGGAGGGGAAGAAAGGAATGGGGAGATTAGGAGAGAGGGATGGGAGGAAACAGGGATGGGAGGAGAGAGGGAGGGGAAGAAAGGAATGGGGAGATTAGGAGAGAGGGATGGGAGGAAAGAGAGGGAGAGCGAAAGGGACCTCATTTGGAATCCTCCAACATCATGAGGCTCTGGCCATGCACAGAATATTCAGAAGGAAGCCCCACTAATATCGAACAGTCTACAGATGGCCCAGGCTGCCACTCTCTGCCCAAAGCCCCTTGTGTCACTTTAAATGAAGGGACGGTGGACGGGGAGCGGCTCCTGCTCTAACCCCGGGCCCAGGACAGCTCTCCGGCCCGGCCCGGCCCGGCTCTACCGGCCGCCTCGGGAACTGCCTTCACTCCGCAGACTGCAATAAATGGGGTTAAAGTGCGGGCCCGGCCTCAGTCAGCGTCACAACTACCGGAGCCCGCAGGCCCGGGCTTTCCCTCCGCGGACGATGCGCTTCGTGTTGCTGAGGCGGCTGCAGTCCCGGGCCGGGCATCTCCCCGCCCGCCGGTACCGCGGGGCCCAGGCCCAGGCCGGGCCGCCCCGGGACCCGGTACGCACTATCGACCTGCGCAGCGACACCGTGAGCAGGCCGGGCCCGGCGATGAGAGCCGCTATGGCGAGTGCCAAGGTCGGGGACGATGTGTACGGGGAGGACCCGACTGTAAATGGTAAGGAAAGGCCGAGGCCCCAGCCCGGGAGGGGCCTTAGTAACCGGGACACAGGGGCCTTAGTAACCGGGACACAGGGGGTAATAGTAACCGGGACACAGGGGCCTTAGTAACCGGGACACAGGGGCTTTAGTAACCGGGACACAGGGGCCTTAGTAACCGGGACACAGGGGCCTTAGTAACCGGGACACAGGGGCCTTAGTAACCGGGGCAGAGGGGCCTTAGTAACCGGGACAGAGGGGCCTTAGTAACCGGGACAGAGGGGCCTTAGTAACCGGGACACAGGGGCCTTAGTAACCGGGACACGGGGGCCTTAGTAACCGGGACAGAGGGGGTAATAGTAACCGGGACAGAGGGGGTAATAGTAACCGGGACAGAGGGGGTAATAGTAACCGGGACAGAGGGGGTAATAGTAACCGGGACAGAGGGGGTAATAGTAACCGGGACAGAGGGGGTAATAGTAACCGGGACAGAGGGGGTAATAGTAACCGGGACAGAGGGGGTAATAGTAACCGGGACAGAGGGGGTAATAGTAACCGGGACAGAGGGGGTAATAGTAACCGGGACAGAGGGGGTAATAGTAACCGGGACAGAGGGGGTAATAGTAACCGGGACAGAGGGGGTAATAGTAACCGGGACAGAGGGGGTAATAGTAACCGGGACAGAGGGGGTAATAGTAACCGGGACAGAGGGGGTAATAGTAACCGGGACAGAGGGGTATTAGTAACCGGGACAGAGGGGGTAATAGTAACCGGGACAGAGGGGGCATTAGTAACCGGGACAGAGGGGGTAATAGTAACCGGGACAGAGGGGGTAATAGTAACCGGGACAGAGGGGGTAATAGTAACCGGGACAGAGGGGGTAATAGTAACCGGGACAGAGGGGGTAATAGTAACCGGGACAGAGGGGGTAATAGTAACCGGGACAGAGGGGGTAATAGTAACCGGGACAGAGGGGGTAATAGTAACCGGGACAGAGGGGGTAATAGTAACCGGGACAGAGGGGTAATAGTAACCGGGACAGAGGGGGTAATAGTAACCGGGACAGAGGGGGTAATAGTAACCGGGACAGAGGGGGTAATAGTAACCGGGACAGAGGGGGTAATAGTAACCGGGACAGAGGGGGTAATAGTAACCGGGGACAGAGGGGGTAATAGTAACCGGGACAGAGGGGGTAATAGTAACCGGGACAGAGGGGGTAATAGTAACCGGGACAGAGGGGGTAATAGTAACCGGGACAGAGGGGGTAATAGTAACCGGGACAGAGGGGGTAATAGTAACCGGGACAGAGGGGGTAATAGTAACCGGGACAGAGGGGGTAATAGTAACCGGGACAGAGGGGTAATAGTAACCGGGACAGAGGGGGTAATAGTAACCGGGACAGAGGGGGTAATAGTAACCGGGACAGAGGGGGTAATAGTAACCGGGACAGAGGGGGTAATAGTAACCGGGACAGAGGGGGTAATAGTAACCGGGACAGAGGGGGTAATAGTAACCGGGACAGAGGGGGTAATAGTAACCGGGGCAGAGGGGGTAATAGTAACCGGGGACAGAGGGGGTAATAGTAACCGGGACAGAGGGGGTAATAGTAACCGGGACAGAGGGGGTAATAGTAACCGGGGACAGAGGGGGTAATAGTAACCGGGGCAGAGGGGGTAATAGTAACCGGGACAGAGGGGGTAATAGTAACCGGGACAGAGGGGGTAATAGTAACCGGGGCAGAGGGGGTAATAGTAACCGGGACAGAGGGGGTAATAGTAACCGGGACAGAGGGGGTAATAGTAACCGGGACAGAGGGGGTAATAGTAACCGGGACAGAGGGGTAATAGTAACCGGGACAGAGGGGGTAATAGTAACCGGGACAGAGGGGGTAATAGTAACCGGGACAGAGGGGGTAATAGTAACCGGGACAGAGGGGGTAATAGTAACCGGGACAGAGGGGGTAATAGTAACCGGGACAGAGGGGGTAATAGTAACCGGGCAGAGGGGGTAATAGTAACCGGGACAGAGGGGGTAATAGTAACCGGGACAGAGGGGGTAATAGTAACCGGGACAGAGGGGGTAATAGTAACCGGGACAGAGGGGTAATAGTAACCGGGACAGAGGGGGTAATAGTAACCGGGGACAGAGGGGGTAATAGTAACCGGGACAGAGGGGGTAATAGTAACCGGGACACAGGGGGTAATAGTAACCGGGACAGAGGGGGTAATAGTAACCGGGACAGAGGGGTAATAGTAACCGGGACAGAGGGGGTAATAGTAACCGGGACAGAGGGGGTAATAGTAACCGGGACAGAGGGGGTAATAGTAACCGGGACAGAGGGGGTAATAGTAACCGGGACAGAGGGGGTAATAGTAACCGGGACAGAGGGGGTAATAGTAACCGGGACAGAGGGGGTAATAGTAACCGGGACAGAGGGGTAATAGTAACCGGGACAGAGGGGGTAATAGTAACCGGGACAGAGGGGGTAATAGTAACCGGGACAGAGGGGGTAATAGTAACCGGGCAGAGGGGGTAATAGTAACCGGGCAGAGGGGGTAATAGTAACCGGGACAGAGGGGGTAATAGTAACCGGGACAGAGGGGGTAATAGTAACCGGGACAGAGGGGGTAATAGTAACCGGGACAGAGGGGGTAATAGTAACCGGGACAGAGGGGGTAATAGTAACCGGGACAGAGGGGGTAATAGTAACCGGGACAGAGGGGGTAATAGTAACCGGGACAGAGGGGGTAATAGTAACCGGGACAGAGGGGGTAATAGTAACCGGGGACAGAGGGGGTAATAGTAACCGGGACAGAGGGGGTAATAGTAACCGGGACAGAGGGGGTAATAGTAACCGGGACAGAGGGGGTAATAGTAACCGGGACAGAGGGGGTAATAGTAACCGGGACAGAGGGGGTAATAGTAACCGGGACAGAGGGGGTAATAGTAACCGGGACAGAGGGGGTAATAGTAACCGGGGCAGAGGGGGTAAAATGGTAACCTGGGACAGCAGGGGGTAATAGTAACCGGGAGCACAGGGGGGGTAATAGTAACAGGGACACAGGGTATAGTAACCGGACACAGGGGGTAATAGGTAACCGGAGGCAGAGGGGGGAATAGTAACCTGGGACCCAGGAGGGGTAATAGTAACCGGGACAGAGGGGGTAATAGTAACCGGGACAGAGGGGGTAATAGTAACCGGGACAGAGGGGGTAATAGTAACCGGGACAGAGGGGGTAATAGTAACCGGGACAGAGGGGGTAATAGTAACCGGGACAGAGGGGGTAATAGTAACCGGGACAGAGGGGGTAATAGTAACCGGGACAGAGGGGTAATAGTAACCGGGACAGAGGGGGTAATAGTAACCGGGACACAGGGGGTAATAGTAACCGGGACACAGGGGGTAATAGTAACCGGGACAGAGGGGGTAATAGTAACCGGGACAGAGGGGGTAATAGTAACCGGGACACAGGGGGTAATAGTAACCGGGGCAGAGGGGGTAATAGTAACCGGGGCAGAGGGGTAATAGTAACCGGGACACAGGGGGTAATAGTAACCGGGGCAGAGGGGGTAATAGTAACCGGGACACAGGGGGTAATAGTAACCGGGACACAGGGGGTAATAGTAACCGGGACACAGGGGTAATAGTAACCGGGACAGAGGGGGTAATAGTAACCGGGACAGAGGGGGTAATAGTAACCGGGACAGAGGGGGTAATAGTAACCGGGACACAGGGGGTAATAGTAACCGGGGCAGAGGGGGTAATAGTAACCGGGACAGAGGGGGTAATAGTAACCGGGACACAGGGGGTAATAGTAACCGGGACACAGGGGCCTTAGTAACCGGGACAGAGGGGGTAATAGTAACCGGGACACGGGGGGTAATAGTAACCGGGACAGAGGGGGTAATAGTAACCGGGGCAGAGGGGGTAATAGTAACCGGGACAGAGGGGGTAATAGTAACCGGGACAGAGGGGTAATAGTAACCGGGACAGAGGGGGTAATAGTAACCGGGGCAGAGGGGGTAATAGTAACCGGGACAGAGGGGGTAATAGTAACCGGGACACAGGGGGTAATAGTAACCGGGCAGAGGGGGTAATAGTAACCGGGGCAGAGGGGGTAATAGTAACCGGGACAGAGGGGGTAATAGTAACCGGGACAGAGGGGTAATAGTAACCGGGACACAGGGGGTAATAGTAACCGGGACAGAGGGGGTAATAGTAACCTGGACAGAGGGGGTAATAGTAACCGGGCAGAGGGGGTAATAGTAACCGGGCAGAGGGGGTAATAGTAACCGGGCAGAGGGGGTAATAGTAACCGGGGCAGAGGGGGTAATAGTAACCGGGACACAGGGGTAATAGTAACCGGGACAGAGGGGGTAATAGTAACCGGGGCAGAGGGGGTAATAGTAACCGGGGCAGAGGGGGTAATAGTAACCGGGGCAGAGGGGGTAATAGTAACCGGGACACAGGGGGTAATAGTAACCGGGGCAGAGGGGGTAATAGTAACCGGGGCAGAGGGGGTAATAGTAACCGGGGCAGAGGGGGTAATAGTAACCGGGGCAGAGGGGGTAATAGTAACCGGGGCAGAGGGGGTAATAGTAACCGGGACAGAGGGGGTAATAGTAACCGGGGCAGAGGGGGTAATAGTAACCGGGGCAGAGGGGGTAATAGTAACCGGGGCAGAGGGGGTAATAGTAACCGGGGCAGAGGGGGTAATAGTAACCGGGACACGGGGGTAATAGTAACCGGGGCAGAGGGGGTAATAGTAACCGGGGCAGAGGGGGTAATAGTAACCGGGGCAGAGGGGGTAATAGTAACCGGGGCAGGGGGGGCAATAGCAGGTGAAGAGGGGAAACCATAGGTGTGAGAGGGATGTGCAAAGGAGAAACCAGAGGTGGGAGAAACTTTTTCTCCCACCAGTAACTCCCTGTAATGGCACTGCTAGTTAAGAGCAGTGCTGGTGACTATCGGATTGCCCTGATAACCAACTGTAATACAATAACTCACTGATATCCTACTTGTAACTCGGAGTAATCCTATAAAAAGTAGTCGGCCATGCATGAGATACATCTTATATGACCACAGTCCCACACTGTTAATCTAGATCAGTGCTGGTAAAGATCCACCAATATAAGTATATCCCTGTCCTTGCAAACTACCGCCCCATTTCCAACCTCTCTTTCCTCTCGAGTCCTTCAACGTGTTGTCACCTCCCAAATCTGTGCCCATCTTTCCCGCAACTCCATCTTTGAACCCCTCCAATCAAGTTTCCGCCCCTGCCACAGCATTGAAACGGCCCTTATCAAAGTCACAAATGACATCCTATGTGACTGTGGCCATGGTAAACTATCCTTCTTCATCCTCCTCGACCTGTCTGCAGCCTTTGACATGGTTGACCAAGCCATCCTCCTCCATCGCCTCTCCTCCGTTGTCCAGCTGGGTGGGACTGCCCTCGCCTATCTATCTATCTAGTCCTAGCCAGAGAATCACCTGCAATGGCTTTTCTTCCCGCTCCAGCACCATTAACTCTGGAGTCCCCCAAGGAAATATCCTTGGCACCCTCCTATTTCTCATCTACATGCTGCCCCTCAGTGACATATCCAAAAACACGTCAGGTTCCACGTGTACGCTGACGACACCCAGCTCTACCTCACCACCACCCCTCTTGACCCCTTCACTGTCTCTGATTTTTCACGCTGCTTGTCTGAGATCTAGTATTGGATGAGCAGAAATTTCCTCCAATTAAGTATTGGGAAGACCAAAGCCATTGTCTTCGGTGCCCGCCACAAACTCCTCTCCCTGGCCACTGTCTGAGGCTGAACCACACAGTTCGCAATTCTGGTATCCTATTTGACCCCCTAGCTGAGCTTCCGCCCTCATATTTCTCTCCATCACCAAGACCGCCTACTTCCATCTCCGTAACACCACTCCTTAAAACCTACCTCTTTGACCAAGCTTTTGGTCACCTGTCCTAATATCTCCTTATGTGACTCGGTGTCAAATTTTGTTCAATAATCTCTCCTGTGAATCGCCTTGGGACATTTTACTACGTTAAAGGCGCTATATAAGCACTTAATCTCCGCCACTACAACCCTACAAAGATCTCTGCGCTCCTCCATTTCTGGCCTCTTGCGCATCCTCGATTTTAATCACTCCACCATTGCTGGCCATGCTTTCAGCTGCCTCGGGCCTGAGCTCTGGAATTCCCTCCCTAAATCTCTCCGCCTCTCTCTCCTCCTTTAAGACACTCCTTGAAACCTGGTGTGGCTCGGTGTCAAATTTTGTTTGCTAATGCTCCTGTGAAGCATCTTGGGATGTTTTACTATGTTAAAGACGCTATGTAAATGCAAGTTCTTATTTTAAACACTTAACAGTAAATGTTGCTCTGTGAGGCTGAAGGAAGTTGTGGTCAGGTATCTTTGGATACCTAAAATTTGACTCTGTGCCCAGTAGAACCTTGTAGAGAGGCTAGCTGTAGGGCAGAGGAAGACAGAAGTACTTGGGTTAAGACTAACCTAATACAACTATATAAATAAAAGACAACAAATCAGTACTTCAGAAATGATGGGGGATCATTAAGCCTGCATTTAAGATGGTTAATGGCTCCTTTAAGTGCAGGATAGTAATACAGAGATAGTCCCCAAATGTTAGTAGCAGTCCCCAAATTAGTAGCAAAAGGAGTTAATGTGTCGTAGATGTGTACAAAAGGGTTTAAGTGGTTACAGTAAGAGGACTTTGAGGTTTTGTTTCCTTAGAAGAGAATCTACAAGTGTATTTTGTGAACTCAGCTTACAGTTTTGTTACAGGGTACTTCCAGGAAAGAACATGGGCACACTGGGATAGTCTGTACAGTTGCACACATGCTGAGAGCATCGCGCTGCTTGGGTTCAGGTTAATTTGATAGTCCCTGGGATCAGTTGGCTGAGGCAGATATTGAGGGCCCTGACTACATAGTGAAGGCCTTGCAAAATTGGATCGTTCCCCTTTGTGGAGCACTGGCGAGGGGGGCTGGGGGTGGTGGTGGAGAGGGTGCTGTTAGTTGTGACCCCATTCTGACCTCCTTGGGGACAACAGGGTACTGGATGTGATTGTGGGAGGTTTCTGGGTCAAATGACCATCCAGGAATGGACTTCAGACTGCCTGGTACTTCTCGAGTTCCAAGCGGAGTCTGAAAATTATACTCTCCCGTTTCGTCCAAGATTGTTGTGGTGAGGTTGCACTTGTAGGGAATGGAATCTATTGCAGCCAGCGGTAGCAGTTGTTCAAGCCTTAACTGGACCAGCCACATGAATACTGCGGCAACAAGAGAAGGTCAGAGGCTGGGTATTCTGCGGCGAGTGTCTCACCTCCTGACTCCCCAAAGCCTTTCCACCACCTACAAGGCACAAGTCAGGAGTGTGATGGAATAATCTCCGCTTGCCTGGATGAGTGCAGCTCCAACAACACTCAAGGACCTTGACACCATCCAGGACAAAGCAGCCCGCTTGATTGGCACTCCATCCACCTCCATAAACATTCACTCCCTCCACCACCGGTGCACCGTGACTACAGTGTGTACCATCTACAAGATGCACTGCAGCAACTCGCCAAGGTTTCTTTGACAGCACCTCGCAAACCCGCGACCTCTTCCACCTAGAAGGACAAGGACAGCAGGTGCATGGGAACACCACCACCTCCAAGTTCCCCTCCAAGTCACACACCATCCTGACTTGGAAATATATCACTTTTTTTCATTGTCGCTGGGTCAAAATCCTGGAACTCCCCTAACAGCACTGTGGGAGTACCTTCACCACATGGACCACCTTCTCAAGGGCAATTAGGGTTGGGCAATAAATGCTGGCCTTGCCAGCGATGCCCACATCCCAGGAACGAATATAAAAAAGCCTGTGTGCTGCAAGAACTTGCTCTCCAGTAGGTAGATCCAACAATTATACCTGTAGGGTTTATGAGGTCCATTATCTTCTGGACAGCTGTGCAGAATGTTTGACTGTGGGCATGAGCAGGACACGTGTATCTGTGTACCCCTCTGCTACAGTGCTTTCTACATTCATCACCCAGAGAGAGGGAGAAGGCTTATCATAGAATCGTAGAAAGTTACAGCACGGAAGGAGGCCATTTCGGCCCATCGTGTCCGCGCCGGCCAATAAAGAGCTATCCAGCCTAATCCCACTTCCCAGCTCTTGGTCCGTAGCCCTGAAGGTTAGAGCATCCCAAGTGCACATCCAAGTACTTTTTAAATGTGGTTAGGGTTCCTGCCTCTACCACCCTTTCAGGCAGTGAGTTCCAGGCACCCACAACCCTCTGGGTGAAGAAATTTCCCCTCTAAACCTTCCCCCAATTACTTTAAATCTGTGCTCCCTGGTTTTTGACCCCTCTGCTAAGGGAAATAGGTCCTTTCTATCCACTTTATCTATGCCCCTCATAATTTTATACACCTCAATAAGGTCTCCCCTCAGCCTCCTCTGTTCCAAGGAAAACAGACCCAGCCTATCCAGTCTTTCCTCATAGCTAAGATTCTCTACTCCTGGCGACATCCTTGTAAATCTCCTCTGTACCCTCTCTAGTGCAATCACATCTTTCCTGTAATGTGGTGATCAGAACTGCACGCAGTACTCTAGCTGAGGCCTAACTAGTGTTTTATACAATTGAAGCATAACCCCCCTGCTCTTGTATTCTGTGCCACGGCTAATAAAGGCAAGCATTTCGTATGCCTTCTTAACCACATTATCTACTTGGCCTGCTACCTTCAGGGATCTGTGGACATGCACGCCAAGTCCCTTTGTTCTCTACACTACTCCGTGTCCTACCATTTAATGTGTATTCCCTTTCCTTGTTAGCTCGCCCCAAATGCATTACCTCACATTTTCTCCAGATTGAATTCCAGTTGCTAATGTTTTGCCCACCTGACCAATTTATTGATATCTTCCTGCAGTCTACAGCTTCCTTCTTCAGTATCAACCACACAGCCGATTTTAGTATCATCTGCAAACTTCTTAATCATACCCCCTATATTCAAGTCAAGAGCGTTGATATATACCACAAAAAGCAAGGGACCTAGTACTGAGCCCTGCGGAACCCCACTGGAAACAGCCTTCCAGTCACAAAAACACCCATCAACCAGTACCCTCTGCTTCCTGTCTCGAGCCAGTTTTGTATCCAACTTGACACTTTGCCCTGGATCCCATGGGCTTTTAACTTCGTGACCAGTCTGCTATGTGGAACCTTATCAAAAGCCTTGCTAAAGTCCATATACACTACATCAAATGCACTACCCTCATCTACCCTCCTTGTTACCTCCTCAAAAAATTCAATCAAGTTTGTCAGACACGACCTTCCCTTAACAAATCCGTGCTAACTATCCTTGATTAATCCGTGTCTTTCTAAATGAAGCTTCTTGTACGCAGATTTTACAATCTTTTTTATATATATATCTCTATCTAGTGCGTACATATCACACTCCAGTCTTCACACTTTGTTTACGTGTACAAAATATTCTTAAAATGCTGGGTGTTTCTGTGCTGCAGGCTGAAACTAGCCTGCACATTCCAATCTACCACATTCTCTGACAATTGAATTCTGATTGACCTGTGCCTCTATTCACTGCACAACAATTGGACGCTGTGGCCTAAAGAGACACAACGCCATCTTAACAGAATAAACCATTGTGCGTTAAATGGAATAGCACTCTTGGCCTTATTAAATAGGGTGACCATACGTCCCCTTTTTCCAGGGACAGTCTCCGGATGTGGTATTGTGTCCCCAGAAGCGTCCCCAGTTCACGAAACTCGTCCCCGAATAGACTAGAGCCATATTCATTGGATTATATGCATATCGTACCATTAGACATAATCACAGTTTCAGGTCAATGGACTGAACAATGTTATCGTATTATTTATGAACAATGTTATCGTATTATTTATAAACAGTGTCTGAATGCGCCTCAATAGTGTGACGTCACATCTGCGGTAATTATATGCATATGTGTTTTGCATTTGTAGTGTATATGTGCAACTGTTAAAAATATAGGCTGCTAAAAATTGCCCTGCTGTGCTGTGCAATCTATATTTTCCGTCCTGGCTACTTTGCTGTGCTCGTGTGTCCCCGGATTTGGTTTAGAAAATATGGTCACCCTATTATAAAACAACCTGCCATCCAACTTTCTATGAGCAGTTTTACTGATTGAATTGATTTAAATGTGCGTGCAATGCTTGTCTGTCACACCACAGGTCACCTGTTTGCTTGTAACATTGGCGGATTTGATAAAGTATTGCCAAGGGGCAGTTTCAGGCTTTAACCGTGGTTGTGATTTTTAGCTGCTAACCTGGCCTGTGCCTTTAAGGCTACTACTCTAACTTGGTAAATCCTGGCAATGGACTGCAGCAGTTTATAAGCAATTACCTGGATTTTCCTATTTAGACCATTTCCCCACACGGAGAACTCATACAGTGGCCTTAAAGGGACAAGCCAGCTAAACATCATGATCGTGCTCGAGACCATTGATTATCAGTGAGCAACGCCACAAGTGATCATCTAATAGTTTTTTTAATAATACTCTTGCGGTGGAAACGTGAAATGTGCGTCTTTTTCAGTGCGTAACATTTTATGTGAAACCATAATGAATCTCTTAAACTTGTCATTTTGTCCTGTGCTATCAGTAGCTCATGCAGTGGAAGCCTGTATTCTTCACAGAAAGTGAGCACTTAGCAAAGGACAAGTGATAGTGTCACTGCAGAGGGGAGCAGTAAGAGACATCATGGAGAAGGCCATCTTGCACTACGTTGACTTGACACCACAGGGCCTATACCGAGTTTTAAAAGTGTTCAGGGCTTTCTTCAAACTTTGTCAGCTTTAAAGACTAAGACAAAACTTATTTAAATGTTTTGAGAAAGGGATTCCTCCCACCTATTTGCTCAATGCACAGAAAATTTACCAACCGTGATGAGTATCTGTGCCTGGGTATAAGCACATATCTGTGCAGATTTGTATTTGCAGTGAAGCAATATAAATAAGTGCCACCAACTGCAAATCAGTACAGTAGCGACTGATCTGAGATTGGTAGCTACTGTACAACAGTGCCCGAAAAGAGAAGTTACAAATGCTGGGAATCAAAATGTAAAACCAGGAAATGCACAGCAGGTCCGTCAGCATTTAAAAACAGAAAGAGCAAGTTAATGTTTTAGATGGGACTCTTTTATCAGAATTACTGAATGATTTTTGGGAAGGATCAGCAGCACAACGCTAACCTGACTTTTTCTTTCAGAGGCTCACTAACCTGCTCCGTGTGTTTCTGGAATTTTCTGCTTTTATGTTGGATAAACTGCGTGTTGATGAGTAAACCAGATAGGCTGGCTTTTATCCTCCTGCTGTTTTGAATGGGAGGGGTATGGATGCAGTTCCTCTTTTTTGTTTATTCATTCATGTGGGCGTCACTGGCAAGGCCAGCATTTATTGAGAAGGTGGTGGTGAGCCGCCTTACACAACTGAGTAGCTTGCTAGGCCATTTCAGAGGGCAGTCAACCAAAGAGTCAACCACATTGCTGTGAGTCTGGAGTCACATATAGGCCAGACTGGGTATGGACAACAGATTTCCTTACCTTAGTGGACATTAGTGAACTAGATGGGTTTTTACAACAATCCGATCGTTCCATTACTGATACTAGCTTTTTATTCCAGATTTATTTAATGAACTGAATTTAAATTCCTCAGCTGCCATGGTGGGATTTGAACTCACGTCTCTGGATCATTACTCCAGGTCACTGGATTACTAGTCCGGTAACATAAGCACTGTGCTACCATTCCCCAAAGTCAAGGTCTGAAACATCCTGCGTGGGCGGTAGGAAAGCTCTGTTGGTGGTAACTACGCACAAACCACCAGAGTTACCACAGAGCTCTAAAAATGCACAGTTTTGCATCTGTGTGTGGTAATCTATTGCCGGGGTAAGATAGCACAGTGAGGTGACAGTTCAGTGGAAATGTGCAAATTAATTAGCAGCCAGCAATGAACGTGTTGACCTATGCTTATTTTTTTTTTTATTTGTTCATGGGATGTGGATGTCGCTGGCAAGGCCAGCATTTATTGTCCATCCCTAATTGCCCTTGAGAAGGTGGTGGTGAGCCGCCGCCTTGAACTGCTGCAGTCCGTGTGGTGAAGGTACTCCCACAGTGCTGTTAGGGAGGGAGTTCCAGGATTTTGACCCAGTGACATTTAAGGAATGGTGATATATTTCCAAGTCAGGATGGTGTGTGACTTGGAGGGGAACTTGCAGGTGGTGGTGTTCCCATGCAGCTGCTGCCCTTGTCCTAGGTGGAAGAGGTCGCGGGATTGGGAGGTCTGCCGAAGGAGCCTTGGCGAGTTGCTGCAGTGCATCTTGTAGATGGTACACACTGCAGCCACGGTGTGCCGGTGGTGGAGGGAGTGAATGTGTGCAGTGAATTGTACACTGCTGGTAGAACAAGGGAAATGGCATCGGGACCCAAACTTAATTTAAAAAGCATTTTATGTTACGACTTTCTCCCCTCCTTGCTGGAGTATAGAAGAATCACAGAATCCCCACAGTGCAGATAGAGGCCATTTCGGCCCATCGAGCCTGCACCGACACATATCCCACCCTATCCCCGTAACCCCACGTATTTAATCCCCCTAACACTAAGGGTCAATTTATCATAGCCAAATCAACCTAACCCGCACATCTTTGGACTGTGGGAGGAAACCGGAGCACCCGGAGGAAACCCACGCAGACACGGGGAGAATGTGCAAACTCCACACAGACATATAGTTCCATGGATGCTGGTTTCTCTCAGGTACTTTGCTTTAAGTGTCCATGATTCATGTGCAAGTGCTGGCAGGCTCTTCGACCATGGGAGCGACTGTCGCATGCCAGGTCCATTGCTTCCCCTTCTCAGTATGCACATATACAGCATGGAATGTGGGTAGTAATCAGAAAGAGGAACCTGAACAATGTTTTAACCCAGGAGTGCTGAGCTCAATTGCAGCAGGTCTACTGCTACTCTAGCTGAGATCAGATAACTGAACACAGACAGGGAACTAAACCTGTGGACTTCTTGCTCTGTGTGCTTATTTTAAGAAAAGACATAATGTGCTTCCCTAAACAATTGCCTACAATGCTGGGTGTCATCCACTGTGCTAAGATAGCTGAAATCAGCTACACATCCCAAACTATAGGAGCCTTGTATGAACAACCCACCATCACGTTTCCACTTCTCCCTTTCTTCAACTCCCCCATTTTCCCATTGTCTCCTGAAAGCATAGACCTCAGTACCTCTTGCAATTTGCCGTTATTCATGTGTGATTGTCGACTATAGGGGCATCACAATTCAGTTTGATTGCACCTTACTCGACATCCACACACTGCGCTTCAACAGGATTAACCTGATAATCAGGACATGAAAACTGACCATTTTTGTTTCAACTACCCTATCCCAGGGTCGTTGAGGCTGTCCTGTTCCCCAGCTATGATCAGCTAATTCAGCACACACTGCGGTTTCCACCTCTGTATAATTCAATTACGCACTGGATCAACTTGCTGAGCAATTGTGAAAGCTCCAGGGTTGTATCTTGCATTGTTGGAGAACTGATGTTTAGAAGGATAACACAGCTGGTGGGGGAGTGGTGGGGGGGGGGGGGGGGGGGGGGGGAGTGGAAGGCGAACGAAAATAGGAGGACATCACATCATTTGCAGCAATCTTCTAAGGGTTTCTTTTGCAAAGAGTGAGAGCAACTAAACATCAGTCATGGGAGTCTCGGTGATGGTCACGATGGAGAGTTTTGCTAACATCATGCACAATACGTAAATTTTAAGTTATTGAATGGGTCTGGTTCAAATTTTATTCTAACACAAGATAGGAGGGATGTTAAATTGAACAGCAGGTTTAAACTGTAGGATTCAGATTCATGGGCTTATTGAGTTAGATGGAAACAAAGATTTAAAGAATTTATTAGAAGCCAGTATAGCTGAGAAAAGGGATTAACTGTGTATGTGTGTGGGCCGGGGGTGAGGGCATAATGAAAGAAAGAGAAAATGAGAGGGGTTTAAAAAAATTTCAGCAAAGAAACGGAAAACTGAGTGGGACCCGGAATAGAGGAGTATAGGCAGCTGCTGGAAGTTGTGTGACAGCAAATTAGGCATGAGTCTCCCTCCGTGTGGTGAAGACCCTGGTTCCATTTTGCGTCTTGGCATAGCAAAAATATGGGGGGAAAAAAACATATTTTTATTTGCTTATGGTATCTGGGCGTTGCTGGCAAGGCCAGCATTTATTTCCCATCCTTACATCTGTAAATGTTCCGTGGTGCAGAGGTTGTGAGCCTTTCTCCAGATGTTCCCTGATGCAGTGTGTCAGAATATTCAGTAGCACGCAGAATATATGGTGAAGACCTGGGGGCCGTGTTTTCCATCCCATAAGTGAGCTAGCCAATTACTCGCAAAGAAGTAAACCATCTCTTGGATACAAATTATATCCCATAAGTTTTTATGATGTAGTTTATTCTTGTCGTGTCAAAAATTGATCTGTTCTAGAAGTAGATAGAAGTTAAAAGTAAATCTCAGTTTTAACCCTTACAGTGCTGTAAATGCGTTTTCTCAGCAAGCAGCTGTATAGAGCTACGATAGATTGGCATTACAACAACTGAGTGGACACCTGGTAAGTTTAACAGAATCTAGCAATTTGCAATTCACCTGAAGCTATCAATTAAGTTATAGCCTTGTAGCACACTTCAAACTGGTTACTGTTCTATATATCATTGCAGTATAAAAATATAATGCATTTTTTTCTTGTATTCTAGTTCTATGGTGTGTTTGTGACCCAGTAATGGTCATTATTTGTTTGTAAAAGTACGTATGTATATATAATTTTTTTTTCCATCACATGATAATGTCCATATTGCGGTCCAGAAATCATAGCTGTAGTAACCATATTTTCACGACTTGTATCATTTTGATGACTATATAACTGCTGTGCCTATCATGTGGTGTTTTAAAAAAGAAAGACTTGCATTTATAGAGTGCCTTTCCCGACCACCAGACGTCCCAAAGCGCTTTACAGCCAATTAAGTACTTTTTGAAGCATGGTCACTGTTGTAACGTAGGAAATGTGGCGGCCAATTTACACACAGCAAGCTCCCACAAACAGCAATGTGATAATGACCAGGTAATCTGTTTTAGTGATGTTGATCGAGGGATAAATATTGGCCCAGGACACCGGGGATAACGCCTTTGCTCTTCTTCGAAATAGTGCAGACTGAGCCTCGGTTTAACATCTCATGCAAAAGACGGCACCTCCGACAGTGCAGCACTCCCTCAATACTGGAGTGTCAGCCTAGATTTTTGTGCTCAAGTCTCTGGAGTGGGACTTGAACCTTCTGACTTGGAGGCAAGAGTACTACCAACTGAGCCACGGCTGACACAGGTAGGATAAGAACAACAGTGCTGGAGTTTACTGTCTGTGTTACAGAAGTTGCACTGACCTTGGTGTTTAGCAGAATAGGATCATCCAGCTGAGCCGTGGCTGATGATGCAACTTAAGTGCAAAATTAGCAAATTAAGGAAAACGATGATAGTTTTAATCTGAGGTAGTGAGAATCCAGGGTAGGGTATGAAGGAAAAAAAGAGCTGGGAATTAAATCTAATTACGAAACATTAAGTAATTTTCTATCCAAAAATAGAAATCCCTGAGTTCATCCCTTTTAATAACCAGGTGAAGACACTATGAAGATCCTTTCTCACAGGAGTATAATGTATTTTGCTTTGGGCATGATGAGGAATATGTTGTCTTGTAGTGATGTGTGGAGTCATTTTAACAAAAGTGTTTTGCAAAAGATTTCTCTTGTAGCCATTCATGATGGCAATCAGAGTAAGATCTGCAGCTGCCCTCCTATGGAAATTCAGTACCTTAAACATAGAAAAATATTTTCCACTGTTCTGTGTATTCAGGTTTCACAGCTTGTAGCTAACATTATTTGGTTTTCCTGTTCTATTTTGGTATTTCTAACAATGCTTGTTATGAAATGTATTTTTTTTGCACTTCTTCATGCAGATGTGCTCTCAGCACCTCCACCCCCTCAGCTTTGGTTACTTGAAGCACAAAGTACTGATGCTATCAGTTTTCCATAAATCGTGAGCTCTTCAGTTTTTTCCACACAATCTTGTTCTCATGAGCGTGTTTCTATTTACATACATTGTGTAAACCATCTGTCAGCATTGTTGAGAGGTTTGCCTTCGTGGGCCACTTAGGCACGCACCATGGAGTCTCGCAGACTACATTACCAAGAATAACTGGATGTTCCCGGTACTTTGAATACATATCAAGTAGTGGAGAATAACCGTACAAGTTTAGCGTTGTTGAGAAGCGGTTTCAACTTTGCACCAACACCAAACTTGTGGAGTGTAAATTGTTAATGCCCAGAGTGAGACCACCACCCCCAGGGCTCTCACTTAGATCAGGCCCTGACTTTGGATTCAGGCTGCATTTGCACTATAACTGCAGCATTGGCGTAAAGCAAAACTGCTTCTCACCAGCACTGCAGTTACCGTGTGAATGCACCCTTACAGATTTCAGTGTTCTGATTTAGAATTAATTCACCACTGAGGAAATTGCCCGAAGATAACAATTCTTGCCAAACCTCCAGGCCCACAAAACTCCAATAGAATAAACAAGTGAGTAAGAAATGCAAGCACAAATAGAACTTGAGTTGCGTGGGCTTCATGGGTTGCATATGTCTATGGGCTATAATTTGAATTTACCAGTTTGAGAATCTTTCCACCTTAACCCTTTGGAGACTATGGTAGTGATTTTCTATATCAAAAAGTTAAAAATGAATTTAGTTTAGTGACATATTCAGTTAAGTTTTGTCTTTGTCATTCTGCCAGTGTTATTGAACAGCGCTGGATATTTACAGAATATGTAATTTTTTAAAGATGCTTTTATGGGTAACGCACAGTTATTATGCATAGAACCTTAGAAAGGACAGCATACAAAGGAGGCCTTTGGGTCTTTCGCAGTCCTAGGTCTTCACCTAGAGCTATCTACTCTTAGTCCTGTTACCCTGCCCTTTGCCCAGTACTCAAAAGTTAATTAGTTTGTGCAGCATATTTAATTCTTACTGCTGCACAGGGTGTCAAAACTTTGACATGGTAACAAAAACAATGTGAAAAATCCTTTGAAACTGCTTTTTAATTTAATGTTGGATAAAATTGCTAAGCGACATCTCCCTTTTGTTGATTACAAAATGAACAAGTTGGAAAGAATTTCCAAGAAACCTAATTTTTATATGATTCATGGGTTCAGTAACCCGGTTTCAGCCTGTTCAGTTTTTTATCGGAATTTATACTGTGCCAATTGCATGAATGTGTGGAGGTTATAGGTGGTGTGAGTCTGACGGGCAGCATTGGATTTCTTCCAGGAACTCGAGAGTTCCGTGTACAAATCAGTCTGATTAATGGAGTTTAACAACATGAGAAACCATTGCTGCAATTTCAAAACTGAAATTGTTAGGCATGGGTATTGAGGATTACGGAACCAAGGTGGGTAGATGGAGTTGGGGTATAGATTAGCCATCATCTAATTGAATGGCGGAACAGGCTCGAGGGCTAAATGGCCTACTCCTGTTCCTATGTTAAAACTTGGTGCCAACGTTGATGCAACTTTGAAACCTTGTGCCATGCATTTCAAAACTGGTTTTTCTTTTTATTTCCCACCACCTCTTCTTATCCTCATTTTTACTTTAACATGACTTTTATTTTTAACAAATATACGCTATGCCAACTGTTCTGCAATTTTTTTTTCTAAACGGGCTGCAATTGTTTTTCAATCAATTGATGCCCAGGAGTGTAAAGTTTGGACTGACTGTGACACGACCACATCAGCTTTTGATGCCTGTTCTGAATTGTCATAAATCACTACCACTCATCAAGTTATTTTGTTTGTCCCCATTTAAAGTTCCAATAAGATGATGTGGTGACATCCTGCTGTGGCTCATGCTTCCAACCTATTTGGAGTTTTCAGTACATTAACTGATTAAATCGATGTTTTCTGTTGATGGTACATAAGATTTAGCAGTCTGTTTAAACCTTTGCTGGAATTTCCAAAAACGGCAGTAACATCATCCGAATATGCGTTAATGTTCAGACCACCATTTATATGTGGCAGTAGATCGGAACAAAAATGACAGTTAGTTAGAAAATGATTCCCAGTGCTTCTGGAAGACTTTTAGGTACCATTCAACTTGGCTGCAGCAAACTTAGTTCATTAAAAGTGATTAAATAATGCTAGGCTCAGTATTACAAGCAAGTTACTCTCCACTTGCCTGGATGAGTGCAGCTCCAACACAACTCAAGAAGCTCGACACCATCCAAGACAAATCAGCCCACTTGATTGGTACCACCTTAAACATTCACTCCCTCCACCACCAGCGCACCGTGGCTGCAGTGTGTACCATCTACAAGATGCACTGCAACAACTCACCAAGGCTTCTTCGGCAGCACCTCCCAAACCCGCAATCTCTTCCACCTAGAAGGACAAGGGCAGCAGGTGCATGGGAACACCACCACCTCCAAATTCCCCCCCAAGTCACACACCATCCTGACTTAGAAATATATCGCCGTTCCTTCATCGTCGCTGGGTCAAAATCCTGGAACTCCCTCCCTAACAGCACTGTGGGAGTACCTTCACCACACGGACTGCAGCGGTTCAAGAAGGCGGCTCACCACAACCTTCTCGAGGGCAACTAGGGATGGGCAATAAAATGCTGGCATTGCCAGCGACGACCACGAGTATTTAAAAAAAAAAAGTTGCACCTGTAATATAAAAAAGGGGGAAAAAAATTATTTTCATAACTTTTTAAAGGGCTTAACCCTTTAAAGAGCCAGTCAAATTCATGCTTTTTTTTTTAAGTGTCAGGCCTTGACACAATCCAAACAATTCAGTACAATACAGCAGAACCTCAAAAACATGTTGAAAACTTTAAATCTGGGAGGTAAGCATATGACCAATGATCCCTCTAATTTTTTGGGGGGGTCCACGGCCCCTTTAACAGACTGCGCGGCCCATTCAAATTTCTCCGCAGGTGCGGCTGCGCGGGACCTCCAGACCGCTGCGGGGCGTAACGGGAACATTGCATATGACTGTATTTTTTTTCATAGAACCGAGACTGCTAACTTTCCAGTGACGAAATAATAATGCAGTCTTTAATTGTTTGAGTACTGTGGAGACTTTGACCCACTCAGCACACTCTGATTGCTGGGACTACAAAAGGCTTCCAGGTTTTGAATACGATTCTTGCATTTGTGATGTGCCCACACCAGTCTTTAGAATCTGGACTAATTAGATGTAGAGAAGATGTTTCCACTTGTGGGGGAATCCAAAACTAGGGGTCATAAATATAAGACAGTCACTAATAAATCCAATAGGGAATTCAGGAGAAATCTCTTTACCCAGCGAGTGGTTAGAACGTGGAACTCGCTACCACAAGGAGTAGTAGAGGTGAATAGCACAGATGCATTTAAGGGGAAGCTAGATAAGTACATGAGGGAGAAAGGAATGGAAGGATATGTAGATGGGGTGAGATGAGAAGGGGCTCATGTGGATCATAAATACCGGCATAGACCAGTTGAGCCGAATGGCCTGGTGTTCTGTGCTGTAAATTCTATGTAAAAACTGGAAACACAAAACAGGCCCATTAGCCTCTATTGTGCTTACACACCCCTGGTAGGGGGAGGGGTGGTAAAATCAGCCTAGGTTCCTGCGCCTGATTGCTGTTCGTACTGACGGGACACATGTGGCAGTCAGGTGGACACAAGTTTGGGCTTGGCTGTGATGCCCTACTCAGTGGAATAACCTGCGTTGATACTCATTTAGGCTGCCGCATAAAGAGTAGCCACTTGGGCAAGTAGTCAGAGATTGGTGCCCATGGAACTGCCTGCAGCAGAGGAGATGGGGGGGGGGGGGGGGGGAAATTGACAGAAAAAAAGTGGGGGGAAATGAAATTGTCTCCTGTTCGAGAAGGAAGACTTCTTTGTAGGGCAGAACTCAAGTTGTATGTCTGCGCAGCAGTTTAGGAAAAGGGTGGGGGAGAGAAGTTATGTAAGGAAAACTCTGCTCCTCCCCCCCCCCCCGACTTTCTCACCATCCCCACCCAAATCTGGCCTGTGTGTTATATCTGAGCTAGGTGGTTAGTGCTCTTTATCTGCTGGACACACAGTTTCAGAGGTTAACACATCTGAATCTTCAATGAAAGTGTTTTTATATGCAAATAATGATCTTACCACTGCCAGTAGAAAATAATTCTGGTGGTAACAATTGTCCTCGAGCAGTAAACCCATATTGACCACCAAATAGAAAATCCCGGTTATGGCTGTCTACAATCTCTTCAGGGTTTGTTGGTTTTTTTTCTCATTCTTCACTCTGCTCCTCAGTACTATGTTAGCAATTTCAGACTGCTTTTAAGGTAGGTTTTGAATTCTCTGGGGTACAGCTGCGTTTTATCACTCAAAACGATACTAATGAGGACTTTCACTTTATATCTTGAGCAGGCTATTAATAACCACTGGCATTTATATAGTGCATTCGATGTAGCAAAAAGCCCCAAGGTGCTTCAAAGAAGCGCAAGGGGAAAAAAGAAACACTAAGCCCAAGTAGGAGGGATGGCCAAAAGCAGGCTCGAAGAGGTGAGTTTTAAGGAGGGCCTTAAAGGACAAGAGAGAGGTGGAGGCGTAGAGTGAGGGAATTCATGAGTGGGGCTGAGGCAGTTCAATCCGTAAAAAGAAAGAAAGACTTGCATTTCTATAGCGCCTTTCACGACCACCAGACGTCTCAAAGCGCTTTACAGCCAATGAAGTACTTTTGAAGTGGAGTCACTGTTGTAATGTGGGAAACGCGGCAGCCAATTTGCGCACAGCATGCTCCCACAAACAGCAATGTGATAATGGCCAGATCATCTGTTTTAGTGATGCTGGTTGAGGGATATATATTGGCCAGGACACCGGGGATAACTCCCCTGCTCTTTTTCAAAATAGTGCCATGGGATCTTTTACGTCCACCTGAGAGAGCAGACAGGGCCTCGGTTTAACATCTCATCCGAAAGACGGCACCTCCGACAGTGCAGCACTCCTTCAGCACTGCACTGGAGTGTCAGCCTAGCTTTTTGTGCTCAAATCCCTGGAGTGGGACTTGAACCCAAAACCTTCTGACTCAGGCGAGTGTGCTACCAACTGAGCCACAGCTGACACTGGCCATGGCTGATAATAGTGGAGTGAAGATAGAAGGGATGCACAAAGGGCCAGAGAGGAATTATTTTCTACTGCCAGTGGTAAGCCCATTATTTGCATATAAAAAATATTCATTGAAGATTCAGTTGTGTTAACCTCTGAAACTGGGCGCGATCTTGCCAGCCCTGGGGAGGCGGGACTGCCGAATATATATTGGCCGGGACACCGGGGATAACAGAATTTGGGGGCGGGTGCTTAACAGGTAGTTAACAGGCAGAAAATAGGATTATCCCCTTTTTGCCCTCACAAATGCGGGCTCCCCGAAGGCTCCGAAACCCGCCAGGTCAGCGAGGCGAGTAAGGGGTCTGTAGGGGTCCAAAAGTGTGCTGTGAAGGTAAGTGATGGGTGCAAGTGTGGAGGTGAGTATCTGAGGTAAGTGCAAAGTGTTTAAAAATGTTTACTTACCATTGTTTCTTCCTGCAAGCTTCAGTCGGTGTGTATGCGGAGAGTCTCGGACCTCCGCGTCGGAGATGACAGATGGCCGTTGCATTCTCCAATGCAACAACCATCTCATTTCTGCAAAAGAAAGAAGTTTGATGAGGTCTTGAATTCTTGAAACTACAGAGAATGTCACTGTTTGACAGCTTCACAGAGCTGTCAAATGATGACAATTCTGACAGATGAAATGTCATACGTTGACGTTCTCTGCAACCGGCTTTCCCTTAATTGGCCTGCTAAGCCCGCTGGGCGGGCTTAACTAGGTCAATCAAGGGAAAATAGCGTGGGTTGGCCAGAAGTTGATGGAGGCGGGACTGAAACTCGACAAGTGGGAGTCCCGCCTCCAAAAGCTCTCCATTGAGAAAATCACCCCCCATGTGTCCAACAGATAAAGAGCACGAACCACCTGGCTCAGATATAACACACAGGCCAGATTTGGGTGGGGGTGGTGAGAGAGAAAGTCAGGGGGGAGGAGCAGAGTTTCCTTAAATAACTCCACTCACCCCCACCCCCTTTTCCTAAACTACTGAGAAAGGGTTACAGAGGGGTGAGGCCAGGTAGGGATTTAAACATGAGGATGAGAACTTTAAACTTGAGGCATTGGGTAACTTCGAGCCAATGTAGGCCAGCAAGGACAGGGATGAGGCCAGCGAGACTTGGTGCACGATAGGATACGGGCAGCAGAGTTTTGGATTAGCTGAGGTTTACAGATGGTGGAGGATGGGAGGCTGGCTAGGAGAGCACTGGAGCAATCAAGTCTGAAGGTGACGGAGGCATGGATGAAGGTTTCAGCAGCAAATGGGCTGAGAAAGGTGGAGACAGGCAATAATACGGAGGTGGAAGTAGTAGATTTTTGTGATGAAGAGGGTATGGAATCAGATCCTCAGCTCAGGATCAGATAGTTGCTTGAACCTGAGCCAGTGTCCTCGGAGGGGGATGGAGTCAGTGGCGAGGGTACGAAATTTGAGGCACGGGCTGAAGACCATGGTTCCACTGCATCTGTGCTGTCAGAGTGCTTGCCTGATATGTAGTCTTTGATGAGCCACAATTTCCTCCAGCTAAACATTAGGAAGACTGAAGCCATCGTCCTTGGCTCCCTCCACAAACTACTTTTTCCAATGACTGCATTTTTCACCCCAGCTACTGAACCAGACTGTTCGCAACCAAGGCGTCCTATTTGACCCTAAACGTCTAACCACATATCCTCTATATCATAAAGACTGCTGACTTTCACCTCAATAACATCACCCACTTTAGGGAACGGTAGCGTAGTGGAAATGTCACTGGGCTAGTAATCCAGAGACCTGGACTTTTGATCCAGAGACGTGAGTACAAATCCCACCACGGCAGCTGGAGAATTTAAATTCAGTTAATTAAATAAATCTGGAATAAAAAGCTAGTATCGGTAATGGTAACCATCGGATTGTCCTAAAAACCCATCTGGTTCACTAATGTCCTTTTTAGGGAAGGAAATCAGCCATCCCTACCTGGTCTGGCCTATATGTGACTCCAGACCCACAGCAATGTGGTTAACTCTTAACTGCCCTCTGAAATGGCCTAGCAAGTCACTCCGTTGTAACAAACCACTACGAAACATAATAAGAATGAAACAGGACGGACCACCCGGCATCGACCTTGGCACCGGCTACGGACACGGCAACGGCCTACCCAGCCCAGTCAACCCTGCAAAGTCCTCCTCACCAACATCTGGGGACTTGTGCCAAAATTGGGAGAGCTGTCCCACAGACTAGTCAAGCAACAGCCTGACATTATCACAGAATCATACCTTTCAGCCAATGTCCCAAACTCCTCCCATCACCATCCCTGGGTATGTCCTGTCCCACCGGAAGGACAGACCCACTAGGGGTGGTGGCACAGTGGTATACAGTCGGGAAGGAGTGGCCCTGGGAGTCCTCAACATTGACTCCGGACCCCATGATGTCTCATGGCTTCAGGTCAAGCATGGGCAAGGAAACCTCCTGCTGATTACCACCTACTGCCCTCCCTCAGCTGATCAATCAGTACTCCTCCATGTTGAACACCACTTGGAAGAAGCACTGAGAGTAGCAAGGACACAGAATGTAGTCTGGGTGGGGGACTTCAATGTCCATCACTAAGAGTGGCTCGGTAGCACCACTACTGACCGAGCTGGCCGAGTCCTGAAGAACATAACTGCCAGTCTGGGCCTGCGACAGGTGGTGAGAGAACCAACACGAGGGGAAAAACCTACTTGACCTCGTCCTCACCAATCTACCTGTCGCAGATGCATCTGTCCATGACAGCATTAGTAGCAGTGACCACTGCTCAGTCATTGTGGAGATGAAGTCCCGTCTTCACACTGAGGGCACCCTCCATCATATTGTGTGGCACTACCACCGTGCTAAATGGGATAGATTCAGAACAGATCTAGCAGCTCAAAACTGGGCATCCATGAGGCGCTGTGGGCCATCAGCAGCAGCAGAATTGTATTCCACCACAATCTGTAACCTCATGGCCTGGCATATCCCTCACTCTACCATTACCACCATGCCAGGGGACCAACCCTGGTTCAATAAGGAGTGTAGAAGAGCATGCCAGGAGCAGCACCAGGCGTACCTAAAAATGCGGTGCCAACCTGGGGAAGCTGCAACACAGGACTACATGCATGCTAAAAAGCGGAAGCAGCATGCTATAGACAGGGCTAAGCAATCCCACAATCAACGGATCAGATCAAAGCTCTGCAGTCCTGCCACATCCGGTCGTGAATGGTGGTGGACCATTAAACAACTAACGGGAGGAGGAGGCTCCATGAATATCCCCATCCTCAATGATGGTGGAGCCCAGCACGTGAGTGCAAAAGACAAAACTGAAGCGTTTGCAACCATCTTCTGCCAGAAGTGCCGAGTGAATGATTCATATCGGCCTACTCTAAGGTCGCCACCATCACAGAAGCCAGTCTTCAGCCAATTCGATTCACTCCACGTGATATAAAGAAACGGCTGAGCGCACAGGATACAGCAAAGGCCATGGGCCCCGACAACATCCCGGCTATCGTGCTGAAGACTTGTGCTCCAGAACTAGCCGCGCCTCTAGCCAAGCTGTTCCAGTACAGCTACAACACTGACATCTATCCAACAATGTGGAAAACTGCCCAGGTATTTCCTGTCCACAAAAAGCAGGACAAATCCAACCTGGCCAATTACCTCCCCATCAGTCTACTTTCAATCATCAGTAAAGTGATGGAAGGTGTCATCGACAGTGCTATCAAGCGGCACTTACTCACCAATAGCCTGCTCACTGATGCCCAGTTTGGGTTCCGCCAGGACCACTCTGCTCCCGACCTCATTACAGCCTTGGTTCAGACATGGACAAAGGAGCTTAATTCCAGAGGTGAGGTGAGAGTGACTGCCCTTGACATCAAGGCAGGATTTGACCAAGTTTGGCATCAAGGAGCCCTAGTATAATTGAAGTCAATGGGAATCGGGGGGGGAAACGCTCCACTGGCTGGAGTCATACCTAGCACAAAGGAAGATGGTTGTGGTGATTGAAGGTCAATCATCACAGCCCCAGGAGTTCCTCAGGGCCGTGTCCCAGGCACAACCATCTTCAGCTGCTTCATCAATGACCTTCCCTCCAACATAAGCTCAGAAATGGGGATGTTCACTGATGACTGCACAGTGTTCAGCGCCATTCACAACTCCTCAGAGAATGAAGCAGTCCATGCCCGCATGCAACAAGACCTGGACGACGTTCAGGCTTGGGCCGATAAGTGGCAGGTAACATTCGCGCCACAGAAGTGCCAGGCAATGACTATCTCCAACAAGCGAGAGTCTAACCACCTCCCCTTGACATTCAATGGCATTACCATCGCCGAATCCCCCACCATTAACATCCTGGGGGTCACCATTGACCAGAAACTTAACTGGACCAGCCACATAAATACTGTGGTAACAAGAGCAGGTCAGAGGCTAGGTATTCTGCACCTCCTGACTCCGCAAAGCCTTTCCACCATCTATAAGGCACAAGTAAGGAGTGTGATGGAATACTCTCCACTTTCCTGGATGAGTGCAGCTGCAACAACACGCAAGAAGCTCGACACCATCCAGGACAAAGCAGCTTGCTTGATTGGCACCCCATTCATCCCCCTGAACATTCACTCCCTCCACCACCGGCGTACCGTGGTCTACAAGATGCACTGCAGCAACTCGCCAAGGTTTCTTCGGCAGTACCTCCCAAACCCGCGACCTCTTCCACCTAGAAGGACAAGGGCAGCAAGCGCATGGGAACACCACCACCTCCAAGTTCCCCACCAAGTCACACACCAGCCTGACTTAGAAGTATATCACTGTTCCTTCATCGTCGCTGGGTCAAAATCCTGGAACTCTCTACCTAACAGCACTGTGGGAGTACCTTCACCACACGGACTACAGCGGTTCAAGAAGGCGGCTCACCACCACCTTCTCAAGGGCATCTAGGGATGGGCAATAAATGCTGGCCTTGCCATTGGACGCCCACATCCCATAAGCAAATTAAAAAAAAAACTTTCCACATACCTCAGCCCATCTGCCACTGATACTCTCATCCATACCTTTATTACATCTAGATTCGATTAGTCTCATCTCTCCAGGGCAGCCTCCCATCCTCCAGCCTTCAGCTTATCCTAAACTCTGCTGCTCATGTCCTATCTTGCTAACCATCACCCCCTGTCTTTGCTGACCAATGTCAACATCTGAAATTTAAAATTCTCATCATTGTGTTTGAATCCCTTTGTAGCCTTGCCTGCCTCTAGCTTTGTAACCTCCTCTAGCCCTACAATACCCTCCCAAACTACATTTCGCTTGACACTGGCTTCTTTGTGCATTCCCACCCCCACTTTGTTCACCCCACTATTGGTGATTGTGTCCCCATGCTCTACAATTTCCTCCTTAAGCCTCTCTGCCTCTCCACCTCCCTCTCCCCTGGAAACCAGTGAAAACACCAGTTTCTGAGCAGGTCCAAGCAAAAACAAATCCTTTGGCCTACAGATGGTGGAAGCATGCTGGGGGAGAGAGAGGGGGGTTGCGGGGTTGGGAAGAGTAGTGAGACGAAATCCATTCCATAGAAGCAAACCTTCCGTTGGTCAGTTAATGAACAGCGATGAGAGCTGCCAGTGACCTGTGAATCGCTGTCCCATTCTGCCAGCTAAGCAAAGAACACTAGTAGTGCAGTGTGCAACATCAGGGAGATCTCGAGTGGGGGTGGGGAGGTGGGGGGGGAATAGAGAATGGGCTTAAAAATATAACAGGAAGAATGGATTCCACATCAGAAAAAGAGTATGATCATTTTAAGAATGTGTATGTCTTCCCTCTTCCTCCCATTTTGTCTTGAAGTGCAGAGGGAAGATGTGATAGTTAAAACATCCTTGTGGAGGAAAAAAAACTAAGATTTTTTTAAAAACCTTTAGGGAAATAATATTGCTTGTTTTGTGTGCAGTGTATCTAATACTTTCAAATGCTTCACAGAGTAGCATTTTGTTCCTTGTAGGCTAGCCCTGAAACTGTGTGGTAACGTTGCATTTTCTTATCTTATATTTTCTAGGTAACTCCATTCGAGCATAGATCTAATCAAGATTGATCTAGATAGCAGAGTTCGCCTTTAATAAACCAAGCTAACAATGTGTGTAACCTTTGAAGCAGTAGCACGAATGTGCGCAACTGCTGAATGAGACATTGTCTTTTGCTCTATCAACATATTTCAAAACAACCCGCTCCCAACCCACCCTTGAACTTATACTAGCCTGAATAAATCCACACGGTTCTGGAAGAACAAAAATGAATACAAGATTTTTTTTTTTCCTCCATCTGCTGTGGTTGGCTTCCTTGAGGGTCTGCAACCCTCCAGTAACTATTCTAAGTGTCTCTCTTCAGGACTAAGCATTGGCTGTGAATGTTGGCCGCTTATTTGGCCATGGGAGACATCACCTGCAAGCCTGATCCGGTCCTCACCCACACGCTTCCATTCTCCGCCATCACCCTCACCAGTGTGTTGTTAAAGATCAGCTAAGTCAGCACAGACCAGGGCTTGAACCTGGGACCTTTCTTGTCCTAATGGCTCAGCACCACATCAACATGTATTTATCCATTGAAACATCAGATGGAGTGGATGTAAGATTTTTGTGCCCCAGCTCTGTGATCCTTTGCAGTAATACTGTCAGGGTGCTTAGTAATGAGGGTGGCTGTCTCTTTAAAAATATTGCACAATATTTAAAAAAAAAACAATGTGGGCACACCAAAAGATACAAAACATGTTGGCCTCTTCAATGGAATGCCCAAGGCCAATCCAGCACCACTCCCTTACTGCGTAAACAGAACTGACACTTGTGGGTTTCTTCCAGGGAATGAATTTACACCTCCCAGATGGATCAGCTGAAGAGGGAGAGTTGGGGAGGGGCGGGGGTGGGTGGCGAGTGTCATCTTTTTTGCTTCACTCGCATTTGCCTCCTGAGGAGGTCACCAAGTGGTGACAATGATGGGGCTTTGTGCAGAAGTCCACAGCTGGACCACTTCGCTCTCCCGGCTAAGTTGTGAATTCAGGACCTTTAACACAGAACGAAAAACAATGCACAAAGAAAGCGGAAACTTTTCCACCCTCAGTGCTGCTAATAACTCTTTAAAAGATCATTACTCATTTCACCATTGATGTGTAAAAAAAAAAATACAATGCGAGTAAAAGAAAAGATGAGTATCTATTGTGGGCTGAATTACATTCCTGACTTGTGGCTCAGCGGTACTTTGAAGTCCCATTCTCACAGGGAGCAAATGACAGGACAACAATCTTAACAATGTCTGAGACTTCTGATGACATCTGGTAAACTATAGCCCTGTCAGATAACAAGAAACTGGCCAGCTGGTGAAGGCAGTGAATTGCAGATTTGTATCGTCCTGAAAAGTCCTGTGCTCAGTCAGTTGCCCTTACCGGGAGTGCTGCAATTGATCTCTGCCTCTGGATTAGGGAGGGGGATATTGGCCAAGATTCCTCTTCCCGATCGCTATCCAGAAACCCCTGCCAGAAGTGCATATATAAAGAACACAGGGTGAGGACATGATTCTTCCTGTAGTTGAATAGTCTGCAAACACTCACTGTCAAAGAACACACACAAATAATAGCTACTTAGATATGATACCAGAGGGGAATCCTTACTTGTAGAAACATACTGCAGTAAGGGCCTTCAGGAGAGAAAGGGGGGGGGGGCAGATTGGATGTGGGTAGATCCCACAATTGGGTGTCGGCAGCTACTTCTGTGTAATAGTTTGAACTGCTTTAGAGCCAGTGGATCGAAAAGTATAGACATTGCACAAAGGACTTCAGTGCAGTTTAAAAAAAAAACACTTGTGGTGAACTCGGGCGCAGTACTGAGGGAGTGCTATACTGTTGAGGTGCCGTCTTTCAGATGAGATGTTAAATCGAGAACCTGTCTGTCCTCTCAGGAGGATGTAAGTACCCAAGGTGCTATTTGAAGAAGAGCAAGGTAGTTATCCAGGTGTCCTGGTCAACATTTATTCCTCAAACAATACCACTAAAACACATTAATTGGCTGTGAAGCGCTTTGGGACGTCCTGAGGACATGAAAGGTGTATATATCCCAAGTTTGTTCTTAATCTGAAACATTGCATAAACTTAATAGCCGTATATCTACTTGTTTTAATGACATGTTGGATGTCAAGTCTTGGTAGTATTTCCACTGTGGTGAGTGATGTATCTCTGTCTGCTCCCTCTGCAGTAGGCTGGGTGGGTGCCGGTGACACCAAGTGTATTTTCAATATCTGGAGCAGAGAGGCTTGGCGCATCTGCAGGTTCGCCTGTTTTCAGAAACCCTAGTTGGTATCAGAACTACCAACTACCGGTTTGTGAGCAAACATCAGACATTCTTATCTCTGCACATGTTTTGGGACCCTGATTCAGGACAGTGACTGCTTACCGCTTTTACACATTATTGCTGTACCCTACACATCAGGAGTTAGTCTCTCTAGGTCCTGCATGTTATAAAAGACCCAGAGTCACAACCCGTGGGCCTAGATCCATACATTTACTTTACTGGTAATGGCAGTCTTAACCAGGCAGCACACTCGTAGACCCCCGTTTTTGTGGGTCTGTGATATTTTTGGCACCGTAAACCTCAGTTCATTTATTCTTCGGAGTGCAGCCAATGGCCAGTTTTCCCCTTCCTCGCCCAGTGGCATAGAGATCACTTGCCACCTCTGCTTACCATAGACCAGGGGTCAATTGCAAGACTCTTTTTTGTACTATACAGATCAACTATTTACTGCTTTAACCAGCTGACCAGTTTCTTGTTATCTGACAGGGCTGCAGTAATGGTAAGTAACACCGTAACATTGGGAACCAGGAGTAGGCCATTCAGTCCCTTGGCCCTGCTCCACCATTCAATTAGATCATGGCTGGTCTGCACCTCAACTCCAATTTTCCGCCTTTGCTCCATACCCCTTACCTAACAAAAATCTATCGATCTCGGTCTTGAAAGCTCCAATTGACCTAGTATCCACAGCCTTTTGGAGGAGAGAGTTCCAAATTTCCACTACCCTTTCTGTAAAAAAGTGCTTCCTGATTTCACTCCTGAACGGCCTAGCTCTAATTTTAAGATAATATCCCCTCGTACTTGATTTCCCCCACCAGAGGAAATAATGGAGAAAAGAAGCCGGGAGTTATAGACATTTGCAGCATTATCCTAAAGTAGTGCGTGGTTTTCGCAGAGGAGTGAGGTCCACTGGAGCTTGATGTGATCGATCTTCGGAACTCTGGTGGGGGAGTCCAGAACAAGGGGGCATGGTTTTAAAATTAGAGCTAGGTCATTCAGGGGTGGAGTCAGGAAGCACTTCTTCACACACAGGGGAGTCGGAGTCTAGAACTCCCTTCCCCCCAAAAAGCTGTTGCGGTTTGGTCAATTGAAAATTTAAAAACCCCAGAGTTTTTGCTCTGCTGTGCAAGATGCAACAGGAAGCAAAGCATTAGGAATTCTTAGTACTGCTGTACTGCCAATGACTCCCCAGTGTTTGCCAGTGGCTGTACTCCTATTGTGTAAAAATGCTGGTAGGTAACTGCTTGTTCCTCTTTTGCTGCTCATCAGGCTAATTCATGCAGGCCCTCACAAGTTTGCGTCAGCTTCCATGAAACATCCCATCATTTCCAGTCAGTCCACCTTTTTTCTGCTGTTGTTTCCAGTTCTGCAGATGTGGGATCTTGCATCAAGTTGATTGGAGTCAAGTATTTTGGTTACTTGTAACTGACTGTTTACTGCCTTGGTGAACTTCTAGCAATGAGTTGTAGATCGAACTGGTGAAACAGACCTTGTTGGAATGGATCATTTGGCTAAGAGCCCAATTTTGAGGGTTTGCATTTGAATTCAGCAATTTATTTGCATTGTGTGTGTTAGCACAGTGCACACAATTAGTTACCATTACTGAATTCCCACGACTGCATATCGCTATCAATATTATCACTACTATAAGTGAGAGTCATTCATAAAATCGAAATCTCAACCAACCAGGAATGAACTGAACATAATTTTTCAGGGGGAAAAGGGTTGATTTTCAGATCTCTGTCTTAAACTAGGCATTGGTGACTGTCTTCTTATCGTTGGTCTATATTATTTTCTCATACTATATCTACAAATGAGTGGTTCACACACAGAATAATCCAAAGATAATTCTTCGGGTCCCTTTATTTCAGTACGTCCTTGTACTTTTAGGGATTTATGTTCAGTGATTGATTTTGTTTGATGGGGCAATTGGTCGTGATCTGTTTTTGTTCCTCTTTGTGTTTTTTGCTGTTTCTTTCTGGACCCTAGTTCTGCAAAATTTGTATTGTTTGTGTTTAATAAATTAGGCTTGTACCAGTGCTGTTGAATATTCAGAATCTGAAAGTACCAAACGATTTATCTTGTGGTGTTTCTCATTTCTCCACCCCTGCTCAAATTAACACAACCTGTTATTTTTGTGGTTGATTTGGTGTAAAGAAAACGCCAAAATGAACACCGAGTGGATAATTAGAAAGGAAATGGGCCGAAAGATGACTATCTAAACCGTGGGGCGTCTGAGTAACTGAACATGGCTTAATTTGTGCTTAAAAGACATCTATGAACCAGCTCACTGTTTTTCAGTGAGTGAAAACCACATGAACGAGGGTTACTGGACAGTCAGACATTACCAGTCCTTGTGGAATCTTTGTGGTGTTGTTTTATCGATGACTTATACCTGACTGTCTTGTCTTTTAAGCACAGCGGTGAGAGTAAACCTCAACATTCCACATCGATTTGATGTGTGCCAGCGACCTTTTGACCACATGTCCAAGGTAACCAGCCTTGTTCCAATAAGGCTTGTTACTGATAAATACACAGCAAATAGAATTTGACTGTAGATTAAGGGGCTTGTTTTACTGGTTGTTAGTTAATCCAGCTGAAGAAGGTTTTGTTTTTGGACAGGTTTGAGTTTTGAACAACAACAACTTGCATTGATCTAGCACCTTTAACACAGTAAAACTGAAAGAAATTAGTATTAGTAAAAAAAAATAGTACTGGAGAAATGAATGGGACTGAAAGCCGATAAATCCCCTGGACCTGATGGCCTACATCCTAGGGTTTTGAAAGAGGTGGCTATAGAGATAGTGAATGCATTGGTTGTCATTTTCCAAAATTCCATAGATTCTAGAACGGTTCCCGCAGATTGGAAGGTAGCAAATGTAACCCCACTATTTAAGAAAGGAGGGAGAGAGAAAATGGGGAACTACAGACCAGTTAGCCTGACATCAGTAGTAGGGAAAATGCTAGAATCTATTATTAAGGACGTGGTAACAGGGCACTTAGAAAATAATAATAGAATTGGGCAGAGTCAGCACGGATTTATGAAAGGGAAATCGTGTTTGACAAATCTGTTCGTTTTTTGAGGTTGTAACTAGAAGAATAGATAAGGGGGAACCAGTGGATGTGGTGTATTTGGATTTTCAGAAGGCATTCGATAAGGTGCCACACAAGAGGTTATTAAACAAAATTAGGGCTCATGGGATTGGGGATACTATACTAGCATGGATTGAGGATTGGTTAATGGACAGAAAACAGAGAGTAGGAATAAACGGGTCATTTTCGGGTTGGCAGGCTGTAACTAGTGGGGTACCGCAAGGATCAATGCTTGGGCCTCAGCTATTCACAATCTATATCAATGATTTGGATGAGGGGACCAAATGTAATATATCCAAGTTTGCTGATGATGCAAAGCTGGGTGGGGATGTAAGTTGTGAGGAGGATGCAAAGAGGCTTCAAGGGGATATAGACAAGCTAAGTGAGTGGGCAAGAACATGGCAAATGGAATATAATGGGGAGAAATGTGAAGTTATCCATTTTGGTAGGAAAAATAAAACAGCAGAGTATTTTTTAAATGGTGAGAGATTGGGAAATGTTGGTGTTCAGAGGGACCTGGGCGTCCTTGTACACGAATCACTGAAAGTTAACATGCAGGTACAGCAAGCAATTAGGAAAGCAAATGGTATGTTGGCCTTTATTACAAGAGGATTTGAGTATAAGAGTAAAGATGTCTTATTATAATTATATAGGGCCCTGGTGAGACCACGCCTGGGGTATTGTGTACAGTTTTGGTCTTCTTACCTAAGGAAGGATATACTTGCCATAGAGGGAGTGCAACGAAGGTTCACCAGACTGGTTCCTAGGATGGGGGGATTGTCCTCTGAGGAGGGATTGAGTAGACTAGGCCTATATTCTCCAGAGTTTAGAAGAATGAGAGGTGATCTCATTGAAACATACAAAATTCTTACATGGCTTGACAGGGTAGATGCAGGGAGGATGTTTCCCCTGGCTGGGGAGTCTAGAACCAGGGGTCACTGTCTCAGAATAAGGGGTTGGCCATTTAGGACTGAGATGAGGAGAAATTTCTTCACTCAAAGGGTGGTGAATCTTTGGAATTCTCTACCCTAGAGGGCTGTGAAGGCTCAGTCGTTGAGTATATTCAAGACAGAGATCGATTAGATTTTTGGATATTAAGAGAATCAAGGGATATGTGGGGGCGCTACCGGTGAATTTCGGGCGTGGGGGTGCTTAAAGTAGTGCCCCGGCGAAGTTAGCACCCCAAAGGGGGCACGATCCAATTTTTCCCCCTTAGTGTTTTGGGTTCTCTTTTTCAGATGCTGACCAGTCCGGCCTATTGTCCATTTCGAGCACTTTCTCTGTTTGTATTTCAGACTTTCAACATTGGCTGTTGTTCTGTAAAACATTTTTGCCAAGTGAGAACCCAAGCCCTACAACCCTCCAAAACGTCTGCTCTCTTCCAATTCTGGCCTCTTGCGCATCCCACATGTTAATCACGCCACCATTGGCGGCCGTCCTTTCAGCTGCCTAGGCCCTAAGCACTGGAATTTCCTCCCTAAACCTCTCCGCCTCTCTCTCCTCCTTTTAAGATGCTCCTTCAAACCTACCTTTCTGACCAAGCTTTTGGTCATCTGGCCTAATATCTCCTTATGTGGCTCGGTGTCAAATTTTGTTTGATAACGCTCCTGTGAAGCGCCTTGGGACGTTTTACAGCAAGTTGTTGTTGTTGTTGTCTCGGTCATTCAACAGGCCTGCATCCTGGCTTGGTCTGAATTAAAACAAAGAATTTTCCAGTATACGATTCTGGCACTTGGGGAGCAGCCGACTTTAAAAACATGTTACGATTCTGTAATTTGGTCAATTTTATTTCCTTACATTAATAACTGCCCCCCCCCCCCCCCAGCTGCTGATTTTGTAATGAATATGTTGAAGTGAGTGGGCACTTTGACAGAGGAGGAGCCACATTCTGACTATGTTTTGCAATGTAGTATCTTGCAAATCCTCAACGTGCTTGTGAAATTACTGTACGGCAAACCCTTGGAAGTTTTCGCAACGTGTTGTCTCCAGCAAAGCGTGATTTAAAGTAAGATGATTACAGTTTTTCCCAGCTCAATGGGCTCTGGGCCATTAACAACAGGCAGAGCCACGCTAGGATGCTGTGTAACACATGTCACTGGAGCAGGTTAGGAGACTTGAAATAGTGGTTCTCTAAGGTGCTAAATATTGTTCCTAATAGGCAACGGATATTGTGATTTTTGTTACAGACACCAATGGCGGCCGTGCTTTCAGCTGCCTGGGCCCTAAGCTCTGGAATTTCCTCCTTAGACATAGTCCAGGACCTTGATAGGCTCATCATCCTGTAGCACAGTGAGGCAGGTGCCTTTGTAACCTGGATAAACAGCCAGGGCCACCACTTCTTTCACATTGCCTGTGGGTGGTCTGACGTGACACATCGGTCTGTCCTTTGGAAATGTAGCCAGGGCTGTAGGACAAACATGCACAACTCAGCAGGTCAGGCAGCATCTGTGGAGAGAGGAAGGTAGGGTTAACGCTTCAGGTCGATGACCTTATGTCAGAACCCGCACAAATGGCAGCCAGTCTTCACACAAAATGGCGGCCCTGGTGGAGAATGTTACTCAACTTTTCATATAAAAATATATACATTTTTTTAAGTCGTGGTATTGCAGTTTCTGTTTCTCCCGTCAACGGTGCCTATGACAGGCACCTGTTCTTCAACATTGAAGAAAACCCCATCTTGTTATTGCTGTAGATATAAACTGACCCATTTGTCTTGTGCAATACGCCAGCCCATACCACACCACAGCAAACTGTTTAAACAGCCCGTAATATTTTGAAACAATAGATAACATCTGCTCAGCAGCAGTTTGTGTGAAATACATAGAGAATGCCACATAGTGTTAATCACCCCATCCTTCTGGTATAGTGACTCACGAAGGGCCCGAAGGCATGGATTGCCAGGAAGGAGAAATCCTGTTTCTCTTAATATGTGGGAAAGAGATGTGAACTGTCCTTCCCAGCAAGTATTACACACTTATGCAAACTTGCTGGAAGTACAATGAGTAAAACAGCAAATGTCATCACTTGTGAAATGAATGCTCCAGGAGCGGTTCCTCCAATGTCCTGGTGTATTCACCATCTGTAAAAAGCATTCTGCACCTGCCCACCAATCCATTGAAAGCAGTGCCAAGTGTGGGGGCGCTTGGATCTGAGGCTCAGCAAAGAAATACCACAGTTTCACAACCTAAATTTAAAGTGCCATTCTTTTTGGGTTGCAGTAAAATGCCTCAAAACAAAAGATAAATCATACCTGCATAGAGTTGCCAACTCTCAGGCATTTTCCTAGAGTTTTGAGCACGTCATCTAATCATGTGACGTCTGATCACATTACCCTTGTCTGCAGTTTGGAGAAAATACCAGCGGTACAAGGGAACCTAAAAATAAGTCAAGGGGAAGCACTCAGTGGATTTAATATAAATGTAAAAAAATGGTAGTGGAGAAAATAATATGACTTAAGATAGATAAACCTCCAGGGCCTGATGGTTCCCGCCCCAGAGTATTAAAATAAATAAGTGAGGAAATTGCAGATGTGTTAGTCAGAATTCTCCAAAGCACTCTAGATTCAGGAATTGTGCCCTTCAATTGGAAAATTGCAAATGTTACTCCATTATTTAAGAAGGGGAGGTGGGAGAAAGCAAGTAACTACAGACCCATCAGTTTAACATCAGTTGTGGGAAAGTTACTGGAATCTATCATTAGAGACAGAGTTACTGAGGAGGTCACTAGCATGGATGTTGCCTATGTGTACTTCCAGAAGGCATTTTATAAGGTTCCCCAAAGAGATTATTAGTAAATCAGAACATTTCTGATGAAAGGTTATCGACCTAAATGTTAACCCTGTATCCCTCTCCACAGATGCTGCCTGACCTGCTGAGTATTTCCAGCATTTTCGGTTTTTATTTCAGATTTCCAGCGCCCACAGTATTTTGCTTTTGACCAGTTAATCTGTTTGGTTATACCCAATCTACTGCTCTTCCCCAACAGCTGTGATAGCAACATGTTCTTTAGCATTAGATTGGATGGCCATTTCTATTCTGGCAGTTTTAAGAAAGGCAGGACTGTAAAGAGGAAAGTTTGAGTGAATGGTATATGAATAATATTATTCGAGGCCATGAAACAAGATTTTTAAGGGGTGGTCTCAAAGTTTCTTGCTGCAGTCCTGAATATACAGTGCTTAACGCAAGTCTCTGCTCTAAATTAAAGCTGGTCTCTGCAATCATAACTTGCTCTAGAGTCTATAATGTATTTAGAAGTCAGTTATGCACGTGTTACCGCCTGGATACCTGGAGCACCTGCAGTGCACTTTAGAATGCATCAGCAATGAATAAGAAAGTAGATGTCATTGGTTAACATTTGTAGGTGTTGTGTAAATACAGTGCCTGTCCTGAGGCCAAAGGAGTGGCTCACTTATTCCCGATGTTCAAAGAGAAAAGGATTGAGGACATGATTCAGTATATTGTACAGCAGTTAGTCTAACATCTTAAGTGTGGGAAATCAACTATTGTAATTTTCCAGGATATTTTCAGTGGTTTGTCTAAAGGCGATGGAAGCAAAAGATGGGTCATAACCAGAGTCAAACCAATCCTGTTGTAAAAACAGAAAATACTGGAAACATTCAGCAGGTCAGCCTGCATTTTTAGAGAGAACAGCTGAGCTAATGTTCTGGGTGTGGTGTGAACCCTTTGTCGAAACTCAGTGATTTTCAGTGTATCCTCTAACCACTGCTCTCGCTGCGTACCCTCTCCACCACACACCGCCACATGCATACTCTCTACCTCAGCAGCACTGACTCAGAAATGATCCGTCCTCTGCTTCATTCCCCTATACCACCACCTCAAGAAATCCCAAGCTCGTTATCATTCTGAGCTCTTCTTCTGCCCTCTTTTCCTCCGTGCCTACTTTTTTGGACAGGAGCCCTGCACATCTGACCCTTTCTCCTATCTTCAGCCCCCCCTTCCCCCCCCCCCCCCCCCCCCCCCCCCAATTCATCTGGACACTTTCCCCTCACCCCCTACACGTTCTTGATCTTTTTATCAAGAACTGCCAGTGTGATATTGGTCGTGCCAGTTTCTCCATTCTCCTCTCTTGCTTTAATCTATCTCCCTCTGAAGGGAGCGCTCCGTTCTCTCAGGTTCATTCCCTGTGAGCCCTTCACTTCTTCCTCCAACAGTGGCTCAACCAGTCCCCATCCACCACCACCCTCCTCCAGCTGGCTGAACTTGTCCTCAAATTGAACAGCTTTTCCTTTAACTCTCTATTCATGTTCTCCAGATAAAAGGTGTCACCCTGGGAATCTGCATGGGTCCAATGCTTGTCTTTTTGTATTGAACACTCTTTGTTCCAATCCTACTCCCTGACCCCTCATTCCATTACATTGATGAATTTGTTGGTGCTACTTCCTGCCTTGATCTAGAGAATTTCATTAATTTTACTTCAAGGCTCCACCCCTCCCTTACTTTTGCATGGTTCATCTCTCACTTTTCCCTTCCCTTACTGGATTTCTCTCTCTCTCTCTCTCTCTAGGGATGGGCTTAATACAAAAAAAAACAAAGGGTCCACAAGCAAAGCATGAACTCACCTGTTCTCTCTGCAGATGCTGCCTGACCTGCAGAGTGCTTCCAGCATTTTCTGTTGTTTGTTTCTGATTTCCAGCATCTGCAGTTTCTTGTTCTTTGTCCAGTCCACAGTAGACCAACATGCATTTCTAGTAGAGGTCACTGGATAGCAATCAGGACTGGGAGTCTGAGCTCATTTTACTTACCCTTCCTAACCTAAGGATCCTAAAGCTAATTGTGGCCACTACACTGCCAGAGATCAGCAAAAATGGCCATGTCTGTACAGACCAGTATGATATCAATAACAACTATGCAAGGATTTTAAAGCTGGTTCAGTTGGTAGCAACATTTGCCTTAGAGTCAGAAGGTAATGGGTTCAAGTCCATTCCAGCCCATTGAGCACAGAATATAGTTTGAGACTTCAATGCAGCACTGAGGGGGTGCCGCATTTTTGGAGCTACCATCTTTTGGATGAGACGTTAAGTGCGGAACCTGTGTCTATTCAGGTGAGTATAAAAGATCACGTGGCACTCTTTTGAAAAGAGCATCGGCTTCTTCTGGTGTCCAGGCCAATGTTCCTCTAAATACAGAGCATAATTACAAAACTTGTTGATACCAGGCTGTGTACCCAAATGACGGGTGTAGAGCAGAACGAGAGAATTAAAAGGGAAAGGAGTCTGCACAAATGATATAAATGGCCTAAGGCATGCCGGATAGATAACATGAAGACGTGTACAGTAACACGCACTGATACATGAGACACTGGCAAAGGTTGCTTAACTTAAGCTATGACTCAGTGGCTAAGTACAGAATTGGCAAACGTCAGCTGAGAGTAGAAGACGTGTTTTCCTCCACAATGTGGTAGATAGAAGCAGTGTGACTATCTAGTTATGCCAGTGTGTTGAAGGTTTTAGGGATGAGTCTAGGTGTGGATTATCAAACTCTGGAATGTTTTAGGTCCTGTCTTGTTGAGACAGTTTGAATATGGTATGTAGAGTGTTCGTTTGATTCCCTTCGGGGACAGAGAAATTTCAGTTCTTCTTCCTTGCCTTCCCGCAGGATATGTAATTAGGGTTTGGACGGTTCCTTTGGAAAAGGACCAAGCTAGACAAATTCCTTTCTTCTGTACTTTCCTAGGTTCGAAAGAAACAGACGAGGTGTAACGGGTCTCTGTGGTAGCGTGAAGTCAATGGAAAAGAAAATCATGTGAAATGTAAAATGGGCTGCTGATTTGCCATCACCCGCTTTGCTCTACCGCTGAAGACCAATTTCACCCCCAAAGAGTAAGAATTAAACTGTGGGGGTGAAGGATACACCAGTGCTCCTCAGTGCTGGAGAAACCGCTGTATGAAGTTTAGTCATTTCAGCGGTGCAGAGGGCTATGGGCGACCCCGCCCCCTCCCTGCAGAATCTGTCCCTGTCCTGGAAGTTGAGCACAAGTGGAAACAAGTGCCAAGAATCGACACAGACTCTGAAGAGAAGGAAGGATATGAGGAGCAGTCAAAAATCGAGAGGAAGAAGCAGTAGAGAGACTGGACTAGAACCGTCAGTCCTACTTCTGGTTTTTTGCTCTAAAGTTAGAGTTCGGGACACACCAGTTTGACTCTTGTACAAAGCCCTGGTTAGACCACACCTAGAGTATTGTGTTCAGTTCTGGGCACCACACATTAGGAAGGATATATTGGCCTTGGAGGGAGTGCAGCGTAGATTTACTAGAATGATACCTGGACTCCAAGAGTTAAATTATGAGGAGAGATTACACAAACTAGGGTTGTATTCCCTGGAATTTAGAAGATTAAGGGGTGGTTTGATCGAGGTTTTCAAGATATTAAGGGGAACAGATAGGGTAGATAGAGAGAAACTATTTCCACTGGTTGGGAAATCTAGGACTAAGGGACATAGCCTAAAAATTAGAGCCAGGCCTTTCAGGAGTGAAGTTAGGAAACACTTCTACACCAAAGGGTGGTAGAAGTTTGAAACTCTCTTCCGCAAATGGCGGTTGATGCTGCGTCAATTCTTAGTTTTAAATCTGAGATTGATTGATTTCTGTTTACCAAAGGTATTGAGGGATATGGGGCAAAGGCAAAGGGTATATGGAGTTAGGTCACAGATCAGCCATGATCTCATTGAATGGCGGAACAGGCATGAGGGGCTAAAAGGCCTACTCCTATTCATATGTTCCTATGTTTATCAATGCAATTTGTTTAATATGACCTTTATTTTGTGTGAGATGGTGTTAATGGGAAAAAATATTCAGAATACTCTTGGAATGGAAGGGCCAAATTTACCCGTACAAACCCTAAAGAGAAAGGTCCCTTGACCAAATGCTAGGATTTACTGTTCAAATGAGACCCATCCCTAAGTGTTCCACCACACCCCAAATTTAAATTGCTCCATTTCATCTTTTAAAAGTGAAAAGTTAAGACTTGCATTTATGTAGCACCCCGTCATGCCGCAGAAATGTCTCAGAAGTGTTTCACGTGCAACTATTGTATAGGCTAACATGGCAGTCATTCTGTAAACAGCAAGATCTCACTAGTTAATCTGGCTTGTTGGTTGAGCGAGGAGCCAGGACACAGGGGAGAACTCCATTTTTTGAACACTGCTATGAGCTCTTTTCACATCCAACAAAAGAGACAGACAGAGCTTTCATCTGCAGGAAAGCACCTCCAACAATCCCGAACTCCCTCAGTACTGAACTGCACTGTTAGTTCTCATTAAACCAGATCTTGCTGGAGAAAATAACGGCGTGTTAACGACGCACGCCGTTATTAATGTGCAAATCAGGGGATTAAGAGATATGCCGTGAGTTGCAAATTGGCCCATTGAGTTCAGATGCTTGGTATGGGGCTCAAACCCATAAGCTGCAACGGCAAAACAAAAAAGTGCCACCAGCTGTGCTAAGCTTGCTTTTATAGGCCTGATTATTGCATCGAATCTAGCAGTTGCTGGAAGTTGGGATGGGTCAACAGCAACGTTCCCGCTAAGCTGCGCGGCTGCACCGCTGTCTGGAGGTCCTGCGCGGCCCGGGACCGACTTTTCAAATGGGAGATTACGCACGTGCACAAAATTTTGAAAGGGACCGCACACCGAGAAAATAAAATTAGGGGCTCATTGGTCAGCAGTTCTTCTTGCTACACACGCGAGGCTTAAAACAAGTAAGGTATGCGAGGCCAAAAGGAAGAAAAATTATCCGAAAAATGAATGAAATAACTCGGTAATAAGGGGCTTTGTAACAATTCTCAATTCAAACAAATTGATACTTTTGCTTCCCCCCCCCCCCCCCCCCCCCACAGAACTTCAGAGACGAGCTGCTAAGCTGTTTGGGATGGAGGATGCCTTGTTTGTACCCACTGGAACAATGGGGAACCTAATTTCAGGTCAGTGTAACAGCAGCAAGACACCACACCATAGCTTTTAAACCTACTTCTAATCACAATGAACTAGTGCAACCATAGATCAGGATCAGCAAACAGTACGGTGCTGGTGTCAGCCGTGGCTCAGTGGTAGCCCTCTCACCTCTGAGTCACAAGGTTGTGGGTTCAAGTCCCACTCCAGGGACTTGACCACGTAATCTAGGCCGACACTCCCAGTGCAGTGCTGAGGGAGTGCTGCACTGTCGGAGGTGGTGTCTTTCGGATGAGATGTTAAACAGAGACCCCGTCTGCTCTCTCAGGTGGATGTAAAAGATCCCATGGCACTATTTTGAAGAAGAGTAAGGAAGTTCCCACCGGTGCCCTGGCCAATATTTATCCCTCAATCAACATCACTAAAATAGATTATCTGGTCATTATCACATTGCTGTCTGTGGGACCTTGCTGTGAGCATATTGGCTGTTTAATTTCCTACATTACAGCAGTGACCACGCTTCAAAGGTGAAGTGCTGAGGTCGTGAAAGGCACTATGTAAATGCAAGTCTCTCTTTCTGGTACCGTAGAGTGAGTTGCCCTCTGCCATATTTCAATTTCACTCATGGTGTAATCCTATTCATACAGTGGGTGTGCAAGTACAATCTTGCATTGAGTTGATACTGTTGTGTACCACTCAGGGATATTCTGCAATTAGCAAAGGTCTCTGACCATCCAACAAGTAGGGGAATGTGGTCATGGTGCTATTTGGGAGGGTGGCCAAAGAGATCATGGTGTGGGGTAGAGCCAGTAGATGAGAGAACATTGCGATGGAGGGAGTTAGGGTAGTTGTCACTTTCCCTCTCCTTTGGATTGTATTAGCCAGTTTTACAATGGGGGTCTGCTGTCTGACAGGGAGAAGGCTTTCCCAGCTCCAGATTAGTCTATTATCCATTTAGATTTGCAAATTTCCCTCAGAGATAATTTGTCCACAAGTTTGTTAGGGGCTGGGTTCCACCATCTTAAAGGGATGTACCTTTTCACAATGAATAGTAAAAACTGTATTAGCCTATACGCTACAGGCAGGCCCATGTGTCTCTCCGGGACAGTTATCTGATATACGTGATGCTAGTTGCTATCTCCAGCATACAGCAGATTTTAATATGTTGCATAAGCTATTCATTCCTTCATATTGTCTCTAAGATGCCAAAGGCTCCAAGAGGGAAGATTTGCTCCGAGTGCTGCGTGTCACACAGTCAGAAACCAGTTTACAAAGCATGCATTTACTATTTTGCACCATGGGAATCTCCCATCCCCCCCTCTCCCCTCAATATTTAAAGTTGCGTTATTAACACAAAAGTTGGGATTGTAGCTGTGCAACCAGGAGTTATCCTACACGGCATGGATTAGGAACGTGACGTAAGGACTCAACCCTGATGATGGATGGGTGCTAGATCAGAGAGTTTCCTATCACTTGCCTGAGTCTAATGCAAGAATCAAACAATCCTATTCGGATCCTCGCATGAAGACTTTGCTGCACTTGGACAGGTGTTCCACCCAGTTGTTTTAAAGTACTTTTGGATTCTGTTCTGGCAAGTTGTCATAATTAAAACGGGCAATATTCCCGAGATTGGTGCACAATGGAGAAAGGGAACGCACCCATCTGCCTAATGGCTCTTTTCCTGATTATAGGAACCTAAGGATGTACAAGATCAGTAGAGACTTTATAAAGGGCTGGTTAGGCCACAACTGGAGTATTGCGTCCAGTTCTGGTCACCACACTTTAGGAAGGATGTGAAGGCCCTTGAGAGGGTGCAGAGGAGATTTACCAGAATGGTTCCGGGGATGGGGGATCTTAGCTACAAGACAGGTTGGAGAAGCTGAATTTGTTTTCATTAGAGCAAAGGAGGTTGAGGGGTGATTTGATAGAGGTGTACAAGATTATGACGGGTTTGGATAGGCTAGACGGGGAAAGGCTGTTCCCACTAGTTGATGGCACAAGGACTAGGGGACAGAGATTTAAGGTTTTGGGCAAGAGGTACAGGGAGGACGTGAGGAAAATCTTTTTTACGCAGCGAGTGGTGAGGACCTGGAATTCGCTGCCGACGGACGTGATGGAAGCGGAGACACTCGATGTTTTCAAGGGGAGACTGGATAGGCACTTGAAGGAAATAAACTTGCAGGGCTACAGGGATAGAGCGGGGGAATGGGACTGACTGGATTGCTCTGCAGAGAGCCGGCACGGACTCGATGGGCTGAATGGCGGCCTCCTGTACCGTTATGACTCTGAGACCACTGCAGTTCTTCTGGCCAGTCTAAAATGTGAAAAATACCATGAAGTCCTGTCTCCTGTATCTCTCATCCCCCTTGGGTGTTTTCTGTCAAAAAACAATCCAGTTTCCTCTTGACTTTGCCAGCACTATCCACCTCCATTGCCCCTACATATATAAATCTATATTCTCTGTTCACCTTCCCACCATCTGACCGTAAGTCTCTACCCCAACAACAAATTTATGTTCCTCAGGAAAACCTTGTAAAAGAACTCATAGTTCTGGCATGTGCTGAATAGTTCCATTGGTACTTGAATTCCCAGTAGAATGTACTTGGAGGGAATTGCTAAGAAGTGTAGACTTGCGTCTGTCAGCAGCAGTCTTGATATACACTAGGCATGTGCTTTGAGGCTGATGCCCATCAAGTGATGGAACAGTAAGTCTTTGTGAATCAGAGCTTGTTTATTGGTCCAGGAGATTTGGGCTGCATTTGTACAATTCAAATAATGCACTCAATGTACTGGGCTTCAGTTCAGGATAAATGTGGGAAGTTTTTTTTATTCATTCTCAGGATGTGGGTGTTTGTTTATTGCCCATCCCTAGTTGCCCTGAGTTTTGATACGACTGAGTGATTTGCTAGGCCACTCCAGAGGGCAGCTAAGAGTCAACTATGTTGGTGTGGTACTGGAGTCACATATAGGCCAGACCGGATAAGGACGGCAGGTTTCCTTCCCTAAAGAATATTAGTGAACCAGTTTGGGTTTTTACCAGAATCCGACAGCTTCATGGTCACTTTTACTGATGCCAGCTTTTTATTTCCAGATTTTAAACTGAATTCAGATTCTCAAACTGCCGTGGTGGGATTTGAACTCGCTTTCTCTGGATTATTCATCCAGGCCTCTGGATTACTAGTCCAGTAACATAACCGCTACACTGCCATTCCCACTGCATTTACATACATTCTGCACATAAATTAAACCAGGAATTGTGCCCACTAAAGGCCCACTCCTGGAATTTCCGCAGGGTTTCTTCTGATCATCTACCGTAACTTTGGCAGAAGCCCGGCAGAAACCTTGGGAGAAACGGCGTAAACGGCTGCTGTTTCTTCGGCTTTCTGCTGAAGTTACGGTGAGAGATCAGAGAATCCGCATCGGAATTCGACCACCCCCCCCCCCTGGTTTTTAATCAGTGACTGAGGTTTTTATTGTGATTTCTGAACTAGCAAAAAAGAAAGTTGCTCATACAAAACATTGAACGTGGTTGGAAGTCTGTGGAGATTCCAGTACTGCCATGGCAACTCCTCAGGAATTTCTCATTAATAGAAGAGAATGTACCACAAACAGAAGAGCAGACTATTGAAGTGCAAGACAAAATGTCCCATTGACCTGTCTCCCTTTGTTAAGTGACCTCCCAATCAGTGGGAGACGTTCCAGCTATTGTTTTGTACTGTCGGACTACCTCTCAGACACCAAGTCCTGGATGACTACTTCCAGCTAAAAGATCGCAGCCATCCTGTTCGGTTTGACAAAACTCTGCCCTTTGTCCGAATGTGGTGTGTGTTTTTAAAGTGGCTCTGCAGGATTTGTTCTTCACCATTTACAAAGAAGAGATTGCTCGAGATTACAAAGAAATTGAGTAATGTTTTATCTCGTTTATATTGTTGCGAGAGTTGTGCGCTGAATTGTGAGAAGATAACCCGTTGGAGTCTGAGTTCTTCACAGGTGTGAGTTGTTGTATCAGAATGTTTCTTCAAGGCATGCTGCATCCTGCCTAGTTCTTAGAACGACAGCGCAAATAGACTGTACATTATTTCTTAGACTTGCTTTTTTAAGGAACTTGTCTAGCTTGCTGAGTCTAAGAGGAAAAAACACAGGAAGCTGGGCTGTGTAGAGTTCAGAACATATGTAGATTTGGAATGGTCTTCCTGTGCTGTGTGCAGCTAGTGCAATCCGCTCCTTCAATCTGATAGCGTTTATGAGAACTGACCACAAAGGAAGAGAGAGTGCACTGCAACCTTGAAATGACGCAGTTTTGCTGCATTGTTTTTAAGAGAAAATAAAATTAACTGAGTAGAATCACTACAAACTCTTTAAAACTTCCATAATACTGGGCAGTTGAAATACTTGACAGTGATTGTGATTGTGACAGGTTGCACATGATTACCGTTTTTAACCCACACTTTGAAGGTTTAGCGAAGGAAATCATGCCCTACTTGACAATTTTTAAATGAACTCTCTGGTACATACACAAGAAAGCAGTGCAGATAATCTTAGCTCTGTGCTATTGGAGGGGATACTTTAGCATTAAGATTACATTTCAACACTTCAAATACTTTTAATTGCAGGGTTCCAAATGTAATGACATTTTTCCAATGCCAAAATAAAACAGCTGAAGGACATTCTCCTGCCTTCCAGTGTCACCGTTATGAAGATATTTATGTCTTTATAGCAGAATTCAACTGCGAGAAAACTGAAATAAAAGTGCCAGCAAAAAATTGTAGCTCTTCGGCAAGTAATTTCATCCAAATTGACCTCACAGTATCTAACCAAATTTATCTGTGTGAGGCACTCATTGAAAATATTGTCTGCCATTTTCCAGACATTGTACATCAGGCGAGAATATCCATGAACTCTACCTTGACGTGGTTGAATGGAGATTTCTATTGATTGTGCTTCCTTAACTGGATGTCCATTCTGTACTCAGTATCTAGGTCATTGGTGGTCATCAACCATGTGATCTCGCCCAGCTTCAAGCCATGCTGTGGTACTCAACAGAGATGCCTACTGATCCCTGTCTCTTTGACCAGCAACCGACACCCTAGACTTTAAACCAAGAGGTTGGGGGATAGCAAGAATCTTACTCTAGTTTCTGTCCTTGGCTCACTCAGATTACTCCTAAACAGACTACAACAGTTGGAAAATATGGTGTCGTCTTGATGCAAGGTCAACTAAAACTGAGGCAAGGAAACTTGGGGTAGAATCTCACTACAACCTTAAAGATACCTTTCCCCACTCCCCCATCCTAGCTAGAAATCTTCGGAATTTAAATTTGCATAGTCCTGAATCTAACAAGATCCCCAAGTATCTTCAAATACTGTATATGCATGAGGACACAACCCAAGGAAAATGGCTAACTCTGTTTATTTAAAAAAAAACACATTTCATTGTCGTGTAACTAACCCAGACACGGTTCAGAGGAAAATGTGTTAAACTGTTTCAACCGCTCAGCTGGTCTCCAGGGACTCCGTTGTACCAAGTAAATCTAGATTAGGCAGCAGCTATAAGAGCAACGCAGTGTAAAACCCCATTGGACAAACTAATAAGTGCTCAAATGGCGCAAATATATTCCATCTTTCTGCATCCAACTTGAACGGCTCTGTAAAGAGTTGTTAAATGCAAAGCTCGCTGTGTAGCTGCCCAAATACTATAAAGAAACTCGGGCAGCCCGGCAGGAGTAACTGCAGCCTTCCAATTTCAAATACGTTGTCTAGGGTTTTTGCTTTCCCTGCCTGCCAGAAGAGTTTTGGAAAGTTAATGAGAATTTACACCAACTGCTCAGGCATCCTGCTGACTATGCCCAGTAGCAGTGTTGCATTAAATGCTATTCAATAATATCTCAATAATTCAAAAGGGGATTGGATAAATACTTGGAGGGGAAAGAATTGTAGGGATATGGGGAAAGAGCCGGGGAGGGAGTGGGACTAACTGGATTGCTCTCCGAAAGAGCCGGCGCAGACTCGATGGGCGACTGGCCTCCTTCTGTGCTGTACTATTCCATGATTTTATAATATGGACAACATAAGTGTAGGTGCTGATCTATTCAGAAATAGCGGGTGAATGCAGTCACATGGTGTCATACTGAGCCATACAGACTAGGAAGGTCCCAGGTTGGTTCCCAGTTCTGCCCTGACTTAGCTGGGCAGTCTTGAGGTACTAAATTATCCTGTTTTCCTTTTTGGAGCCCTGGAAAATGAGCAGTTGGAGTTCCTACTCCTGCTGCAAAGCAGATACTGGTGAGGACAGGATTAAGCTTGATTGTGATGCTCTTCGCCGTCAAGTGGCCTGCCAACACTCACTCATACAATAGCAAAATACTGCGGATGCTGGAAATCTGAAATAACAACAGAAAGTGCTGAAAACACTCAGCAGGTCAGGCAGCATCAAAGAGAGGAGAAACAGAGTCAACGTTTCGGGTCGAACCCTGACCAAGGGTCATCGACCTGAAACGTTGATTCTGTTTCTTTCTCCTCGATGCTGCCTGACCGGCTGAGTGTTTCCAGCACGTTCTGTTGTTATGCCAACACTCACTGTCTAGCTTCACCAATAAGAGAGAAAGAACTTGCCTTTATGTGAAGAATGTCCACTTGGGTGAAGGATAAGAGGGCTGCCAACACCCAAAGAACCAGTGAGGGTCAGCACCCTTGGGAGAGGAGGGGAGAAACTGGGGAATAAAATGGTGACATAATGATTTCAACCAAGCCTAAAAGTGCCTTCATCTCATCAGACACTGTGAATTGCTTTTAAGTTAGCAAGGTGACAGATACTTTCTGTGGGTGTATAAGTGACGTGTTTGTGTGTATGTGCAGTTTTTGAGTGTATTCACACTCGAACATATGAACATAGGAAGAAGGACGGGAAAAGATCAGCTAGTCCATCAAGCCCATGTTGTCCCATCCCAACATGGGTGCAACCTACACACACTCTATAAACTCCTCCCCCCACCCACGTAATCTCCTGGGAGAGGCAAAAGACCAGAGCAGAAACCTTGGGCCAATTTAGGAAAAACGCTGGGAAATTCCTCTCACTCCCGAAGGTGAGCAAGCCAGCTCCAGGTGACCACAGTGCCTGATAGCACTAATCCCAGTTAACCCACCTTAAAAACAGACAACAACAAGTCCATATCAAAAAGTCTAAAATTCTTTAGAAGCATTATACCCTACCTCAAATGTATCTTGTATCACATATCTTCAGTGCACTGAAAGTGGTACTAAATCACTTATTTTGTTCATGTCTGCTCCGTGTCAGTGATTTACTGATTGTGCATGGAAGCATTAAATAATAACTAACTGCAGAAAATGAGAGTTAGTGTAGTGACACACACAAAAGAGTTAAGACCAAAATACCTTCTCCATTATAAAGTCACTAATCTCATAACAGACGTTCCACCCTGGAATTCTTGAGCCTATAATTATTGCCATGAATTTGGAAATGTAGGGGGTCCGCAGTCATTACATTGATGCAACATTGTGGAGTCTACCAGTAATTGCCAGATTGAATCGGTGAACTAGTTATTTGTAGCCAGCACATATCGTGTGTAGTCAGGTCAAAGAACCACAAGTTTCTGAACCCTGAACTGAGTTCAGATGGCCATATCTGTACCAGAAATATGCTTACGTACCGAGTAGCATAGAAGGAGTTCTAACAGAAAATATCACACATTATTTGCTACAGCGAAACCACTTTATGCTCTTTTCCAGTCTGCCAGGCACGGAGTGGCAGAGAATAGCATTATACTCGGGTATGAGGCTCACTCTCACAGAAAGGACTTCCCTCGTTTTCTGAAAAAATGTCAGTGCAGTAATTTTTCCTGTGCAGTGATTAGCCATTGCTTATTTCTGCAGTATTGTGAAGATGTTTATGCCATTGTTCAGGTTTCTAGAACCTTTTGATAGGATTTTTACCGTATTATTTCCAACTCGGGAAACACCAACAGCTGCAACGTAACACAAAGGTGCTACAAACACAACTGTACAAGCTTGTGCACACGCGCTCTCTCCCCCTCTCCTTCCCCACTCCTCTCCTCCCTGCTCGTCCGCTCCCCAGAATGTCAAATATAAATACAAATGACTACAACTAGCTTGATAAAAACATTAATGGAGTTTTTCCATCTTTTAAAAATCAAACAATGGCAAAAGAATTCTGATTAAAGTTTATCATGGTGCTAACTGGTTGGGCGACTGATGGAGGTAAATGAACAACCTGAGTTGAAATGACCTGCTTGTTGAGGCGTCCTGGGTTAATACCCGCTGATGTTAATCAGCTCTGTCACTCTGTCTCAAATCCAGGTCAGCCAACATTGTGGTCAGCTCTCACTGTCTTAAACAGAAAATATTCTGCAAACGTAAGCAGAAAGGTACAAGTATGTATAAAGGTAACAGTCAGAGACTGTGGGACGTTGTGGCTCATGTATCATTCTGTTCACTGATATCAACATTAAGGGGCCGATCGTCCTCGCCTGGTGATGTCCCGGAGCCGTTAGTGCGGAGCTCCCTTGGAGGTGCACTCCATCAGGTCCCAGAGCTCTGCGCCTGAACTTGCTCTCCGACCTAATGAAAATAAAGGAGGCACCACATGGGCACACTTGGGACAGTATTGGCTCTAGCCGAGAAGAGGGAGTCTGGGTGCTTTCTAGGTCTCTGCGCTCCTCCAGTTCTGGCCTCTTGTGCATCCCCTATTTTAATTAGTCCACCATTGGTGGCCGTGCCTTCAGCTGCTGAGGCGCTAAGCTTTGGAATTCCCTCCCGAAACCTCTCCGCCTCTCTACCTCTCTCTCCTTTAAGTCGCTCCTTAAAACTTATCTCTTTGACCAAGCTTTTGGTCACCTGTCCTAATATCTCTTTACGTGGCTCGGTGTCAAATTTTGTCTGATAACGCTCCTGTGAAGCACCTTGGGACGTTTTACTACGTTAAAGGCGCTGTATAAATACAAGTTGTTGTTCCTGTTCGGAGAGCTGGGAGGTAATTCCATGTGTCCAGAGTGTTGAGCAGAATGGAGCAGAGTTCCTAGAATTGACATGAGTACGCAGTTGAAAAACTGAACTGATGAAGAACTTTGCTTTAGATTAGTTGTGTTTTTAATGTCATGTTTGGTACTTTTGGATTCTTTTAAAGTAGAGTTGACCAATCTGAGCCCTGAGAATTCAGCCCACGAAGCCCAGGCAACTCGTGGCTGTTTGTACTTTGCCGGTTTGTGGCTTGAAGGTTTGGAAAGGGGCTGTTTTTGGTGCTGTTGCCTCATTTGTGGATCAATCCTAAATCAGAATACCAAGATCTACTCATATCAGCAACTTGAAATAAGTGAAGATTGATGGGAAGTTGAATTTAAGCTTTATATGTGACCCCTGAGATGCTACGGTCTGGCTCACAAAATGCCTGGCTAGTGATCGCAAGCTCAGATCTAAGAGTCTCTTTGGTCCCAGTAGCCCCATTTATTCTACAAGCACAAATTCACGTCAGTGATGCTCGTTAAATTCTCTAAGTTACACACGGCGGAGTAACTCACTGCACCATGTTTTACTCCGAGGAAAGCATTTCTTTCTGGGTACTGTCAAGTCATTTGGTTCAAGCGTTGGTAGATGCGAAAACCACCGTTGCCATTAGGAACTAGATGGTGACTGCTCGGAATGATGCAAGAAAAACTATGAAGCAAAAAAAAATGCAAAAAGCAGAGACGAAGACAGTAAGGTGGAACAGGAGAAGCAGGGAGACTAAATGGAGCAATGTGATGTGCACAATGAGAGTTAGAAAAATTATATTGCTATTCTTAAATGTGTGAGAATACATCAATCCTGAGAATTTATAACGTGAGAATATACAGCGATTGACAGGAAAATCAAGAAGATCTATCGTGACACAGGCACAGGGAGCTGTATTTGGAATGGGGAACCAGTTAAGGGCCATACATGTTGCCTGTCTGAGTAAGTGAAGTTGTATCCTAGAAATAGGACTTGGGTTGAAAGAGGTAGAATTAAACGTGCACTTGGTTGCGCCCTGTTTAGAAAAACAGCTGTACGCTATATTTGGAAAGCCCTGAACGTGCAGATACTTGTGTTAGAAATGCAATAGAAAACTTCACATAAAGGACGTGCAGGGAAAAGGCGCCAAATAATCAAAATTCTGACTCCTAACCAGCCCATACTAATTGCTTCCACACTCCATATTGAATATATTAAATATGAAAGATTGCGGTAAAGTTGGCCTGTTTTAGCTCTAAAGTTACACGCAGCGATTTAGTGTCAGACTATAAACTGATTTCCATGCTACTCTGTGTAATCTGACAGTATTCATGACAGATAGCAAGGTCTACGCATTGTCTCAAGTTCTAGTCACACAAGTTTAGTGACATTTTACAGTTTCCACTTCATCGGAAAAATGAAAGTAATCTTGATTCTTTTCTCCAGAAGCAGTAATTGGTTCTGTTCTGTAATCAAAGCCGTGAGACTGTGCAGAATGCTAATTACCTCTTATCTCTATCTTTTCTGTGAGAGTGTCCCTTTGTGCAACAATCCAAGGAGTGGTGAAATACTTTGAAAGCTGTCTTTGTTGTGCAGCTGTTTGGAGATAGAACAGGTAGACAAGACATTGGATGATGAGATTAGTAATAAGATAAGTGCATTTAAAAAAAGGGAGAATTAAATAAATTAATCAAACTCAAAGAGGATAAAACCCCTGGTCCGATGGATTGCATCCATGCATTTTAAAAGAATCTAGGGAAAAGATAGCAGAGGCATTACTACGCATATTTAATAATTCGCTAGAAAAAGGTATAGTGCCAGAGGACTGGCGGATAGCTAACGTAATACCGATTATTTAAGAAGGGGGATAGAAAATGTCCAGGGAATGATTGACCAGTCAGCTTAATATCGGTGGTAGGAAAAATAATGGAATCCCTACTAAAGAAGAAAATAGAAGAACATCTAGAAACCAAAAATATAATAATGAATAGTTAACATGGATTTCAAAAGGGAAAGTCTTGCTTGGCCAACCTTATTGAATTATGTGAAGAGGTAAGAGAGAGAGAGTAGACAATGGTAATGCAGTAGATGTAATTTATCTGGATTTTCAAAAGGCCTTCGATAAGATACCCCATAATAGACTGATGAACAAGGTCAGAGAATGCGGAGTCAGGGGACAAGTAGCAGAATGGATTGCTGGCTGGCTTTAGGACAGAAAGCAGAGAGTAGGAGTAAAAGGTAGCTATTCACAGTGGCAGAAGGTGGGTAGTGGTGTTCCACAAGGATCAGTGCAGGAACCACTGCTGTTCACAATTCACATTAACGATTTAGACTTGGGAATCAAAAATACAATTTCTAAATTTGCGGATGACACCAAATTGGGGGGATAGTCAATATATAGAAACATAGAAAAATAGGAGCAGGAGTAGACCATTCGAGCCTGCTCCGCCATTCAATATGATCATGGCTGATCCTCTATCTCAATACCATATTTCTGCTCTCTCCCCATACCCCTTGATGCCTTTTGTGTCTAGAAATCTATCTATCTCCTTCTTAAATATATTCAGTGACTTGACCTCCACAGCCTTCTGTGGTCGAGAATTCCACAGGTTCATTACCCTCTGAGTGAAGAAATTTCTCCTCATCTCAGTCCTAAATGTCCTACCCCGTATCCTGAGACTGTGACCCCTCATTCTAGACCCCCCAGCCAGGGGAAACATCCTCCCTGCATCCAGTCTGTCTAGCCCTGTCAGAATTTTATACGTTTCAATGAGATCCCCTCTCATTCTTCTAAACTCTAGTGAATACAGGCCTAGTCGACCCAATCTCTCCTCATACGACAGTCCTGCCATCCCAGGAATCAGTCTGGTGAACCTTCGCTGCACTCCCTCTATGGCAAGTATCTTTCTTGGGTAAGGAGACCAAAACTGCACACAGTACTCCAGGTGTGGTCTCACCAAGGCCCTGTATAACTGTAGTAAGACAACCTTGCTCCTGTAATCAAATCCTCTTGCAACCATTTGCCTTCCTAACTGCTTGCTGCACCTGCATGTTTGCTTTCAGTGACTGGTGTACAAGGACACCCAAGTCCCTCTGTACATCAACATTTTCCCAATCTATCACCATTTAAATAATACTCTTGCCTTTCTGTTTTTCCTACCGAAGTGGATAACTTCACATTTATCCACGTTATACTGCATCTGCCATGATTTGCCCAATACTGAGGAGGACTGCAACAAGTTACAGGAGGACATTAATAAACTTGCAGAATGGGCATATAATTGGCAAATGAAGTTCAACACAGATGAATGTGAGGTATTACATTTTGGTTGGAAGAATAGGGAGGTCACTTATCACTTGGAGGGTGCGAGTCTAGGTGGGGTAGAGGAACAAAGGAATCTCGGAGTACAAATACACAAATCACTAAAAGTTGCGATGCAGGTTAGCAAGGACATAAAGAAAGCAAACCAGCACTAGGGTTTATTTCTAGAGGGATAGAATTGAAAAGTAGGGAAGTTATGCTAAACATATATCGAACCTTGGTTAGACCGTGCTTAAAGTACGATAGCAAAATACTGCAGATGCTGGAAATCCGAAATAACAACAGAAAACGCTGGAAAAACTCAGCAGGCCAGGCAGCATCCGTGGAGAGAGAAAGAGAGTTGACGTTTCAGGTCGATGACCTTTCATCAGAACTGGGAAGAGCTGGAAATCAAATAGATTTAAGGCCAGGGTAAAGCTGGGAAAAGGGGGAGGGGATAAAGGAACAAAGGAGGAGATGAAGAGACATTAAGAGACATTAAGAGATATGCGTGCTTAAAGTACTGCTGGAGTTCTTTGAGGATGTAACGAGCAGGGTGGATAAGGGTGAGCCAGTGGATGTGGTGTATTTGGATTTCCAGAAGGCATTTGATAAGGTGCCACATAAAAGGTTACTGCATAAGATAAGAGCTCACGGAGTTGGGGGTAATATATTAGCATGGATAGAGAATTGGCTAACTAACAGAAAGCAGAGAGTTGGGATAAATGGGTAATTTTCCGGTTGGCAAACGGTAACTAGTGGGGTGCCACAGGGATCGGTGCTGGGGCCTCAACTATTTACAATCTACATTAATGACTAGGGTGAAGGGACCGAGCGTAATGTAGCCAAGTTTGCGGATGATACAAAGATGGGTGGGAAAGCAAGTTGTGCAGAAGACTCAAAGAATCTGCAAAGGGATATAGACAGGCCAAGTGAGTGGGCAAACATTTGGCAGATGGAGTATAATGTGAGAGAGTGCGAGGCTATCCACTTTGGCAGGAAAAATAAAAAAGCAAATTATTATTTAAATGGAGAGAGATTACAAAATCCTACAGATCAGAGGGACCTGGGGGTCCTTGTGTATGAAACACAAAAAGTTAGCATGCAGGTACAGCAAGTAATCAAAAAGGCAAATGGAATGTTGGTCTTTATTGCAAGGGCGTTGGAGTATAAAAGCAGGGAAGTCCTGCTACAACTGTACAGGGTATTGGTGAGACCACACCTTGAGTACTGCATACAGTTTTGGTCTCCTTATTTAAGGAAGGATATACTTGCATTGGAGGCAGTTCAGAGACGATTCACTCGGTTGATTCCTGAGATGAGGGGGTTGACTTATGAAGAAAAGTTGAGCAGGTTGGGCCTATACTCATTGGAATTTAGAAGAATGAGAGGTGATCTTATTGAAACATATAAGATACTGAGGGGGCTCAACAAGGTAGATGCAGAGAGGATGTTTCCCCTCGTGGGGAAATCTAGAACTCGGGGGCATAGTTTCAGAATAAAGGGTCGCCCTTTTAGAACTGAGATGAGGAGGAATTTCTTCTCAGAGGGTCGTAAATCTGTGGAATTCTCAGCCCCAGAGAGCCGTGGAGGCTGGGTCATTAAATACATTTAAGGTGGAAATAGATAGATTTTTGCAAGATAAGGGAACGGGCAGGGAAGTGGCTTTGAGCCCAAGATCAGCCATGATCTTATTGAATGGCGGAGCAGGCTTGAGGGGCCAAGTGGCCTATTCCTGCTCCTATTTCTTATGTTCTTATCTACAGTTCTGGTCGCCATATTATAAAAAGGATATAGAGGCACTGGAGAGGGTGCAGAGAAGATTTACAAGGATGATACCAGAAATGCGAGGGTATACATATCAGGAAAGGATGAACAGGTTGCGTCTCTTTTCTCTTGCAAAAAGAAGGCTGAGGGGTGACCTAATAGAGGTCTTTAAAATTATGAAAAATTTTGATAGAGTGGATACAGAGAGAGTGTTTCCACTTGTGGGGAAGAGCATAACTAGAGGCCTTCAATACAAGATAGTCACCAAGAAATCCAATAGGGAATTCAGAAGAAACTTCTTTACCCAAAGAGTGGTGAGAATGTGGAACTCGCTACCACAGGGAGTGGTTGAAGCGAATAGTATAGATGCATTTAAGGGGAGGCTAGACAAGCATATGAGGGAGAAGGGAATAGAGGGTTATGCTGATAGAGTTAGATGAGGAAAGATGAGAGGAGCCTCGTGTGGAGCATAAAAGCAGGCATGGACTAGTTGGGCTGAATGGCCTGTTTCTGTGCCGTATATCCTATGTAATCCTATGTATTTCCCAGTCGTTCTCCGGTTACCCGTAGATATTTGCTGGTGCGTTTTGTAAATGCTGCAGGTGTAGTTGTTACCAGGTGATGGTTGGTCACCATCCAATGCTGGACAGTATGTATTCTGGAATGCTATTACTGATATAAATAAATTAAGAAAGCCTATTAGCATTAAATCCATGGTTCTCCAGCAATAGATTGGAGCCTGAGGAGGCACTGAGCTATTATTAGGAGCATGCGGGACCAGGATAGACTCTGCAGTCCATCAGGGCACCCTCACAAACGAATACCTCTTAATCACCCTCTGCCTCAAATATCTATCCAATTCTCCCTCAACTTGTTGCACACTATCTGCCCTGCACAACTTTCCCTCTTCTAAACTTTGAGCCCGTTCCCAGTTCTAGAGTTTGTTGTAATCTCAAACATGCTATCTGTATTCGATTCATTGCGTCCCTTCAGTGTCTTCAGCATTTGAATAATATCTCCTCCTCTTCTCCAGAGTAAGCAGCCCTTTTCAACCTCTCCTAGCTCAGATGTTTTAAGATAGATATCAGTTTGGTTTCCCTTTTCCGCACACTCTGGAGTGCCTGGCTGTAATGTGGCAACCTGGGTCTTGTACAGATTCATTATCACCTCCTGAGACGTGTGCTCCATCCCGCTGGCTACACATCCCAAAAATCCGTCTAGCTTTCCATACCGGTGCTGCACACGGTTCTGGTGGCTTCCATGGACTGCCCACCAATACCTCCAGATCCCTCTCTTGTGTGTGAAGGTATTTAGTTTACATTCCCACCGTTTACTTCTCTTCCCAGCACTCATTACCTTGTATTTGTCCCTAGTAAATACCATCTGCCTACTCACCAGACCAACTTCTTAACCCCACCCTTCAGTTTGATGTCATCTATAAACTTAGACAGCTTTGCCTCTGCCCCCAGCTGCAGATTGGGAACAGTTTAAGATAGAGCAAAGGAGGACAAAGGGCTTAATCAAGAGGGGCAAAATAGCTTACGAAAGCAAGCTGGCGGAAAATATAAAAACTAACTCCAAAAGCTTTTATAAGTATATCAAGAGGAAAAGACTGGTGAAAACCAAAGTTGGTCCATTGCAGTCAGATACGGGGGAATATATAACGGGAAATAAGGAAATGGCAGACCAACTAAATGCATACTTTGGGTCAGTCTTTACGAAGGAAGACACAAAAAACCTCCCTGGGATATCGGGAAAAATAGGGACATTGGCAAAGGAGGAACTGACGCAAATCAATATCTCTAAGGATATGGTGTTAAGGAAGCTAAAGGGATTGAAGGCGGACAAATCCCCAGGGCCTGATAACATGCATCCTAGGGTACTGAAGGAGGTGGCCCTAGAGATAGCGGATGCACTAAGTATGATTTTTCAGAATTCATTAGACTCGGGAACAGTGCCCATGGATTGGAGGGTAGCTAACGTTACCCCACTATTCAAAAAGGGGGGTAGGGAAAAAGCAGGTAATTACAGACCTGTAAGCCTTACATCAGTTGTGGGCAAAATGCTGGAGTCCATCATTAAGGATGAAATAGCGGAGCACTTAGCAAATGGGGACAGGATAGGACAGAGTCAACATGGATTTACAAAGGGTAAATCGTGCTTGACTAATCTATTGGAATTTTTTGAGGGAGTAACTGGTAAAATAGATGGGGGAGAGCCAGTAGATGTGGTGTACCTGGACTTCCAAAAGGCCTTTGATAAGGTCCCACATAAAAGATTAGCATGGAAAATTGAAGCTCATGGGATAAAGGGGAAAGTATTGACGTGGATAGAGAACTGGCTGTCAGATAGAAAACAAAGAGTTGGAATAAACGGCTCATTTTCTGAATGGCAGGCAGTAACAAGTGGGGTACCACAGGGATCTGTCCTGGGTCCCCAGCTGTTCACAATTTACATTAATGACCTGGATCAGGGAGTCGGATGCAGCATTTCCAAATTTGCAGACGACACTAAACTAGGAGGGGGGGTGGGCTCAGAGGAGGAGACCAGGAAGCTCCAGAGCGATTTGGACAGACTGGGTGATTGGGCGGATAAATGGCAGATGCACTATAATGTGGACAAGTGCGAAGTTATCCACCTTGGGTGCAGGAACGGGAGGGCAAATTATTATTTAAATGGCAATAAATTGGGAGAGGGGGAAGTACAGAGAGACCTGGGTGTTCTTGTACACCAGTCACTGAAGGCGAGCATGCAGGTGCAACAGGCGGTCAAGAAGGCAAACGGTATGCTGGCCTTCATAGCAAAAGGGTTGGAATACAGGAACAGGGATACCTTGCTGCAGCTGTACAGGGCACTGGTGAGACCACACCTCGAGTACTGTGTACAGTTTTGGTCGCCTCATCTGAGGAAAGATGTTCTTGCCATGGAGGGGGTGCAGCGGCGATTCACCAGGCTGATACCAGGAATGGCGGGATTGACCTATGAGGAGAGACTATGTAGTTTAGGGATGTACACACTGGAGTTTAGAAGATTGAGAGGGGACCTCATAGAAGTGTATAAAATTCTGACAGGTCTAGACAGACTAGATGCAGAAGGAATGTTTCCCTTGGCGGGTGAGAACAGAACTAGAGGACATAATTTAAGGATAAGGGCTAAACTATTTAGGACAGAAATGAGGGGGAATTTCTTCACTCAGAGGGTGGTGAACCTGTGGAACTCATTGCCACAGAGGGCAGTGTACGCCAGCTCATTAAATATATTTAAGAGGGAATTAGATATATTTCTACAGGCAAAAGGGGTTAAGGGTTACGGAGAGAAGGCGGGGACGGGATACTGAATTGGAGGATCAGCCATGATCTCATTAAATGGCGGAGCAGGCTCGAAGGGCCGGATGGCCTACTCCTGCTCCTATCTTCTATGTATCTATGTAACCCAACCTTACCTACCAAAAATCGATCAACCTCAGTCTTCAAAGTTTCAATTGACCCCGCATTCACAGCCTTATGGGGGTGAGAGTTCTAGATTTCTACTTCCCTTTGTGTGAGAAAGTGCTTCCTAAACGGCCTGGCTCTAATAAGATTTGGCACTGACACGATGGACTGAATGGCTTCCTGCTGTGCTGTAAATTTCTGATTCTATGGTTATGCTCCCTTGTTCTGGATTCCCCCACCAGAGGAAATAGTTTCTCTTTATCTACCCTATCGAATCATTTTATAATTTTACACACCTCGATTAGATCACCCCTCAATCTTCTATACGCAAGGGAATACAAGCCACGTTTGTTATTCACCTACATCTTGGAGGCGATGTGCAAATTCTCCCGATCATCGCTTTCTCTGGGCCTCTGACGGAGAATATGGCTAGGTACGGTATACAGGCGTGAACACCATTGAGAGGTTTGTGTGGGGGTCACATAGCAGGCGAGCAAAGCTCATGAGAGCCCCGTTAACAGGCATTGTAACTGTTTAGAATCAGTTAACAGCTGTGCAGCAGGATGGCTCATTTACCGGTACCCACTTAATCGATAACTCAATTGCATCGGAAATATTGCAACAAAAGCTATTGTGATAGAAAGAGAATGATTAAGTGAAGAAGAATCTGGGACACATATTGCCCTCCTGTTCTGTATAGTTTCCCCACGTGTAGAGACATCCAACAGCCTAAGATGACAAATTGTTGGCATAAGTTTACGCTTGAGAGCACCATCCGTGCCTCGTGGTTGCGGTTATTACGTAAATAAACAAGATTTTAATAGGCCTAGTAGGAAAATCATCTGGTTTATCTGCATGTGTTGAACAGTGACCAACTTTATCAAGACTGAAGTGCATGTAGTGTCACGCAGGATGGATCAGCAGGGTTTGTGTAGGAGGTTAGGCATTCTATCTGGTCTTGTAGCAACATAACCTGGGTAAGTATCCGAGTTAGAAAGAAGGAGCCATCATGTTCGCTGAGAATATCAGTTTCTGTTCTGCAACACTCAACAAAGCAAGTTTCAGATCATGCTGTAACACAAAAATACCCCAATAAATATATATTTTTTATTCATTCTTGGGATGCGGGCATCACTGGCAAGGCCACATTTATTGCCCATCCCTCATTGCCCTGAGAAGGAGGTGGTGGGCTTTCTGAACCGCTGCGGTCCTTGCCTTGATGGTGCTCCCATGATGGTGATGGGGAAGGAATTCAAGGATATTGACCCAGCGACGATGAAAGAACGGCTATATCTACATAATATGTTAAACAGGGAATGATTGTGTTCACCTCCTGTCTGACGTGTCTCCATCACACTTGGTGATGAGCAAATTTTTCTGTCACACTTAGACCTGATTGGCTGAAATTACGCATAACAGAATGACACACGTGGTTGTTATGCAAATTACATTTTCATGCAAATATTTTACTTCTGATTCAATCAGTGATGTAGCTGGCCATCATCACTGACACAGGGGTCCCTTGGATAGGGGGAGGGAGTGAGACATTACCCCATCTCCCTTCCCCACACCCCATATCCCAGGCCAGACTTCTTTCGCAGGCGAAAGGCATTTTTGTTCCTTCTTAAATGTGAAGGTTTCCATGTTGTGGTCTCGGCTGGTCAAAGGTAACTGAAGACAGATGCGCTAGGTAGAGAAAGTCACGAGATCGAATGATGTCATGTACTTTTAAAGTGACATGTGTCTTCAATAAGCTCCCCATACAGCAATTCCTGATGGCCAAATTACTTCCCATAACTGCACAAGACCACTCCTTTAACTCTGGTTGTTACAGTAAATATGGTTCATATTTAGGGTGGACCGCTCGGGGACTGGCGGTATCGTTGGAGACGCGCTATATTTCCAAACTTTATATTTGTTTAAAAATGAGCATCAGCTTAACTGGATCCCATGAGACAGCATTTACTAAGGTTTACAGGGAAATCTCGCAGCTTTAAATAACGAATGTCTGTATCTCTCTTCTCCTTTGCAGTCATGTGTCATTGCCGGGAGAGGGGAGCAGAACTGATTGTCGGTGATCAGGCTCACATCTATATCTATGAACAGGGAGGCAGCGCTCAGGTACAGCAGCACGCCAGCTCATTCCGCACCTCGCGTTCGGAGCCAGAGCGTAAGAGACCGTGACACTTGAGCGTTTCCTCTTGATTAAGCCTGTCAGTAAACAGTACACTGTGTCCCTGCCTCTGTGTTTTGTGGTAAACCTCAGAACACCGTTAACTAAATTAGGGTTTGTTGTTGGGGGAGGTGGGGAAGGGAGAGTTGTAAGTACTTGATCCTGTATTACGGGAAGTCAAAGTTAAACCTGCTGAGTCTGTGAGTATTGCTGGGCCTTCTCAGCTTTCGACACGGTTTGCAAACCAAACACATCTGCAATCTTTTCTCTATATTTGCAGTGCTAATTGCCAAGTAGTAAAGCTATCTACTAAACCACCAAAGATATCTTTTATAAACAACAAAAGGCCCATGGCAGTGTATTGACTAAAACCCAGTACAGCCTAGGTCCCAACAGTAGCTGTTCACAATCCCAAACCCTAACCCCGTAATCCCAGTGCTAGGAGAAGGAATGCTCTACCACAGTCCCCTAAGGAGTCTCTTTTTTTTTTAAGTTGCATCCAGCTGTCCCATAATTAGCACAGTCAGGCACTTTTATTTCTTTTTGGGCTTTGAGGTTTTTCTTAGTGGATTTTCCTGCTCATTGATGTAGAGGAGGTGCTGTTTTTTTTTTTCATCCATCGTCACTCCCAGATGCAGAACATAAGAACATAAGAAATAGGAGCAGGAATAGGCCACTTGGCCCCTCGAGCCTGCTCTGCCATTCAATAAGATCATGGCTGATCTTGGGCTCAAAGCCACTTCCCCGCCCGCTCCCCATAACCCTTCACTCCCTTATCTTGCAAAAATCTGTCTGTCTATCCACCTTAAATGTAAAAGAAATCCACTTCACCTGACGAAGGAGCAGCGCTCCGAAAGCTTGTGATTTCAAATAAAGCTGTTGGACTATAACCTGGTGTTGTGCGACTTCTCACATTAAATGTATTTAATGACCCAGCCTCCACGGCTCTCTGGGGCTGAGAATTCCACAGATTTACGACCCTCTGAGAGAAGAAATTCCTCCTCATCTCAGTTCTAAAAGGGCGACCCTTTATTCTGAAACTATGCCCCCGAGTTCTAGATTTCCTCACGAGGGGAAACATCCTCTCTGCATCTACCCTGTCGAGCCCCCTCAGTATCTTGTATGTTTCAAGAAGATCACCGCTCATTCTTCTAAATTCCAATGAGTATAGGCCAAACCTGCTCAACCTTTCTTCATAAGTCAACCCCCTCATCTCGGGAATCAACCGAGTGAATCGTCTCTGAACTGCCTCCAATGCAAGTATATCCTTCCTTAAATAAGGAGACCAAAACTGTACGCAGTACTCAAGGTGTGGTCTCACCAATACCCTGTACAGTTGTAGCAGGACTTCCCTGCTTTTATACTCCAACCCCCTTGTAATAAAGGCCAACATTCCATTTGCCTTTTTGATTACTTGCTGTACCTGCATGCTAACTTTTTGTGTTTCATGCACAAGGACCCCCAGGTCCCTCTGAACTGTAGCATTTTGTAATCTCTCTCCATTTAAATAATAGTTTGCTTTTTTATTTTTCCTGCCAAAGTGGATAATCTTGCACTTTCCCACATTATACTCCATCTGCCAAATGTTTGCCCACTCAAAGCTCCCTGTGGTCTGCAGAACTGTATATCTGTGCCCCAAACTCAGAAGGTTTCCCACTCCTAGTACTTTCCCCACCAGCCACCTTTCTGCAGGTTAGAAAAAAGAAAGAAAAGAAAGACTTACATTTATTTAGCACCTTTCACCACCACCGGTCGTCTCAAAGCGCTTTACAGCCAATGAAGTACTTTTTGAAGTGGAGTCATAAGAACATAAGAAATAGGAGCAGAAGTAGGCCATTCAGCCCTTCGAGCCTGCTCCGCCATTCAATCAGATCATGGCTGATCTTCTGCCTCAACTCCATTCACCGGCCCTAGCGCCATATCCCTTGATGCCCTTACTAGTCAGAAATCTATCGACTTCTGCTTTGAATATACCCAATGACTGAGCCTCCACAGCCCTCTGGGGTAGAGAATTCCAAAGATTCTCCACCCTCTGTGTGAAGAAATTTCTTCTCATCTCAGTCCTGAATGGCCAACCCCTTATTCTGAGACTGTAACCCCTGGTTCTAGACTCCCCAGCCAAGGGAAACATTCTCCCAGCATCCATCCTATCAAGCCCTGTAATAATTTTGTATGCTTCAATGAGATCCCCTCTCATTCTTCTGAATTCAAGAGAATACAGGCCTAGTTTACTCAATCTCTTCTCATACAACAGTCCCACCATCCCAGGAATCAATCTCGTGAACCTTCGTTGCACTCCCTCTATGGCAAGTATATCCTTCCTTAGGTAAGGAGACCAAAATTGTACACAGTACTCCAGGTGTGGTCTCACCAAGGCCCTATATAATTGGAGTAAGACTTCTTTACTCCTGTACTCAAATCCTCTTGTAATGAAGGCCAGCATACCATTTGCCTTCCTAATGGCTTGCTGCACCTGCACATTCACTTTCAGTGACTCATGTACAAGGACACCCAGGTCCCTTTGAGCATCTGCATTTCCCAATCTTTCACCATTTAGGAAATACTCTGCCTTTCTGGTTTTTTTCTACCAAAGTGGATAACTTCACATTTATCCATCTGCCATGTTCTCGCCCACTCACTGAGCCTGTCGAGATCCCCTTGAAGCCTCTTCACATCCTCTTCACAACTGACACTGCCACCTAGCTTTGTATCATCAGCAAATTTGGAAATGTTACATTTAGTCCCCTCATCCAAATCATTGATACTGATTGTGAATAGCTGGGGCCCAAACACCGATCCTTGCGGTACCCCACTAGTCATAGCCTGCCATCCTGAAAAAGACCCGTTTATCCCTACTCTTTGTTTTCTGTCTGTTAACCAATTCTCAATCCATGCTAGTATATTACCCCCAATTCCATGTGCCCTAATTTTGTTCACCAACCTCTTGTGTGGGACCTTATCGAAGGCCTTCTGAAAATCCAAATACACCACATCTACCGGTTCCGCTTTGTCTACTCCACTAGTTACATCCTCAAAGAACTCCAGTAGGTTTGTTAAACAGGATTTCCCTTTCATAGATCCATGTTGACTCTGCCCAATCTTACTATTAGTTTCTAAGTGACCAGTTATTGCATCCTTTATAATAGATTGCAGCATTTTCCTAACCACTGATGTGAGGCTAACAGGTCTGTAGTTCCCCGTTTTCTCTCTCCCGCCTTTCTTAAATAGCAGGGTTACATTTGCTATCCTCCAATCTGTAGGAACCGTTCCAGAATCTATAGAATTTTGGAAGATGACAACCAATGCGTCCATTATCTGAATGGCCACCTCTTTCAAAACCCTAGGATGTAGGTCATCCGGTCCTTGGGATTTATCGACTTTTAGTCCCATTAATTTTGCTAGTACTGTTTTTTTACTAATAATAATTTCTTTAAGTTCCTCATTCTCGCCACACCCTTGGTTTTCTCGTATTTCTGATAGGTTTTTTGTGTCTTCCTCCGTAAAGACAGAAACAAAGTATTTATTTAATTTCTCTGCCATTTCCTCATTCCCCATTATAAATTCTCCTGTCTCTGACTGTAAAGGACCTACATTTACCTTTGCCAGTCTTTTCCTTTTCACATACCTATAGAAGCTTTTATAATCCGTTTTTATATTTTTCACTAGTTTGTGCTCATATTCCATTTTCCCTTTCTTTATCAATTTCTTGGTCCCCTTTTGCTGATTTCTAAAAAGATCCCAATCCTCAGGCTGACTGCTTTTTCTGACAACTTTATAAGCTTCCTCCTTTGACTTAATACTAGCTTTAATTTCTTTTGTTAGCCATGGTTGGATCACTTTTCCTTTTGGATTTTTATGCCCTAGAGGAATATATGTTTGTTGCAAATTATGCATTATTTCCTTGAATGTTAGCCATTGTATCTCCACCTTCATACCTTTTAGTGTAGTCTCCCAATCTACCATGGCCAACTTGTCCCTCATACCCTTGTAGTTTCCTCTGTTTAGATTGAAGACCTTAGTTTCAGATTGAACTACATCACTCTCAAACTTAATGTAAAATTCAATCATATTATGGTCACTTGTCCCTAAAGGCCCCTTTACCACAAGATTATTGATTAGTCCTTTCTCATTACACAGTACCAGATCCAGAATAGCCTGTTCCCTGGTTGGTTCCTCCACATACTGATCCAGGAAACCATCTCGCATGCATTCCAAGAATTCGTCCTCCACACCATTAGTGGTAATTTGATTTGCCCAGTCAATGTGTAGATTAAAGTCCCCCATGATTACCGTATTGCCCTTGTTACATACACTTCTAATTTCTTGATTGATACTGTGCCCTACATTACCACTACTGTTTGGTGGCCTAGACACAACTCCCACCAATGTTTTCCGCCCTTTGCTGTTTCTTAGCTCCACCCAAACTGATTCCAGTTCTACATCACAATCTGCCAAGCCAAGATCTTTTATCTCTACCGTACCGATTTCATCCCTTATTAACAGCATTACGCCACCTCCTTTTCCTTTTTGTCTGTCCTTCCTAAATGTTGAGTACCCTGGAACATTCAGTTCCCAGCTTTGGTTACCCTACAACCATGTCTCTGTAATGGCAATTACATCATACCCATTTACTTCTATTAGTGCCATTAATTCATCCACCTTGTTGCGAATGCTACATGCATTTAAATAAAGTGCCTTCAACTTTGCCTGTTTAATATTTTTCTGCATTTTGACCCTCTTTACTGTTGGCCTTTGTTTCTGCTCCCTACTATTTTGCTGACTACTTTTCTAACTTACACTTCCAGCTTTGTTTCTCTCCATTCTGGGCCCACACTTAGGTTCCCAGCCCCCTGACAAACTAGTTTAAATCCTTCCCAACAGCACTAGCAAACCCCCCGTGTGAGGATATTGGTCCCGGTTCTGCCGAGGTGTAATCCATCCAGCTTGTATAGGTCCTACCTTCCCCAGAATCGGTCCCAATGCCTCAGGAATTTAAATCCCTCCCTCCTACACCATCCCTCCTACACCATCTCTCCAGCCACGCATTCATCTGGTCTATTCTCCTATTTCTGTTCTTGCTAGCACGTGGCACTGGGAGTAATCCTGAGATTACTACCTTTTGAGGTCCTGCTTTTTAATTTATTTCCTAGCTCCCTATATTCTGCTTGCAGGACCTCGTCCCTCTTTCTACCTATGTCGTTGGTACTGATATGGACCACGACCTCTGGCTGTTCACCCTCCCCCTTCAGAATGTCCTGCAGCCGCTCAGTGACATCCTTGACCCTGGCACCAGGGAGGCAACATACCATCCTGGAGTCACGTCTGCGGCCACAGAAACGTCTATCTGTTCCCCTTACGATTGAATCCCCTATCACTATTGCTCTCCTACTCTTTTTCCTCCCCTCCTGTGCAGCTGAGCCAGTCGTAGTGCCACAGACTTGGCTCTTGCTGCATTCCCCTGAGAAACCATCTCCCCCAGCAGTATCCAAAACGGAAAATCTGTTGGAGATGTTGTAATGTGGGAAACGCGGCAGCCAATTTGCGCACAGCATGGTCCCACAAACAGCAATGTGATAATGACCAGATAATCTGTTTTTGTTATGTTGGTTGAGGGATAACAATTGGCCAGGACACCGGGGAGAACTCCCCTGCACACTGAGAATGCAGGACTTTGTTCCGAATCTGCACCTCTACTTCCTTACAGCTAATACTCAGTCCCGATAATCGCCCCCGGCATCAACTTTGAAGTTCTGACACTGAGAGAGAGATTGTGTTGTAGAATTTTGAGCATCTTCTTAATAAAGCCCAAAGAAGTGCCAGTCTTGGCTCAGTGGTACCCCCTCTTGAGTAAGAGGGTCATGGGTCAAGCCCCACTGCAGAGACCTGAGCACATAATCCAGGCTGACAATTCAGTACAGTACTGAGGGAGTGTTGCACTGTCGGTGGTGCCGTCTTTTGGATGAGACGTTAAACCGAGGCCCCTTGTCAAAGAAAGATCTTGCATTTCTATAGCGTCTTTCACCACCTCAGGACCTCTCACAGCGCTGGAAGTGAATCTCTGTCGTAATGTAGGAAAAGTGACAGCCAATTTGCGCACAGCAAGCTCCCACAAACAGCAATGACCAGAGTGAAATTCCGCAGACCTGGAGCTGAGTGACCAGAAACTCGAGGAACTGCAGACAGCCTGGTACAAGAATCTCTGGTGTCCCGTGTTGTATTTTTGCTTTCATCAAAGTTTTGTTAAGCACAAGATGAGTGCAGATGAGCAAGGCCATTCAGCCCAGTTTAGCTCACCTGTCCAGATAGTAGGACCGACAGTCCCCTCCTTACAGCATCCAAACCACAACTCGAATGGCTCGAGGTCTGACTTTGTTTTATAGCCCTGTTAAAAGTATGAAACACCCGTGAATCCTACTTTGATTGGGCTGATGGCTCCCATCCATGTGTGAATCCAGCTCCTTCTCGAGTTGTGGCTGGTGACCACGTGACAGCAGCTTGCTACACCGTGACATTTACCCAAACAGTCCCGTGCCATGTCTTTAGACCAGTAAAATTATTATGTTAACCGGGAACGTAAAATAAAATGAATAAATAGACCTAATATGACAGAATTCTGTGTCAGCGAATTCCTGCCACACTGGCCCGGCTTCGATCAAGTATTCCTATTGCTGTGTGGTTGCTGCCCTCTAGTGGTGTTTTGTTTAATTTCAGGTTAGGGTTGCATGCCCTGACTGCAGAACTTAGGAAAATTAAATTTAAAAGTTGTAAGTTAAATCCGTGTTGCTTGTCTGCTTCCCTACTGTTTGTCTTTCTCTCCAGTTGTGTCTCTCTTTCTCTCCCTCTCGCTCCTGTTTGTCTCCAGACAGGAATCCTCCAAATTTGCAGGATTAGAATCATAGAGTGATGCAGCACAGGAAGAGGCCATTCGGCCCATCAGGCCTCTGCCAGCTCTCTCAAAGAGCGAGCCGATGAAGTGGCTCATTAAAGCATCGACGCTGATCACTGTTGTATCTTCTTTTTCAGATTGCAGGAATTCATTCACGCCTTGTAAAGAATCTTCCAGATGGGACTTTTGATTTGAATGAAGTAGAATCAAAAATCCGCCAGGGTTTCCCAGACCCGCACTACCCCAGGACTGGCGTAATTTGCCTCGAGAACACACATAATGTGCAAGGAGGACGGGTTCTACCACTCACCTTTCTCCGGGAGGTGAGTCAACACCTGTTTAAAACTATTAAGATGATTTGAAGTCAAGCTTTTATCCAGACTAGGTACTGGCAGTGCTGTGCCCCAGCAACAGCCAGTACCATCAGGAGAGGAGGTGGGTGGAAGTAGGCCCTTTTTGTTTGTGTGTGATCCATTGCCTCTCAGACTGGTGCAGGGACTTACCCTTCTTCTCCATGATCTCTGAATGAAGACTGATCGGCACCGACTCACTGCTGCCACCAGACTTCACCTGACGAAGGAGCAATGCTCCGAAAACTTGTGATTTCAAATAAAACTGTTGGACTATAACCTGGTGTTGTGCGACTTCTCACATTTGTCCACCCCAGTCCAACACCGGCATCTCCACATCATGGCCACCAGGGGGAGCATGAGTACAGCATTGATCCTCAATCAACAACAACAACTTGCCTTTATATAGCGCTTTCAACGTAGTAAAATGTCCAAAGGCGCTTCACAGGAGCATTATCAAACAAAATTTGACACCGAGCCACATTATAAAAGATGTAATAGCAGAGCACTTGGAAAACAGTGACAGGATCGGACAAAGTCAACATGGATTTACAAAAGGGAAATCATACCTGACTGGAATTTTTTGAGGATGTAACTGGTAGAATAGATAAGGGAGAACCAGTGGATGTGGTGTATTTGGATTTTCAGAAGGCTGTCGATAAGGTCCCGCATAAGAGATTAGCGTGCAAAGTTAAAGCACATGGGATTGGGGGTAAGGTACTGACTTGGATAGAGAACTGGTTGGCAGACAGGAAGCAAAGAGTTGGAATAAACGGGTCTTTTTCCGAGTGGCAGGCAGTGACTAGTGGGGTACCACAGGGATCGGTGCTAGGACCCCAGCTATTCACAATATATATTAATGATCTAGACGAGGGAACTAGATGTAATATCTCTAAGTTTGCAGACGACACAAAGCTGGGTGGGCGTGTGTGCTGTGAGGAGGATGCAGAGAAACTCCAGTATGATTTGGACAGGTTGGGTGATTGGGCAGATGCATGGCAGATGCAGTATAATGTGGATAAATGCGAGGTTATCCACTTTGGTGGCAAAAATAGGAAGACAGATTATTATCTGAACGGCAATAGATTGGGAAAAGGGGAAGTGCAACGAGACCTGGGATTCCTTGTGCACCAGTCGCTGAAGGTAAGCATGCAGGTGCAGCAGGCGATTAAGAAGGCAAATGGTATGTTGGCCTTCATAGCGAGAGGATTCGAGTACAGGAGCAGGGATGTCTTGCTGCAGTTGTACAAGGCCTTGGTGAGACCACACCTTGAGTATTGTGTGCAGTTTTGGTCGCCTTATCTGAGGAAGGATGTTCTTGCCATGGAGGGAGTGCAGCGAAGATTCACCAGACTGATACCTGGGATGGTAGGAATGACGTATAAAGAGAGATTGGGTCGATTAGGCTTATATTTGCTAGAGTTTAGAAGAATGAGAGGGGATCTCATTGAAACTTATAAAATTCTAACAGGATTAGACAGACTAGATGCAGGAAGGATGTTCCCGATGACGGGGGAGTCCAGAACCAGAGGTCACAGTCTAAGGATAAGGGGTAAGCCATTTAGGACTGAGATGAGGAGGAATTTCTTCACCCAGAGAGTGGTGAACCTGTGGAATTCTCTACCACAGAAGGCAGTTGAGGCCAATTCATTAAATATATTCAAGAAGGAGATAGATATATTTCTTAAGGCTAAAGGGATATGGGGAGAAGGCAGGGACAGGGTACTGAATTTGGATGATCAGCCATGATCTCATTAAATGGCGGAGCAGGCTCGAGGGGCCGAATGCCCTACTCTTGCTCCTATCTTCTATGCTTCTATAAGGAGTTATTAGGGCAGATGATCAAAAGCTTGATCAAAGAGGTAGGTTTTAAGGCGTGTCGTAAAGGAGAAGAGAGAGGCAGAGAGGTTTAGGGAGGGAATTCCAGAGCTTAGGGCCTAGACAGCTGAAAGCACAGCCGACAATTGTGGACTAAAATCAGGGATGCGCAAGAGGCCAGAATTGGAGGAGCGCCGATATCTCGGAAGGTTGTGGGGCTGGATGAGTTTACAGAGATAGAGGGGCGAGGCCATGGAGAGATTTGAAAATAAGGATGAGAATTTTAAACATCGAGGCGTTGCATAACCGGGAGCCAATGTAGGTCAGCGAGCACAGGGGTGATGGGTGAACGGGACTTGGTGCAAGTTAGGACACGGGCAGCCGAGTTTTGGATGACCTCAAGTTTACGTAGGGTAGAATGTGGAAGGCCAGCCAGGAGTGCGTTGGAATAGTCAAGTCTAGAGGTAACAAAGGCATGGATGAGGGTTTCAGCAGCGGATGAGCTGAGGCAAGGGTGGAGACGGACGATACTACGGAGGTGGAATCAGCCGGTTTTAGTGATGGCGCGGATATGTGATCGGAAGCTCATCTTGGGGTCAAATATGACACCAAGGTTGCGAACAGTCTGTTTCAGCCTCAGACAGTTGCCAGGGAGAGGGTCGGAGTCAGTGGCTAGGGAACGGAGTTTGTGGTGGGGACTGAAGACGATGGCTTCGGTCTTCCCAATATTTCGTTGAAGGAAATTTCTGCTCATCCAGCACTGGATGTCCGACAAGCAGTCTGACAATTTAGAGACGGTGGAGGGGTCGAGAGAGGTGGTGGTGAGGTAGAGCTGGGTGTTGTCAGCGTACATGTGGAAACTGACGCTGTGTTTTCGGATGATGTCGCCGAGGGGCAGCATGTAGATGAGAAATAGGAGGGGGCCAAGAATAGATCCTTGGGAGACACCAGAGGTAACAGTGTGGGAGCAGGAAGAGAAGCCATTGCAGGTGATTCTCTGGCTACGATTAGATAGATAAGAATGGAACCAGACGAGTGCAGCCCCATCAAGCAATCAAAGAACGGGACATTTTATTTAGAGCAGGAAGCTTCAAGTAAATCTGGTCTGGTACGATAAAGCCCTTACATCATCAGTTTTGATTTGCCACCAGCTAGAGCGCAAAGGTTCTGGATTAGTAACCGAGAGATCATGAGTTCAAATCCCACCATGGCAAGTTGTGAAATTGAATTAAATGAATCTGGTCGTTTGAGGGCTAGCACCAGAAAACGACCATGAAAGCTGCTGGTTTGTTGTAAAAATGCAACTGGTTCACTGATGTACTTCAGGGAAAGGAGCCTGCCAGCCCCGCCAGGTCTAGTCTTGCAAGTGATTCCAGTCCCACACTATGGGGTTCATTCTTAATAACCTCTGAAGTGACCTAGTGAACCATTCAGGTGTAAAAAGAATCGCTAGAAGAAGGACTTTCATTTATATAGTGCCTTTTTACAACGTCAGGACGTCCCAAAGCACTTTACAGTCACTGTTGTAATGTAGGAAACGCTGCAGCCAATTTGCGCACAGCAAGCTCCCACAAACAGCAATGTGATAATGACCAGATAATCTAATGTCGGTTGAGGGATAAATATTGGCCAGGACACCGGGGATAACTCCCCTGCTCTTATTTGAAATAGTGCCATGGGATCTTTTACGTCCACCTGAGAGAGCAGACGGGGCCTCGGTTTAACGTCTCATCCAAAAGACGGCACCTCCGACAGTGCAGCACTCCCTCAGCACTGCACAGGAGTGTCAGCCTAGATTTATGTGCTCAAGTCTCTGGAGTGGGACTTGAACCCACGACCTTCTTGACTCTGAGGTGAGAGTGCTACCCACTGAGCCACAAAAGCTGAGACCACCTTATCAGAGCGACTATGGGGAGGCAATTCCCCGTGAGGTGTCAGCAGAAGGCGGTGACGGTGACATTATGTGACACAATCCTAGGGAGTGCCGCTGCCAGGCACAGTGCAATACCTGGCACAGCAAAGTGCCCTGTGCCAGGGGGAGATGATGAGTGGAGACTAGGGGCTTTCCAGATGCCAAGGAGATCGCAAAATGAGTCAGCCTGCCCTGCTCTCGCTCCTCTCCTACTGTTTGAATAGATTGCGAGATGTTCAGCTCCCATATACTCAGGAGGCTGCGTCTGATCCCTGAGGCAGGACTATTGCACCTCAGGATTGTGGTGCTGCTCTCTGAGGAGGGTGCTGATTGGTTCAGGTGACCTTATCTTGTATTATACTTCCTCATGTTTGGGGCGAGTGATTTACGATCGTTCAGAAGCCAACGTTTCCACTGGCCCTGAGCCTTTTCATGTAAAGCTGTCCTACTCTGGCAGGGCTACCTGAGGCAGGAATGGGATCTCACAAGACTCATCGCAGAGTGTCGCATTGTTGCCAAATCGCTTGCCCTACTTATGTGTCCCCTCCCCACTTACATGCCATCAAAACTCATAATTAAAATAAATCTTGCTCGCCACTTTAGTACTGAATGGCTTTGATTCTAGCAAGAAGCTGCTGCCTTTGGTAAGTGCTGCATGAGAGATGCTCGGGGCAGAAGCTGCAATTCCGGGGTTTCTGACACATTGCGTGTCCCAGAGGTTGTAAATTAAACCTGTGGACTCACACGGGCCGGTGAGACACTGCTAGAGTTGCCAACTCTGCTGCGATGTATTCCTGGAGGTTTTGCCACATGACCTCCAACTGCACTGCCCCACCCGGTCAAACAGCCCTTCTTTCCCCAGCTCCGATATCGCTACAACAAAGTGTTCGAAGAAAGTAAAGAAAGCACGCAGTTTCTGTAATGTCCCAACGATTTGTCGCCTGGGTTGTTCACAGCAGTGTCCAGGAGATTAATCCTCAATTCCTGGAGACTCCAGGCCAGTACTGCAGGGTTGGCAGCTGTGAGTACGTACAGAACCATCGAGAGTCGGGGCCCCGGTAGAGTTTTACACAGTCGATTCCGTTCAATGCTGTGCGATGCTTCATTGTTGACTCTCATCTTGTTGGACGCTGCAAGTGGCGACACTCACTGCCTGCGCACAGTGTTCCCTCTAACTTTATTTTGGGGCCGCGCGGCTCATTCAAAATTCTGCGCAGGCGCAGTTTTTCCATTTGAAATCCGCAGCTTAAAGGGAACATTGCCTGCGTGTACTCTTCATCCTCCTGTGCGTCACCGTTCCCCTCTCTGCTCATGTTACAGGTACGAGGCCTGGCCGACACGTACAAGCTGCCTGTCCACATGGATGGAGCCCGCCTGATGAATGCAGCTGTTGCTTTGGGTGTTAAAGCCTCGGAGATCCTGCGACTGTGTGACTCTGTGTCCGTGTGCCTGTCCAAGGTATGAACCGTATAACTTGGGAGAAGGGAGACCCTGCAGGAGACTGGGTGGAGAGAAGTACAGCCCAGGTAGTTGTGCGAGTCAGTGGGCTTGTAACAGATGTCGGTGGGCAGCCTATCCCCAGGGATAGAGACAGAGAAGTTCAGGAAGGGGAGGGAAGTGTCCGAGATGGACCACGCGAAGGTAAGGGAGGGGTGGCCGTGTTTCCCCACAGATGCTAACTGACCTGCTGAGCATCTTTAAAAACTGGGGCCTAGAAAACGACGGCCAGTGCTCTTTTACCAGCTGGTGGCGGGTCCCGCGGCAGTCTCCAACACCCCTGGGTGCTACGTGTGATTGTTCTCATTCTCTAACACCCCTGGGTGCTGCGTGTGATTGTTCACATTCTCTAACACCCCTGGGTGCTGCGTGTGATTGTTCTCAGTCTCCAACACCCCTGGGTGCTGCGTGTGATTGTTCTCATTCTCTAACACCCCTGGGTGCTGCGTGTGATTGTTCTCAGTCTCCAACACCCCTGGGTGCTGCGTGTGATTGTTCTCAGTCTCCAACACCCCTGGGTGCTGCGTGTGATTGTTCTCAGTCTCTATCACCCCTGGGTGCTGCGTGTGATTGTTCTCAGTCTCTAACACCCCTGGGTGCTGCGTGTGATTGTTCTCATTCTCTAACACCCCTGGGTGCTGCGTGTGATTGTTCTCAGTCTCCAACACCCCTGGGTGCTGCGTATGATTGTTCTCAGTCTCTAACACCCCTGGGTGCTGCGTGTGATTGTTCTCAGTCTCCAACACCCCTGGGTGCTGCGTATGATTGTTCTCAGTCTCCAACACCCCTGGGTGCTGCGTGTGATTGTTCTCAGTCTCCAACACCCCTGGGTGCTGCGTGTGATTGTTCTCAGTCTCCAACACCCCTGGGTGCTGCGTGTGATTGTTCTCCGTCTCCAATACCCCTGGGTGCTGCGGGTGATCACTCCTTCATGCTGTGTGCAGTCGTGCTGTTTGCCTTGTCTGTTATCTTCCTCACTCACAGATATCTAAAGTTGTTGCTGTTTTCAAACTGAATAAATTATTTAGCGGGAAAACAGCCTGAAACTGCTCTTTCTCCGATGACCCTTGGCATCTCTCACTTTCAGCCCCGACTTTCTGCCCTTGCTGGCATTGAGAAGCTTTGCAGTCAGACAAGAGGTACTGGATGGCCAGAGTACTGTCATAGAATCATTGAATCACAGAGATTTACGGCACAGAAGGAGGCCATTTCGGCCCATCGTGTCTGTGCCAGCCGTGAATAAGCAATCCAGCCTTATCCCACTTTCCAGCTCTTGGTCCGTAGCCCTGTAGGTTACGGTACATCAAGTGCATATCCAAGTACTTTTTAAATGTGGTGAGGGTTTCTGCCTCTCCCACCCTTTCAGGCAGTGAGTTCCAGACCCCAACCACCCTCTGGGTGAAAAGAGTCCTCCTGAACTCTCTATTCCATCTACCAATTACTTTAAAGCAATGCCCCCTGGTTATTGACCTCTCTGCTAGGGAAATAGGTCCTTCCTATCCACTCTATCTAGACCCCTCATAATTTTATACACCTCAATCAAGTCTCCCCTCAGCCTCCTCTGTTCCAAAGAAAACAACCCCAGCCTATGCAATCTCTCCTCATAGCTAAAATTCTCCAGTCCTTTCACTCCTGGGATCAGGGCCTGCGTGTAAATCAGACCAATAGGGGGAATGTCTCCACTAAATAGGTGTCCCGTTCGGTGGCTGTGGCCAATTGTGATCCATAACTCAATGAACAGGCACTGACCACAGGCTAAATCACCACTTCAGAGTTGCCACGAAAGGCACTTGTCCTGCGGAATGAGCTCCAGACTGGGCCACAATCCCGATCCCGATCCCCTCAGCAGCAGCCGGGATTGGGAGATTTACCGCTGTTTGTACTTTGCTGTGTCCCTCTCCCGCTGTAATCTGCCTCCCGCCAGCAATATCTGGCACTGGGAGGCAGCATGGTTTCGAAAGTGGCAGCGTTAGATGTCCCGGAGGGAGGAGCGGTGTTCTGGACTTGCTCGGGGGGACGGGTCAGTCTCTTTCTGTTTGGGTATGGAGCAGTCCCGCCTCACTGAACGCACTGTGTTTCTGGATCACGCAGGGTTTAGGAGCTCCGGTCGGATCTCTCATCGGCGGCCGGAAAGAGTTCATCGAGCAGGCCCTGCGGTTGCGGAAAGTGCTCGGAGGGGGCATGAGGCAGGCGGGGGTGCTGGCTGCAGCGGGACTCATCTCCATATCAGATATGGTCGAAAGACTCCAGGACGATCACAGAAACACCAGGAAATTTGCCCAAGGTACCTCCCATCTGTAAATGTTTCACAACACCCCCTTTACATTTAAAATGTGTCTTAACATGGAAATGGGGAGGAAGTGTAACAGTCCATCTTATTCAACCCTATACGTTGTCTATTTTCTTACATGCAAGCAAGAAAATATACAACAGTGAAGTGGCCCAGGGCAGTGAATTGCCGAGGATTCAGTTCCTCCGCCCAGCGGTGCATTCACTGTGTGAGCAGCATTACCCGTATGTTGGAGTTATAGGAAGCGGCCTTACCTGGTGGTGCTTAATCCGTGGGAGGGTTCACGTGTCGAAGAGAAGGCACGAGGAGCTCCTGTCGGCTGCTCTGTGTAGCACGACAATACGGGCGCAATCCCCACACGGCTGAGTTGTCAGACTGAGGCGTCAATGGAAGCCCAATGAGTAAAATGGAGGCTCGAGGTGTAAAATGGAGGCTCGAGGTGTAAAATGGAGACCCAAGGCATCAAATTTAGGCCCGAGGCATAAAATGGAGGCCCGATGAGTCAAAAGGAGGCCCAAGGCGCCACATGGAGGTCTAAGGTGTGCCCACAAGAGTGGGTCATTGTGAATCAATTGTCAGACTGCCTTTGTTACCTCTAGACTTGACTATTCCAACGCACTCCTGGCCGGCCTCCCACATTCTACCCTCTGTAAACTTGAGGTCATCCAAAACTCAGCTGCTCGTGTCCTAACTCGCACCAAGTCCCGTTCACCCATCACCCCTGTGCTCGCTGACCTACAATGGATTGGCTCCCGGTTGAGCAACATCTCGATTTTAAAATTCTCATCCTTGTTTTCAAATCCCTCCATGGCCTCGCTCCTCCCTATCTCTGTAATCTCCTCCAGCTCCACAAACCCCCCCCCCGAGATATCTGTGCTCCTCTAATTCTGGCCTCTTGCGCATTCTCGATTTTAATTGCTCAACCATTGGCGGCCGAGCCTTCTGTTGCCTAGGCTCAAAGCTCTGGAATTCCCTCTCTAAACCTTTCCACCTCTCTACCTCTCTCTCTCCTCCTTTAAGACGCTCCGTAAAACCTGCCTCGTCTGCCCTAATATCTCCAGATGAGGCTCGGTGTTTAATTTTGTTTTATAACGCTCCTGTGAAGCGCCTTGAGACGTTTTACTATGTTAAAGGCGCTATATAAATACAAGTTGTTATTGTTGTTCTTTGATCACAGTGTGGGTCACGTTTGGACAAGGAGACCAGCAAATGGAATAAATCTAAGAGTCTGATCTTTAGATAATAAGAAAAAGATTTACACAAGTATAACCCGATGACCATATTTTTATAACCCTGCAGCTAAGCTAAGTTGTTGAATTTAAATAGCTTCTGTAACCATGCAAGCCACAGGTCATCACAGGGTTGGGATTTTTCCAGCCTCGTGTCACAGTTCTGGATTAAAGCTGAGGCCCTCAGTGATGGCATTACAAATCTAAACACCAAGTGGAAGAGACTGACCAGGATAGCCGACTCTCTGATTGTTCCTCATCCATCAGGACTTGTTGTCACGGTGACTTGTTTTTTGCGGTGGGGGGTTGAGGGTATCGCTGCATTGATCTGATCAATGTCCAGTTCTGACTGAGAGCCTCTGCACAGTGAGTCTTCTATCAGCCTAGGAGCTGACCTGTTCGGCGGACGGTCGGGTCAGTACGTCCACTGGGTCACTGATGGAACAAGGCAGTGAATCGAGCCAAGCAGGCCTCCCTGAGCGATGGCCCCCTTCTACCAGCGATATGCTTGATAACTTCTGCGCGTTTATAATCAAATATCGCACGACTGGCGAGTTGCTGCGGAATTATCATTAAACACCAGGAGTGATCGAAGAGCAATTTAAAAATTAAGATCTCGGGCGAAGCTGCTCCAGTGGCTCAAGATTTGCCCCCACCACTTCTGGGATTTGACACCGGAAGTGACGCCGGATGTGCTGTATATGGATGAGGATATTGTGATGCTAAATAATTTACAGAACTACGTAACCTGAGGTGCAACGCCGTGCCTAAGGGCCGTCTCTCTCCCCCGGTGACCAGTGTCGTCAGGGGTGCTGGAGGGGCCTTTAAGGTTTATATTGGCCAAAAAAGCTAATTGCCAGATGCAAAGCTCAAAGCCATTTTACTGAAAATTAATGGGCTCCTGGTGACAGATAGGCAAGATGAGTGATGTCAACAGGTACAAAATACAAGGCCGGGTGATGTAAGTATGATATCAAGTGAGGAAGGTATTACATAATCGATTGCGTAGGTTTGTGTTGCTGTTCTGATTAACCAGCTATTTACTGTGATGTCTGCACCTATTTTGGTGTAGATGTCACTATTTTCTTTTTTGCTGGCCACGGCTATAAAAGGATATAGAGCCAAGGCAGGTGGATGGAGTTGAGATACAGGTCAGCCATGATCTCATTGAACGGCAGAGCAGGCTCGAGGGGCAGAATAGCCGACTCCTGTTCCTGTGTTCTATCATAGAAACATAGAAGATAAGAGCAGGAGTAGGCCATTCGGCCCCTCGAGCCTGCTCCGCCATTCGATGAGATCATGGCTGATCATCCAAACTCAGTACCCTGTCCCTGCCTTCTCCCCATATCCCTTGATACCTTTAGCCTTAAGAAATATATCTAACTCCTTCTTGAATATATTTACTGACTTGGCCTCAACTGCCTTCTGTGGTAGAGAATTCCACAGGTTCACTACTCTCTGGGTGAAGAAATTCCTCCTCATCTCTGTCCTAAATGGCTTACCCCCTATCCCTGGTTCTGGGCTCCCCCGCCATCGGGAACATCCTTCCTGCATCCAGTCTGTCTAGCCCTGTTAGAATTTTATAAGTTTCAATGAGATCTCCTCTCATTCTTCTAAACTCCAGCGAGTATAAGCCCAATCGACCCAATCTCTCCTCGTATGTCATTCCTGCCATCCCAGGTATCAGTCTGGTGAATCTTCGCTGCACACCCTCCATGGCAAGAACATCCTTCCTCAGATAAGGTGACCAAAACTGCACACAATACTCAAGGTGTGGTCTCACCAAGGCCCTGTACAACTGCAGCAAGACATCCTTGTTCCTGTACTCAAACCCTCTCGCTACGAAGGCCAACATACCATTTGCCTTCTTAACCGCCTGCTGTACCTGCATGCTTACCTTCAGCAACTGGTGCACAAGGACACCCAGGTCTCGTTGCACTTCCCCTTCTCCCAATCTATTGCCATTCAGATAATAATCTGCCTTTCTGTTTTTGCCACCAAAGTGGATAACCTCGCACTTATCCACATTATACTGCATCTGCCATGCTTCTGCCCAACCTATCCAAATCATACTGGAGTTTCTCGGCATCCTCCTCGCAGCACACACGCCCACCCAGCTTTGTGTCATCTGCAAACTTGGAGATATTACATCTAGTTCCCTCGTCTAGATCATTAATATATATTGTGAATAGCTGGGGTCCAAGGACCGATCCCTGCGGAACCCCACTAGTCACTGCCTGCCACTCGGAAAAAGACCCGTTTATTCCAACTCTTTGCTTCCTGTCTGCCAACCAGTTCTCTATCCAAGTCAGTACCTTGCCCCCAGTCCCATGTGCCTTAACTTTACTTATCATTAATCATCTTTCTACACTACAGTGACTGATTTGGCAAATCTTGTTCGCAGGCATTCGGACGCATGCTTCCCCCGTGTGTGACACCAATATCGATGCCGTGGAAACAAATATCCTAATGTTTACTGTGAACGACCCGAGAATCTCACCCGAGGAATTCTGTGACAAGATGGCGGAGGTGACCGAGGAGGAAGTGGCTGCGATGGGGCGTGGGGTGCAAGTGTTAATGTTCCCGATGTACGGACGCACAGTACGAGCTGTTTGGCACCTGGACGTATCGGAGGAGGACACTGACTTAGCCTTACAGAAACTGCAGTTTGTGATACAGAAAGTAAAGCAAAAATAGCCATGGATAAACCAAACCCTGCGATCCTTCAAATACAATAAACGTGGCTTGTATGAGAATGGAAAATTCTCAGGGGAGAGTGAGTGTGATATTTTTGATCCAATTGCCATGTCTGGGGGCAGTGTTCTCACGGGTTTGCAGTGTTTGTTGTTGGGAGTCACTGTCTTGTGTGAACGATGTACTTTCCTGCTGGTTATCCTGCGAGTTGTGTGAAACATGCAGATTTCATTAAATTCACTGGTCTAGTCAGCACACTAAATGACTGCTCTATTAAACCATCAATTTTCAAACTGGGGTCAGCGGACTGTAGGGAGACTGCCAGTACTTTTAGGGGTCCCTCAGACAGTGTCAGTATTCTCAGGGGGTTCCCTGACAGTGTCAGTATTCTCAGACATACTTGCTCTCGAGTCAGTACAAAGAAGGTTCACTCGGTTAATCCCGGGGATGAGGGGATGGACATATGAGGAGAGGTTGGGTAGATTGGGACTCTACTCATTGGAGTTCAGAAGAATGAGAGGCGATCTTATTGAAACATATAAGATTGTGAAGGGGTTGGATCGGGTGGATGCGGGGAGGATGTTCCCGATGATGGGTGAAACTAGAACTAGGGGGCATAGTCTTAGAATAAGGGGCTGCTCTTTCAAAACTGAGATGAGAAGGAACTATTTCACTCAGAGGGTGGTAGGTCCATGGAATATGCTGCCCCAAAAAGCTGTAGAAGCTACATCATTACATAAATTTAAAACAGAAATAGACAGTTTCCTAGAAGTAAAGGGAATTAAGGGTTACGGGGAGCGGGCAGGAATTTGGACATGAGTCTAGGTTCGGATCGGTCATGGCCCTGTGGGTAGGGTAGCGGGCCCAGGGGCCATGTAGCCTGATCCTGCTCCTATTTCGTGTGTCCAATTCTGTTAGGTTCAGGAGATGGTTCTGTGATAGTAGATTGGCGGTTAGGATCAGATCAGCCATGATCTTATTGAATGGCGGAGCAGGCTCGAGGGGCCAATTGGCCTACTCCTGCTCCTATTTCTTATGTTCTCAGGGGGTTCCCTGACAGTGTCAGTATTCTCAGGGGTTCAATATTTTTCAAGGGTCCTTCAGACTGTCTATATTCTTGGGGATTCCCAGGGAATGTGTCAATATAATCGGGGTTCTGGAAGTGTGTCGATATTTGCAGGGGCTCCCACACACACCACAAGATGGCACCACCAGGAAGAGCTCGAGTAAATGAGGAAACGTTTTCATATCAAGAGGCAGACTTTATTATGGAACTTCTAAAAGCTGTGTGTCATGTCACACAGGTTCCACAGGGAAGCACTCTCATTCTAACCACTAGCAGAAACAGCCCAGAATATCAGTGGCCCTGGTAGCAACTGAACTGTTTTCTAACAGATACTGATTGTGTTATCTGCTGGTTATAACTGGAGATTGTCACTCGGTACACTGGCAGTGATTCTATCCATTATTTAATTTTTATAAAATTCATTCTCGGGCTGTGGGCGTCGTAGGCAATGCTGGCATTTATTGCCCTTCCTTTGTTGCCCTGAGAAGGGGTTGGTGGGCCTTCTGTATCTATGTCACCTCAGATCGTCTAAACAATGTGCATTCACCGTTGCTGTACCGTCATAGACATCCCCTCGAGTGCAGGAAAGCAGCCCATAACTGTGGTAGTTTATGTTATTAAAAGCAACCTGTGCGGGCGAGTGATGCCACGGTCTGTAATGTCACCTCAGGTGATGATTCAATAATATTTATGCTTCACTCTCAGAGTTGATAGACAATAATAATGCAGTAGATGTAATTTATCTGGATTTTCAAAAGGCCTTTGATAAGGTACCCCATAATAGACTGATGAATAAGTCAGAGAATGCAGAGTCAGGGGACAAGTAGCAGAATGGATTGCTAGCTGGCTTCAGGACAGAAAGCAGAGAGTGGGAATAAAGGGTAGCTATTCACAGTGGCAGAAGGTGGGTAGTGGTGTTCCACAAGGATCAGTGCTGGGACCACTGCTGTTCACAATTTATATTAACAATTTAGACTTAGGAATCAAAAACACAATTTCTAAATATTGCGGATGACACCAAATTGGGGAGGATAGTCAATACTAAGGAGGACTGCAACAAGTTACAGGAGGACATTAATAAACTTGCAGAATGGGCATATAATTGGCAAATGAAGTTCAACACAGATAAATGTGAGGTATTACATTTTGATAGGAAGAATAGGGAGGTCACTTATCACTTGGAGGGTGCGAGTCTAGGTGGGGTAGAGGAACAAAGGGATCTCGGAGTACAAATACACAAATTACTAAAGGTTGCGACACAAGTTAGCAAGGACATAAAAAAAGCAAACCAAGCACACGGGTTTATTTCTAGAGGGATAGAATTGAAAAGTAGGGAAGTTATGCTAAACCTGTATCGAATCTTGGTTAGACCACACTTGGAGTACTGCGTACAGTTCTAGTCGCCATATTATAAAAAGGATATAGAGGCACTTGAGAGGGTGCAGAGAAGATTTACAAGGATGATACCAGAAATGCGAGGGTATACATATCAGGAAAGGATGAACAGGCTGGGTCCCTTTTCTCTTGAAAAGAGAAGGCTGAGGGGTGACCTAATAGAGGTCTTTAAAATTATGAAAAATTTTGATAGAGTGGATACAGAGAGAATGTTTCCACTTGTGGGGAAGAGCATAACTAGAGGCCATCAATATAAGACAGTCACCAAGAAATCCAATAGGGAATTCAGAAGAAACTTCTTTACCCAAAGAGTGGCGAGAATGTGGAACTCGCTACCACAGGGAGTGGTTGAAGCGAATAGTATAGATGCATTTAAGGGGAGGCTGGACAAGCATATGAGGGAGAAGGGAACGAGGGTTATGCTGATAGATTTAGATGAGGAAAGACGGGAGGAGGCTCGAGTGGAGCATAAACACCAGCATGGACTGGTTGGGCCGAATGGCCTGTTTCTGTGCCGTATATCCTATGTAATCCTATGTAGTTTATAACATCGCCTGAATTCCTCCGAGCGATTGCTGTGTGCTAACCATTACCTGAACCCATTTCCTATATCGAATTTGACACTGATTTGTAAGATTAATTTTAGTTTAAAGGATTGTTTGGTGGCTGATATTTTATTTTTAAAGAAAATTTAAAAATCTTAGCTGTGGAGTCAGGCAATCCGCTCGATCAATTTCAACAACAACTTGCATTTATATAACGCATTAAATACCGTTATCAATAGAAATTTTGACACTGAGCCACAGAAGGAGATATCAGGACAGAGACCAAAAGCTTGGTCAAAGAGGTAGGTTTAAGGCGTATCTTAAAGGAGGAGAGAGATGTAGAGAGGTGGAAGGGTTTAGGGAGGGAATTCCAGAGCTTAGGGCCACAGCAATTGAAAGCACGGCCGCCAATGGTGGAGCGATTAAAAGCAGGGATGTGCAAGATGCTGGACTTGGAGAAGCGCAGAGATCGCGGAGGGTTGTAGGGCTGGAGAAGGTTACAAATAAGAACATAAATAGGAGCAGGAGTACATAAGAACATAAGAAGTAGGAGCAGGAGTAGGCCATATGACCCTTCGGGCCTGCTCCGCCATTCAATAGGATCATGGCTGATCCGAACCTAGACTCACGTCCACTTCCCTGCCCGCTCCCCATAACCCTTAATTCCCTTATCAGCTAGGAAACTGTCTATCTCCGTTTTAAATTTATTTAATGTCGCAGCTTCCACAGCTCTCTGAGGTAGCAAATTCCATAGATTTACTACCCTCTGAGTGAAGAAGTTTCTCCTCATCTCAGTTTTGAAACGGCAGCCCCTTATTCTAAGATTATGCCCCCTAGTTCTAGTCTCACCCATCAGTGGAAACATCCTCCCCGCATCCACCCAATCAAGCCCTCTCACAATCTTATATGTTTCGATAAGATCGCCTCTCATTCTTCTGTATTCCAATGAGTAGAGGCCCAACCTACTCAACCTTTCCTCATAAGTCAACCCCCTCATCTCCGGAATCAACCGAGTGAACCTTCTCCGAACTGCCTCTAGAGCAAGTATATCTTTTCTTAAATATGGAAACCAAAAATGTACGCAGTACTCCAGGTGTGGCCTCACCAGTACCCTGTATAGCTGAAGCAAGACTTTCCTGCTTTTATACTCCATCTCCCTTGCAATAAAAGCCAAGATTCCATTGGCCTTCCTGATCACCTGCTGTTGGCTATTCGGCCCCTCGAGCCTGCTCCGCTATTCAATAAGATCATGGCTGATCTGATCATGGCCTCAACTCCACTTTTCTGCCTGTTCCCCATAACATTTGACTCCCCTGTAGTTCAAAAATCTGTCTATCTCAGCCTTGAATGTATTCAATGACTCAGCTGCCACAGCTCTCTGGGGTAGAGAATTCCAAAGATTCACAACCCTCTGAGAGATGTATGGAGGTGCGAGGCCATGGAGGGATTTGAAAACAAGGATGAGGATTTTAAAATTGAGGAGCCAGTGTTGGTCAGCAAGCACAGGGGTGATGGGTGAAGGGGACTTGACGTGCACCCAAATAATATTAATGAGGCCTGAGGCCCAGTTTTGGGCCAGCCTTGGGCCTCCTGGTTGGGGGGCACACTCCGAGGCCTGATATCGGGCCTCAAGGAATTTCCACCCCCCCCCAAAAGTGAGTTGTGTGAAGGTGCTTGGATTGGGCGCATTCTGCCATCTTAGATCTGTTACTGGCTACAGGCACGGCTGGCTTTTCATTCAGCGCCATGCTTCAATCTTATGAACGTTTTCATGGTGATCCCACAGACCAGCAGAAGCAATGGATACTAAACTGATTAACTCCTTGAAAAGAGCTGGACAGATAATGGAGTAGGAATGGAACTGAAAGTAAGAGGGTTAAGGATAAAGACTGATGGTTATGAATATTTAAGGAAACATAAAGACTCTGTTGCAACCGTGGAAATGTCACCTGTGAAACGCAGTCGGCCAGGGCTGAATAATTCTGAAGATCAGGCGGTCAAATAAATTGGGCAGCGTCCATGATTGGACAGATTGGACATGGTCTATGGAAGGGATGGGTTGAATCACCTGATCCTTTTTCAATGCTTTCTTACACAATGGGGACTTGGCATGTTCAGTTTGGTGTCCCATTTGCTGCATTGCCACTGATCAAGTTTAAAGTTCACCAATAAGCAATTAGCCTTCATATGAAAGTGCAGTGAATTCGGGCCCAATATTTTGCTTATGACCGACGGACTGCTAGATCAATGCCTGTCCAATTCCAAGCCCCAGGGAATCATGAAATGAAGGACATTTATTACAAATGTCAGAAGACAATGAAGCTGAAAATTGAGAATTGTTGGGTGATTCAGAAAAGGACGAAAATGAAGTGCTAAAAATCTGATTTAAAATGTGGAGCACGATATTAATGTTCTGGTAATTAACTTCCAATTAGAGGAATATTCAGCACAACTCAATACAGTGAGAGGCAGCTTCCAATTATACTGGTGGTCGAATTCAACTGAACAAACTGCTTGTGTCAAAGCTTTTAGGTACCTGGGGTTGTACTTTGCACTTGAGGGAGTTGCTATTATACCTTTCGGGGGGGGGGGGAATTGTGTTTCGGTCATTTTGGGGCGCTAATATTGGCCGGGCACAAAGTTTAGCGCCCGGTGCTAATATCGCCTCCAACCTCAAAATTCACCTCTATCGTCCCTGGAGGTGATTGGAGCGCTAAATCAAGCGCTACACACCTCTCTTAAAGTGCTAATGTCAGGGAGCGAGGCGCTACCTCAGAACGTTACCGAAGCTCAGGCGAGGTCAGTTACCCTGGAAGCCAGATAGACTGGCGCCGACCAGTTCTTAAAGGGGACGGGCCATCTTGCTGGCCTGCCACACCTGCTCATTGCAGCCTTGAATCTGGGCCTGGAGAGACCTCGAAAGCAATTGTGTTGGAAGCACTAATGGATAGGCCCAGGGAATGAGCTCGGCGCTTCAGCGACCAGGCATTGGTGGCTCTGGTTGGCACTGTTGAACGGAGACGGGCAGTGCTGTTCCCTGAGAGTGGCAGGAGGTCATTGCCCCGGGAGTTCCGAAGGGTGTGGAGGGAGGTGGCTCAGCACGTCTCCTCAAGGAGCCTGGTGCCAAGGACCCACACTCAATGTCACAAGAAGTTCAATGACCTCACTCGGGTGGTCAGGGTGAGTACCTGCTTTTCAATACCTCTACATCCCTCCATCTCAACTTCACTCTATGCCCAGATGGTTTAAAAACTCAAATACCCAACACTCATCCAAGAACTATGGCCATCTCATAAAACTCACATGCACATCCCACACCTTGCACACATTAATGGCTATTCAACTATGTTAGGCACATCTGCCAAACACATGGCTGCACACTCACTCACACGCTGTCCTTTTTCTTGCAGGCCAAGCTGTCTCATAACAGAGCAACAATGCACGGGAGGAAGACAGGTGGACCTACACCCCCTGAATGAGTTGGAGGACAGAATCCACAGGCTCATTGCCAGCCAGGTCATAGGTGCCGTGGCCGGTGGAGAGGTCGACCCCCTTGGGGACAGCAATGGTTTGTTCATCAGCTTTCTCTCCTCTCTCATACTACTTCCCCCTCACAACACCAGCCTTTTACACTTTCAATCCAACTAACTGTCTCCAGTCCTTGATCCCTTCCTGCCCTCACGCTAAAGCCACTCTTATGCCTTCCTGCTTTCAGATAGTTGAACCACCAGCTGACCAGCCTGTACCTCAGCCTATCAGTGGCAGCGATGCGCCAGAGGAGGAGGAAGAAGAAGCTGGAGCCTCACCGCCTGCGTGTCCCGAGGGTGACACATCCGACACTGGGGTCACGCGTTCCCTGGAGGGGAGCAGGGGGTTAGTGTCTGATGAGGGTGAAGCTCCTGGTCCCAGTGGGCTGCAGCCATGGGGGAAGGGAAGCTCGGGGGCCATCTCCCCGGAGGGTGAGTAGGCGCACGAGTTCTGCTGCATAGGACTCGGATGAGGACCTCGACGTCGCAGCCATGAATATGCAGGCCTTGAGCATACACACAGAGCTCATGGGTGCAATGGCAAGGGTGCCCGACAGCATGGATGCACTGGCTAGGAGCGTGGAGAAGTCTGCCGCTAGCACAGCTGTCATCTGTGCGCAAACCCTTGAACCCATCCTTGCCTCATTGCAGAGGATGGTTGAATTGCAGGGAGACTGTGGGGAACCAGAGCCCATGCCGTGTGTAATGGGTGAGGTGGCAGGATCTATTGCAGCACAGGCCAACGCAATGCAATGGCTTAGTGCTGCAATCGAGTCATTGGTTGGTGCCATCCAGTCTCAGACTGCTCTCATGCAGTCTCAGATTGATGCCATGCAAGCACTGACTGCTGTCATCGTCGCTGGGTCGCCCACTGTCCACCGGGGATCTTACGGTACCGCAGCAGACCAGCAATCTGTGCTTGAGCAGATTGCTCCGGATGCTGAGGTACTGCCCCGTGGGAGTGGCAGTGTGTCGGTGGAACAGGAAGGTGCTGTCCTCTCTCAGGATGACAGCATTCCTGCTCCCACCACTGCCACTTCGCCATTGCACTTGCCACGGCCTGCAACACAGCCAGCCTAGACTGCTGCCGCCCATGCAGAGTTGGTGCAGTCTGCAGCCGGGCCCTCCAGGCCCAGAGCTGGTCGAGGGCGTCCTTCAAGGCTATCTCCAGTCTCTGGATCCAACATTCAGCAGCCTTCCGCCAGCCTTGCTGCAGTCACTGGGCCACATTACGGAGGAGCAGTAGGGTGGGAAGGGGAGAAGTGCGCAAGGGATGGAGGTCACCCTTGAAGGCCGAAAAGTAGAAATTATTAATAAATGGGGGGAATGTTTGTGGGAAAGTTTAATGTTCATCTTAATATATTTGTTTACTGTTTTGATGCTTATCTTGATGTTGTGAGAATGAGTTTTGTTAGAAACAAACCCAACAATTCATGAACTAATTGTTTGTCCTGAATAAATGACACAGAGTTTGTAATATAAATTAAAACATTTATTGTTACTTTACATCTTTCCTGATTTGACTCATTGGAGCTTTGCCCGGCAATAGGGGCTGCGGGATGCTTGCGATGATGTGCTTCTTCATCCCAGAAGCCATCTTCTCTGTAAATGGTTAGAAGCGGTGTCTTATCAGGCGTTCACGGACAGCCCTTGCAGTGGCAACATTGTGCACCTCCCTCCCACGTTGGTGCTGCTGATCCTCCTCCTCCTCCACCTCCTCCTCCTCCTCCTCTCCCTCTTCCTCCCCCTGAGGTGGTGCACCAATCCCTGGTGGCAATGGCTGGGTCCTCATAATTGCGAGGTTGTGAAGCATGCAGCACACAACAATGAAAAGCGAGACTCACTCGGGAGAGTACTGCAGGGCTCCTCCAGAGTGGTCAAGACACCGGAACCGTTGTTTCAAGATGCCGATCGTCTACTCAATGAGATTCCTGGTGGCGCTATGGCTCTCATTGTATCGCAGCTCAGTAGGAGTGTTGGGGTTACGGAGCGGTGTCAACAGCCAGGTGCAGAGTGGATAACCCTTGTCCCCGAGGAGCCATCCACTAGATTGACGCGGTGGTTGGAAGAGGTCTGGGACACCAGTCTGGCGCAGGATGAAAGCATCGTGGCTGCTGCCAGGATAGCGGGCATTGACGGCGAGGATGCGCTGTCTGTCGTCACACACCAACTGGACATTCAGAGAGTGGAAGCCCTTGCGGTTTCGGAACACCTCTGCATTCTCATGAGGTGCCCGCAATGCCACAGTCAATGGCGCCCTGAACCATGGGGAAGCCCGCTATTCTACCAAAGCCACATGCGCATTCGCGCTGTTTGTCCCGGGTCATAGGGAAAGAGATGTACTGCCTTCTCCTTTTGTACAGAGCATTTGTCACCTCCCGGATGCAACAATGGACAGCGAACTGGGAGATATTCGCTATGTCCCCAGTTGAAGCCTGGAAGGAGCTGCTGGCATAGAAATTCAGAGCCACCGTCACCTTCACTGCCACCGACAGAGACGTCCTGGTCCAAAGCTGAGGCTGCAGATCTGGTTGCAGGAGGTGGCAGAGCTCAGTGACAACCTCCTAGCTGAAGCGCAGCCTTCTGAAACACTGCTCCTCAGACAAATGAACATAGGAGAATTGCTCCCAGAATACCCTGGGTGGGTAAGGTCTCCTGTGCAGAGGCCTGTTGACCCTCCTCCCTCGGGCAACGTTTGCCACTCTCTCTGTGCCTCTGCTGCCTCCGAAGGTGAAGCTGGAGGACGACGCCCCGAGTTAGTACAGCCCCCATAAAATCTTCTAATGGTGCTAAATATGAAGGTCAAATAAATAGGAACCTCAAAAGTGGTGCTGAGGACCAAAACTCCTTTGGACAGCATTAAATCTCTCCAGATGTCTCTCTCCCTCTCAACCTGCGTGTACCAAAAATGTTGCCGACAAGAAAAAGCAGGAAGCGCCCGCCTTTAAATAGCGCTCCCCCAGCCCCTTCCCGACTTGAAAACGTTCCCCTCTACCTGTTGTTCCTAGCGGCAGACGCTAAGGCAGGGGGCGGGAATCAATTTCCGGTCCGGGGCGCTACCGGGGTGTTGCACACTTGCATGACGTCACGATCTGCGGGCGCAGAAGATCGTGGCGGTAGTGTTTAGCGCCACCGCAAAACAACAGGTCAATTTCGCGAGCGGCGCTAAAATCGCCGCACTCAGGCACTAAGTTGCTAGCGCCCCCCGGAGGCACTAACGGGAGGCACTAACCAACCGAATTTTTCCCCCTTCATCCCCAGAGCTTCACAAAGCTTTGGCATTTCATTTTTTTTTCTCTGTGCATAAACTGTGCAAATATTTTGAATTTAGTTTGAAAGTTGGAGGGAAAAGTTCCACAAGCAGCTTTCTGTCACCTCATCATCTCCCCCTCCTCAGTAGTCGCCAAAAATACACTGTCCGTAGAAAACAGCAAGCACACATAAAACCAACCATTTATCAGACGTTGCCTGGAGATGGAAACTCGCCTTCAGGAGAAAGGATCATCCTCAAATCTTTCCTTCTTGTTGCAGCTATGGGACAAAGGCACCTATTCACTGGGTAAAATTGCATGAAAAATCTCATCAAACGTGACCTGCACTAGCTTGTTCTCCATCAGGGGCCTAATCAAAATTGCTCAACTGGAAATCAATGCAGTGTTCCGTGTCCTTTCCTTGCAATGAGTCAGTGTGTCCCAGGGGAGTCGTTGCGCAGAACAAAGAGGCACTGTTATTTCCTCTGTGATGCATATCTGGTACTTTGTTGTAAAGTCAGCTCTCCCATCTCCTCACGGAGCAAGGCACAGAAGGTTGAAATCCATCTGTGCAATATTACTAACGAAGACACTCATGAAATTTCATAAATAACCTGGTTTAAACTCATTTACAATAACCTGCTTAAAGCCTTCATTAAAATATTGAACAAAGGAATATCATACAAGTGCATTAATACCACGCAGCACGAATTCAAATCTCGCAGTGTGCAGTCTTTCCTCAATTAGTTTGGGCATCGCACAACACAACATCATTTTGATCACCCCCTTGTGCACTGCTGAATGTGGTCTGTTGCCATTGGTGATAAAGTACCATTCCCAGTACATAATACTGCCCCATATTGTTATTACGTTGTACACCACCTGACTAATCCATCTCATTAGATCAATACAATGGCTATTGTCACTTTAGAGGAGGAAAGAATTAAAGCGGAGAGACCAAGCAATTCCCTACGCCGAAGAAGAAAAATCAGAGAGGGAGAGCTGTCGTTGGAACATTCTTGGGCATCTCTTCACACTTAGAGCAGTAATTGCGGAACCCTGGGACCAGGCCCCCTGCCTCCCTCCCTCTTGTTTACTCGTGTACAGCTCAGGGTGAATTAACAAGATGATTCACACCACAGTACAGACGTCAGGTCAGGCAATAACATCAGAGCAGAGGGGTCACTACCCCACTGCTACGCTTTGTGTTGACTATGTGGTTCCTCATTATAACCTTCACTCCGCTGCTTGTAACAGTGAGGGAGAGAAAGAAAGCATCCATTAACCCCAAGGGGGAGCTTGATATGAATGTCAAAGTTAATCAGTGTGCTGTCTCAATAATTGTAGTGTTAATAACATTTCCTCATTGTGCATGTGTCATTGGATGCTGCTGTCTTTAATCAGTGCTGGTTGGATTAATTGAGACAGCTCTTGTTCCAAAACAGGCAGCATGTCTGTTATATTGTGCTTAGCTTTTTTACTGGGAGATGACGCATTCCTGTGACCCTCACTCCTCACAGTAAACAGCCTCATTTTCAGATTTTTCGATTACAAGTTTTCTATTTATTCCCTTTGCATTTCTTCTGTATTTTTATGTCTAAGTGGTTCATATTTTGCCAGCAAATTGTGGATGTTTCTGGGATGACACTGGACTTTTTTTCTTCTCTTCAGTAAATTGGTGAAAATCTAGATATGAGTGAAGAGTGAAGGCTTGCCAGTGGAAAGCTTTAGTGGACAATTCATCAGTGCTTCTCCTGAGGACTCCTCCTTTTCCAAAGTGACTTCACAAACATTATTTGTTAAGGGCTTGTCAAAAGCCAATCATGAAAACCTTGTGCAGTATTACAAAGCTGTGTGGGACAATTGAAAAGGGAGTGCAGTATTTAACTCCAGGTCAGACGCTCCTTTGCCAGGTATCTTATAGTGCAACAGGGGGGAAAAGGAGAGGGGAGGTTGGCCCAGGAGCATAGAAGGCAAATAAAGCATGATAGACACTTATCCAGTCAGTGGGTCTTCCCCCAAAAGAGTCAGTTACCTGGGCACGATGAAGGAGCAGAGAATGACAGGCTTACATGTGGCTGACTGTGCCATCTGGTCAACAAGATCTGGAGGGACAATCTACCATTCATACTGCTTACCAGTGGCGCTAAAGGTCACGACTGTCATCTGACCTTTATGCCACAGGGTCCTTCCAGGCACCGACGGGAGATACCTCAGGAGTCAGATGGTTTACTGTGCACCATTCATTATATATGTGATTGGATTGTTGGTTGAGGCAAGGATGGCTGCATGTCTAAAGTCAAGGATGCCGTCCATATACCTTAGGGAAAGCCACCAATTTGGAGAGAACTTGAACTTCCTCTGCTGCTGGTGCTCACTTCTGAAGTTTACATCGGTGGGTATGTGATGACGCAGAGTTTCAGTTAACTCCTGAATGGAACTGCAGGCTCCAGAATGGCTGACTCTTGAGATGTCTGTTGTGTGCGCCGGAAAGGACTGGGGCACGGCCGTTGAGGGCCGCTGTGATATACACCGATAGTGCAGTGAAGATGAAAATCTCTCTTTGGAGCTCTTTTGGATTAAATTACACAGTTCAGTCAGACCTCCCCTCCACCCATGTCCATGCACTGCTCCCACTCATGCCCGGGTAGTGCCTCCTATGCACTCTCAGGCTACCCTCTCCTCATCCTCCGGGCAATGCCTGCTGTGCCTATGTGCTGGGAATGAAAACCCCTGCCCCTTCCCTTGTACAACTAACTTACAGGCCTGATTTATGTGTTCAGAACTCCATTTTTATTCCCCGCCATACAATTCTGTGCAAACATCTCTTAATTGGCCTTTAACAAGGCCTTAACAAGTGCATTACTCTTTCTAATAGTCTTGCTGTCATTTACTCACATCTACTTTTTCATTAAACTTAACACCCAGAGGAAAATGTTGCCCAAATTGGCCAACAGGCTTCACAGATATCAGCGCTGGTCACAACACATTTCCTGAATTTAACGTTATCACAAAACTCGGCACAATAGCAATACAATAACAAACTGCAGCATCGCTGTACATGAACGCAGTGCTCATATGGTGGCCGACTGCTCAGGATGCTGCGCAGCAACGAGCTTGGCAGCCAGCAGAAATAAAGCCCCAGAAATGACCTCCAAGACACAAGAGAGGCAGGCCAAGGCCATGGACCAACTGAAGCCGATGTGAACATTGTCGAACAACTTGTGTCCGTACAAACGCATCGCGATGGCGAAGGCTGCTTTTGAGTAAGCGATGTACACCGAGATCCCAGCCAGGGTCAGAGCACCTGAAACACAAAGAACAAGTGACGTTAGGACTTCAACCTCAAAATATATCCACACGTTTGCCTTTTTTGTGTGTGCCCATCAGATGGAGGGATGTTGACGCCAAGGAATATTCACCTTGGGCTAGCGGAAAGGAACATTTTCCATTTCAGGCGCCCAGTGCCATCAAGCCCAGGTTTAGCACAGTTAACTGCAGAAAGTAGAACCAATCTCAAGAGCATCCCCTACTGCATCAGTGTGACACTTCTCCACTTCCTTACACCACTTTTGAGGCTTCTCTGTGGAAAACTGCCCATTTAGAGGGCCCACACTAGGGGCTGGATTTCACATGGAGTCCTTCCAACTGGTAGTCGGATGACACTTTGATCTTGTCAAGTCTGGGCTGAATTTGAACCCAGGTCCCAGAGGTACTGCACATCCAGACCTTCACCATACGTCAGAGCCAAGGTGCCCTGTGAGCTGAGTTTTTTTCAGTTGTTAGCCAGTGAGAAATACCAGCTTGGAGAAGTCCCACTGACCTCTGACCCCACTCACTGGATCACAGGGGAGACCAACCAGCGGCTGCTTTTAACGTTTGATCTCCACCGCTACATGCACCAGCTGACAGAAGAGAATCTTTTGAAAGGGTCAAGGTGGTCCAGGTAAGGACTAACAAACTGCAGTACTAACCTCTGGAATTCCCTTCCTAAAGCTCTCTACCTCTCCTCCTTTAGGACGCTCCTTAAAACCGACCTCTTTCACCAAGCCTTTGGTCACCTGTTCTAATAAGTCTTTATGTGGCTCGGTGTCAAATTTTGTTTGATAACGCTCCTGTAAAGCGCCTTGAGACGTTTTACTACGTTAAAGGCGCTATATAAATGCAAGTTTGTCCTACGCATACTGTGGCAAAGCACTTAGATTTCAGCATATTTTAGAATAACATTTCACTGCAAATAAACGACTACAAAGCAGTGGAACTTTTCATTACAGGGAGCAGGTCATTTACCTGCCTCCTCCGTTGATCAAAGGTGTGCGACACAGAGGGAGGCAGAACTGAAAAGGAGAGTTAACTAACGGCAGGAGGAGGGAGGAGAACATGTTTTGTAAAATATCATGGTACACAGTTTGACACTGTTTGAGGAAGGTGTTTTGGCAGGTCTTGCTTTACACTGATTCCACATTTTGCCACAATCCCACGTCATCCCTTTTCCAGGATAGTAACTTATTGAAGGATTTTCTTTAGTACCTATCACGGTGCTGATTCAATCACACAGGATTGCCGATTATTACCAGGGACTGATAGCTCGGCTTCATCAGCCCAACTGAAACACACAAGACAGTGGGAAGAGTCTCTCACATTTAGGTGCTTCTTGTCTCTCAAACATCTCCTGTTGCTGGGCTCCTGAGGAGCACTCGGTTCAGGCAGAGATACCAGCTGGTTCACAAGCTAAATATAGATGAGGCAGATCATTTGAACAGTCCTAAGTTCATCCATTCAAAAATAACATATGTTACCACACCCCCTCAATTCATCTAATTGTGTATCTGGATGAATGTAAGCTCTTTACTTCTCGCTTTCCCACCCAGAAGGCCATTCTAAATGTCAATTGTGGATTTACATCATCTGTGCCATTTAACGTCTTGTATACTTTTATAAGAACTTAGAAAATCATAATGTGATTAGGGAGCGTCAACATGGTTTTCTGAAAGGGAAATCATGTTTAACAAATTAATTAGAGTTTTTTCAGGATGTAACTAGCAGGGTAGATAAAGGGGAACTAGTGGATGTAGTATATTCGGATTTCCAAAAGGCATTCGATAAGGTCGTACATAAAAGTTTGCTACGCAAGATAAGGGCTCATGGGGTTGGGGTAATATATTAGCATGGATAGAGGATTGGTTAACGAACAGAGGGTAGGGATAAACGGGTCATTTTCAAATTGGCACACTGTAACTGGTGGGGTGCCACTTGGGCCTTAGCTATTTACAATCTATATTAATGACTTAGATGAAGGGACCGAGTGCAATGTATCCAAGTTTGCTGCCGATACAAAGCTAGGTGGGAAAGTAAGCTGTGAGGAGGACACAAAGAGCCTGCAAAGGGATATAGACAGGTTAAGTGAGTAGGCAATAAGGTGGCAGATGAAGTATAATGTGGGGAAATGTGAGGTTATTCACTTTGGTAGGAAGAATAGAAAAACAGAATATTTTTTAAATGGTGAGAAACTATTAAATGTTGGTGTTCAGAGGGATTTGGGTGTCCTCGTACAGGAAACACAGAAAGTTAGCATGCAGGTAACAGCAAGCAATAAAGAAGGCAAATGACATGTTGGCCTTTATTGCAAGGAGGTTGGAGGACAAGAGTAAGGAAGTCTTGCTACAATTGTACAGGGCCTTGGTGAAACCACACCTGGAGTACAGTGCACAGTTTTGATCTCCTTATCTGAGGAAGGACATACATGCATTTGAGGCGGTGCAACGAAGGTTCACTAGATTGATTCCTGGGATGAGAGGATTGTCCTATGAGGAGAGATTGAGTAGATTGGGTCTATACTCTCTGGGGTTTAGATGAATGAGAGGTGATCTCATTGAAACATATAAGATTCTGAGGGGGATTGACAGAGTAGATGCTGAGAGGTTGTTTCCCCTGGCTGGGGAGTCTGGAACTAGGGGACATTGTCTCAGGAGAAGGGGTTGGCCATTTAAGACTGAGAAAGGGAGGAATTTCTTCACTCAGAAGGGTTGCGAATCTTTGGAATTCTCTACCTGAAAGGACTGTGGATGCTGAGTCGTTGAGTATATTTAAGGCTGTGATAGATAGATTTTTGGACTCGAGGGGAATCAAGGGATATGGAGATCAGGCGGGAAAGTGGAGTTGAGGTCGAAGATCAGCCATGATCTTATTGAATGGCGGAGCAGGCTCAAGGGGCAGTATGGCCTACTCCTGCTCCTTGTTCTTATGTTCTTATAAGCTCTCTTTTCAGTCCCCTCTTTTCAAGACTGACACAGGTTATGCTGCAATCACGCCCACCAGTGCCGATCACCTCGGAGTTTATGGGGTCAGTGGGAGGGGGTGCCACTTTGGGCGTATCTCTGGTGCCCTCCAGCGTTGCATGTCTGAAACAGTTTGAGAACAATGTATCAAATCTCCAACCTAAATACTGAGGGGAGACCCTTTGGGGCCTGAGCGCCATGTGACTGGTGCCAGCACCATGTGCACCTGTGCACAAATGGCCCGGCCCGACCAGATAATGTCAGGTCGTCTTATTTACATCACTCTGGACGCACCAGGAATGCCGGAGCTGTATTATCGTGCACCAGTGACAGAGAGCTGGCTGCCTGTTGTGAGCCAGGCACTTTCCCAGCCTGGGGGAGGAGGAGCATGGGAAAAAGGGGAGAAAAGTGGCATGGCGGGGGGATCGGGTATATGGGGCACCAAGGTCAGAGGTGACTGGGGGGCACCAAGGTCAGAGGTACTGGGGGGCACCAAGGTCAGAGGTACTGGGGGGCACAGGGCAGAGGTGACTGGGGGGCACAGGGCAGAGGTGACTGGGGGGCACAGGGCAGAGGTGACTGGGGGCCACAGGACAGAGGTGACTGGGGGACACAGGGCAGAGGTGACTAGGGGGCACAGGGCAGAGGTGACTGGGGGGCACCAAGGTCAGAGGTACTGGGGGGCACCAAGGTCAGAGGTACTGGGGGGCACAGGGCAGAGGTGACTGGGGGGCACAGGGCAGAGGTGACAGGGGGACACAGGGCAGAGGTGACTGGGGGGCACAGGGCAGAGGTGACTGGGGGGCACAGGGCAGAGGTGACTGGGGGGCACAGGGCAGAGGTGACTGGGGGGCACAGGGCAGAGGTGACTGGATTTATTTTAACAGTTAAAGGCAGCATCCCCTTCAGCAACAAATCAAAAAGCTCAGGTGCTCCAGCCTCACTATGGGGCGGGCGCCTATTTGAAATGCAAGTCAAGAGTCTAATGAGCCCCGTACCCAACCTGTGTGCTGACTCCCAGCCCCCTCCACATTCAACGCTGCACTGGGTGCATTGAGATCCTCGGGTGCCTTGTAGGGTTCAAGTCACTGTTCCTGATCTTCCAGTGTGACTGTCATCATATCAGCCCCTTTATTTGTACAGAGTAATTTAAAATTCAACCAAGATCATTTAAAAAAAAAACCTGTGTAAAATCTTCAGGGTTAAAGCATTAACAAATGATAACATATCGAGGGGCCATTACATTGTCACTTTCAAACCAATGCAAAAATTTTTGAGTGCTCATCAATGCAGAGTAAGAGTATAAAAAGAAAGAAAGACTTGCATTTATATAGCACCTTTCACGACCACCAGACGTCCCACAGCGCTTTACAGCCAATGAAGTACATTTTGAAGTGTGATCACTGTTGTAATGTAGGAAAACATGACTGAGGAGACAGCCAAGAACACTAGAGCCTTCAGGTGTGAGATCTTCTACAGGGGGTCACCTCACACTGGTTTTAGTTTGCAAAGAATGCGGTATAATTCCAGCCGAAATAAATTCATGAGAGCTGGCACATGTGGCAAGATGTCTCCAACATCATGTCCCTTGCCATCAGTCACACAATTAGTTCAGTAATCTCCCAGTTTCTCTTCTAATTGTCTCTGTGGTTTTATTATGCACCAATTTAATCTCGTCCTATTTTGCAATGGTTGATTAGCCTTTCTCCTGGTTAGGAGTGGTACTGATTTATCAGTCCCATTATTTCAAATGTTCTTTTGCACTTCAATTATCCTCCATTTATCCTCATAATCTTCCCATCCTTCCAATCTATTTAAAATATAAAATAATGAATGCAACCACTCCCAGCTTACACTGAAATTACTTCTCTCTGCACATACCTTTTCTTCCAAGAGATTCTGTACATGTTGTTGAAGATTAATAATGACATTTCTATCTTCTATACTTAATAGGACTCTGAAATTTCATGCCAATGCTCAATCATGGGCAGTTTTGTGCTGCGGATCTGCACCAATTAGTAACTGTGTTAAGATTGGGCGGGCGCATTTCATATAGGGTCCGGGAATATCCGGCGTATTTGTGCCCAGAGACACGCGCAATCTGGGCGCAACTCAAATACGCAGCCGAATGTTGAGAGTAAGTGAGTTACGTGTGTAAATACAGTACGCCCCAAATCTCCTCGACCTCTTACAGACGTCTAGCGATCCCTCCTGCCGAATGCATCTCCATCCATAGTAATGGCCCGGCCCCCGAATTGCAGAGCCTCATACGCCAGTTTTCTTTGAATGCATTTTTATGGCATCAGTATAAGTCACAGTAAAAATTTGAAAAACTTCCCCGATTGCGGGTTCTTGAACACGCTTTGCCTGACGTGCATAATGTTCATATTTAAAGAAGAAATATCCTTAGGGCCCAAATTTTTTGTCTTAAAACACTCCGTTAGAGGCGCTATATAAATACAAGTTGTTGTTGTTGTTGATTTATGCCCATTTTATGTTCAGGCGTATTCTAATGAGATCCTCAGGAAATTTGAGCGGAACTTGACATCAGCGGGAATGGGCGGATTGTCGGGTCTAACTTCCGACTTCCGCCCATGGAGGAGATTCCAGAACAGGGTGCTCACAGCTGTCAGCGGGCCTCCAGATTTGAACCCAGCTCCCACTGCACAACGCACCGTGCTGCACACCCAGCTTCATTTCCTGCCCCCCCCCATTATTGCTGGAATTTTTACAAGATCCTGCGGTTCACCAACATGGTGACATATGTCACATGCACTCTCTCCGACATTATAACCGTGACAGCGCTTCAAAAGTACTTCATTGGCTGTAATGCGCTTTGGGACGGCCTGAGGTCGTGGAAGACGCTATTCCTTCCTTCCTTCCTTCCTTCCCTTTCCTTTCTTCTTCAATTAGTAAACACTCGAGTCTGAGTGCAGGAGATCTTCCTGATGTCATTGCTAGCATCAAATAAAATGCTCTGGTTGGCTTCATAGATCACAGCCCTTTCGACAGCAACCTTTAGAGAAAGCATCTTGCGGAACAATCACCTCTGGTGCTGTGCCTGAATTAGGGCATTAATTCCACTATATGTTCCATTACTGTCAGGTGGCCAGTGCTCTAAACTGCTTAGCTACACTCAATTTTTTAAAAAATTCAGTCAAGTTTCTTTTTAACGGGATACAAACAGAAGGCTACATAAATTGCCTAATCAAGGCTTGCATCCTCTGAGTAAATCTATTTAATGAAACAACAGACATTTGGTGAAAAACATACAATATCCAGCCAAGTAGTAAATTGTATCTCCTCCCCAGGCAGAACAGTCAATAACAGGAGATTGTGTCACCTCCTGGCACAGCACACTTCTCTTGTTAAAAAATAACACTCCTCTCCGGGCCTGAAATGTCTGTCAAATCCTATTTATGTTTTCAATATTATCCGAGCATAGGCTGACCATACGTCCCCGTTTTCCGGGGACAGTCCCCAGATTAGGTACTGTGTCCCCGGTTCAGGAAACTCGTCCCTGAATAGAGCCATGTTCATTGATCCGCCTGTCGGCAGGAGTTGGATTTTATCTTTATTTTTGGATAGACTGGAAAAATGTAACCTTTGTGTTTTTTTAAACCCGTATGTAGAGAAACCTCGGGGAAGAGGAGCCCCGTGTCCCGTCCGCGCCCGGTTTGAGCTCAGGAATGGATTCCAGGGAGCCGGTTGAACGGAGTCGACGATGGCGGCCCCGCCTTCCCACAATGCAGCGCGGCGGAGAAAAGGCCCCATCGATAGCTCGGGCCGCACTGCACTCTGGGGGATTGAATCACCTGACCCCGTGTTGCGGGCAATAGTGACTGAAACTGTAAAATGTGCGGGAGAAGCCGAGGGCGCGGTGAGAGCTGGTGGGTGAGTGGATTTACTTTACCTCAGAGATTAGTACGGTGCATCGTGTTTCTTTTTACTGAATAAGGCAAGCTCTAAATTCTCCCACCGGGAAGAGGTTTCTGAAACCTTCTGAGACAGAGGGTGTTTCACACCTCAGATGGAAAATCTCAGTCTGTTTGGAACAGATTTACATATGAGAAATTAAAAGTTAGGATATTCGGGGACGAATATGGATGGTACAACACTATTGCCAGAGCACACGCAAGATTCGAGATTCGGTGTAAAGTGAAAATGGCACTGTCTCCACGCATATTCCACTCGCAGAAGCAACAAAGTCGTCATGCCGGTTTTCTCGAAACGCGTCCTGGCTACTTTGCTTTCCTCTCACCCTGTATATCCCCAGATTCGATTTACAAAATATGGTCACCCATTATCACAAATTATCGCACAGAAGTACAACAGCAGTTTGTTTTGCCCACTGTTCGTGGTGATGTGAGAAATGGTTGTTAGTTTTTTTTTTGAAGGGGTCTGCGTGACATCACTAGCTTTGGGAAATGAATGAAAACCCAATAGTCAGTTGGCTCAAAGTTAGCCCAGCAAACACGCGTGCTCGGTGAGCAGCTTCCGCGCATAACATGGAGACTCTGAAGCCACATACCAGGGTGGAATTTCCGAACGGGTTCGCCAATCTCCCGCTGTAACTTCGGCAGGAGATCGACGGAAATCCTGCACCAGTGACATAAGCGGCCGTGAGATCGGGAGCACTCCCCCCGCGGGAATTCCAGACGGTGCAGCGTTTAAATCAAAATGGCGGATTCTCCGACCGGGTGCTCCCTGTGAGGAGTGGCACCCACAGGGATCACTGGTCATGGAATCGCAGGCCTGTGCTGCCTGATTCAACGCCCATTTAAACTAATGAGCGTCAGCCGTAGCTCAGTGGGTCGCACTCTCGCCTCTGAGTCAGAAGGTTGTGGGTTCAAGTCCCACTCCAGGAACTTGAGCTCAAAAAGCTAGGCTGACACTCCAGCGCAGTGCTGAGGGAGTGCGGCACTGTCGGATGTGCCGTCTTTCGGATGAGACGTTAAACCGAGGCCCCGTCTGCTCTCTCAGGTGGATGTAAAAGATCCCATGGCACTATTTCAAAGAAGAGCAGGGGAGATATCCCCGGTGTCCTGGGCCAATATTTATCCCTCAATCAACGTCACTAAAAACAGATTATCTGGTCATTATCACATTGCTGTTTGTGGGAGCTTGCTGTGTGCAAATTGGCTGCCGCGTTTCCTACATTGTAACAGTGACCACACTTCAAAAAGTACTTCATTGGCTGTAAAGCACTTTGAGGCGTCCGGTGGTCGTGAAAGGCGCTACATAAATGCAAGTCTTTCTTTTCTTTTTTAAATCAGGCACCGCGAACCAGTGACTTCCTGCCTACAGATCCCCGAGAGTGTCGGGAACGCTCGGTCAGGGAATCAGTCCGATGCTTCCATTAATTAGCACAGAGCTCGATACCGGCAGACCTTGGTGTTCTGACTCAGCATTTGTCAACCAATAAGGCAACAGTGCTAAACCCCGCCCTTTCCAAACCTCCAGGTTCACACAATTCAAGCAGGAGAGACGGTGAATATGAACCATCAGCACAAGGGGCACGGAGTTATCTGGGCTTCAAGGCTGGGTTGCCAGGGTCCAGGGGACACTCCTGCTGTAAAGAATTCTCCTCAAATTGGGCTACGCTTAAAGATTTCAGATAAATGGGGAAGTCACAGTAGAGAATGAAGGAATGCACAGCACGGTAAGAAATGGTTAATTCTACACGGGTTTAATTACACTATATTAGTGAGAATATTGCACAGTACATGCTCAGGCATTGGAGCAAACCACCAGCTTACTCCTCCAGGGTTTTCTGTTAATGGGCAGGGCCCTGGCAACAATCAATCTGATTGGTGGTTATAAGTGCTCCTCTGTATAAAAAAGGATGAATTAAGCTGTTTCTGTGAATCAGTTACCGGCCTCTATGCCTGAATCCTCAGGGGAACCTACCCGCCAGCTAAGACTGTAGGAGATTCATGAGTCTTGTTCTTTCTCAGGTACGAGTCAGAACTGTAACGTGCTGGACTTCAGGCCAGTCAGAGCTGTGAGAGCATCTCCAGGCTCACTGTTGGTACAGTGTATGTATGTAGTCGGTGAATTCCACCAGTAAGGCTACGGGACAACTGAGTCAAACCACTGGTTCACTCCCCAACCACACCAAACAAAATCTACCGGTACCACTTCTAATTGGTGAAGTTCATGTTTATGCTTGACCCACTTATCCTACATTATATTGTGTGCTATTTTCATGAAGCTTTAACTAATTTACAATAAATGGGTTAAAAGAGCACACGCAGGAACGTAGTCCAAGTGTGTTTAGCATTCATCACCAATGGTCAGTGCTACCTCCTTAACCTGTGCTCTAACAATGGCCAGTGCTACCTCCTTAACCTGTGCTCTAACAATGGCCAGTGCTACCTCCTTAACCTGTGCTCTAACAATGGCCAGTGCTACCTCCTTAACCTGTGCTCTAACAATGGCCAGTGCTACCTCCTTAACCTGTGCTCTAACAATGGCCAGTGCTACCTCCTTAACCTGTGCTCTAACAATGGCCAGTGCTACCTCCTTAACCTGTGCTCTAACAATGGCCAGTGCTACCTCCTTAACCTGTGTTCTAACAATGGCCAGTGCTACCTCCTTAACCTGTGCTCTAACAATGGCCAGTGCTACCTCCTTAACCTGTGTTCTAACAATGGCCAGTGCTACCTCCTTAACCTGTGCTCTAACAATGGCCAGTGCTACCTCCTTAACCTGTGTTCTAACAATGGCCAGTGCTACCTCCTTAACCTGTGCTCTAACAATGGCCAGTGCTACCTCCTTAACCTGTGTTCTAACAATGGCCAGTGCTACCTCCTTAACCTGTGTTCTAACAATGGCCAGTGCTACCTCCTTAACCTGTGTTCTAACAATGGCCAGTGCTACCTCCTTAACCTGTGTTCTAACAATGGCCAGTGCTACCTCCTTAACCTCTGTTCTAACAATGGCCAGTGCTACCTCCTTAACCTCTGTTCTAACAATGGCCAGTGCTACCTCCTTAACCTGTGCTCTAACAATGGCCAGTGCTACCTCCTTAACCTGTGCTCTAACAATGGCCAGTGCTACCTCCTTAACCTGTGCTCTAACAATGGAGCCTTTTATTCGACACATTTTCTCCCTATTCTCTCCTGATTTATGGGTCCTTGGGACCCGACAGTCCTCTGTTTCCTTTCCCAAATAGTCATTCTTTGCAATATTGACCTGAACGTAGGCAGCCCATCTGTAGCTGTAGCAGTAGCTTCACTTCCCACCCCCCACTTCTGGAATACTCCACTGATCTCTCCTTGGCTCCCTCTTCTTCCTCCTCTACGTGCCGTACATGGGGAAGAGCAAGGCACAGTTTCAGCTTCCACGGGAGTCTCTGCTGATGACACCCAGCTCTACCTCTCCCGCGCCTCCCTCAACCTCAAAACCACCTCTATGTGGGCAGCTCTTGCCAAGTTGTTCCGAGTCAACATTTGCTTCAAACGAACAGCGGATAGAAAGACCTAAAGAAAGACTTGCATTTCTATAGCGCCTTTCACAACCTCAGGACGTCCCAAAGCGCTTTACAGCCAATGAAATACTTTTGAAGCGTAGTCACTGTTGTAGTGCAGGAATCGCAGCAGCCAATTTGCGCACAGCAAGCTCCCACAAACAGCAATGTGATAAATGACCAGATAATCAGTTTTAGTGATGTTGATTGAGGGATAAAAGCAATTATTTCCGGACACCACCATAAACTCTGACCCCCCGCCAATGATTCCAACTTCTTCCCAGGCCACTCGTGGAGGTTAAACCATGAAAAATCTTGGCATCCTGTTCAACCCAGAGCTGAGTTTCAAATTCCATATCCTATCCATCACTGCCTGCCTCTGCTACTACCTCAGCCCCACTGTTGCTGAAACCATTATTCACACTTCTGTTACTTAATTTCTCCAATGTCTTCCTTCCTGGCCTTCTCTTCCTCACCGTCCATAAACTCCAATTTGTCCAAAGCTCATATCCTGTCCTGCACTCAGTTCCGCTTACCCATCTCTCCTGTCCTTGCTGGCCTACAGCGTCCCTGTCCCACAACACATTGAATTCAAAATCCTCATCCTTGTCTTCAAATCTCTCCATGGTTTCAGTTCACCCTACCTCTGGTCTTATCTTCTGGCTTCTGTGCACCTCCACCTCCCTTCATCTCACTATTGGTGGGTACAGCCTGCAGCCACCTTGCCCCATCTCTCTGAAACTTCCACTCTAAACACCTCTTGATCACCACTTCTCTCTCCAGCTTTAAAATCCTTCTCAAAACTCACCTCTTCAGCCGAGCTTTCGGTCACTCCTCCTAACTCACACACGTGGCTTTGCGTCCAATATTTTGTCCTCCACCCGCCACCCCCCACCCTGTGTCGATGTCAACCTTGGGTCAGTGGTAGCCCCCTTGCCTCTGAGTTCCAGCCTCACTCCAGAGACTTAAGCACACAATCTAGGCTGACGCTCCAGTGCAGCACTGCCGGAGTTGCCATCTTTCAGATAAGATGTTAAACTGAGGCTCCGCCTGCCCTCTCAGGTATCTGTAAAAGAAGAGCAGGGGAGTTTCTCCCCGGTGTCCTAGCTAACATTTATCCCTCAACCAACATCACTAAAACAGATTATCTAGTCATTTACCTCACTGCTGTTTGAAGGACCCTGCTATGCACAAAATGGCTGCCATGTTTCCCTACATTGTAACAGTGACTACATATTAAAAGTACTTTTTTGGTCGTGAAGCGCTTTGGTCGTGAAAGATGCTGTACAAACGCAATGACAACTGAACGCACGCGCGCGCATGTGGTGTGTGTGTGTGTGAAGTGCACTGATAAAGCTGGTGGGAGGATTGCAGGAGCAAGCATAAGTTTAATTCACGACTGACACCCCATCACTGAACCCCTGGTGCGGCTGTTACTGAATTAGCCTGCAGTCTGTATACAGGCTGCAGAGCTCTCCATCCCAGCCTCTGACTGAGGCCTACACAATATGGACTGGTAAACTGCTTTGTTATTGCAAACTAGAGGAGCATTTGAAGTTGGAATACTGAAGGAATTTTGTAGGTTGTCAATTACAAATTTACATCCATTACAAATAGCCTGTTAAATTGACAAATACGAGTGACATTTGAAGATACTGCTGTTGCCTCTCGTAGGTCCTTGTATCTCATCAGTGGGAGAAGCTTAATTGCTGCTACAGGACTGCTTTAATTTCACCGCTCAGACAGGTAATAATTGAATTGATATAACCTGCCGAGTACTGATAATATACAATGATACCCAGCTGACGCTGAGTTTCAGAGGTACAACTTAAAGTCTGCATTCTCTCAACAATCAGTACATAAAACCTCAGACAGTCTTATATTCATCAGAAAGCCTTTATATTTCACTGTATATAAATGTTTTAAGTGTTTTTCTCTGTACAACAAGCTGAGTAATGATGTCCCAAAACGCTTCACGGCCAAAGAAGTACTTTTAATTTGTAGGCCGGAATTTTCGCGGGGGGGTCAGTGGGCGGGATCGGTAGCGGGTCGGGTAGGAAAGTGTTTTTATTTGACAGCAGGTCAGGACACCGCTGTCAACCCGCCGCCACACGCCTTTCCCAATGTCGGGTCTGTCAGCGCTGAGCAGACCCAACAGGCAGCGGCGGGCGGCACAATTAAACTCATTACCATCTAGTTGACAGATCATTAACAGGCTTTTTTAACTTACCTTTTCACTTTAACTTCCTGGCCACGGGAACCATGCTGTTTGGGGACCACAGCTGTCAACCTGAGGCGGGAGTTCAGTGGCCATTGCTCCAGCTGATTACTTGACAACTTCAGATGTACAGTAAAAGCTCCCACCTGACAGATCATCACTTTCCTCAGCCACTAACTGTTTCTCAGTCCATTTCCAGCACAGATTCTGCAGGCTTTCCACTCTCTATCCACTCTCACCTCATTGGAAGAACTCTCCTACCATTGACAGAAGGCTTCTGTCATCTGTACTTCACCTGCCATCTATTCCATCAACATGGATGCCCTTTATACTGTCTCAACTTGGTCCTCAGAATCCGACCACGATCAGCCCCAACACCAGCAGCACCAGGCACACCAGCAGCAGCAACAACAACACCAACCTTCTCCACAATCACCTGATGCTGCACAGGACACAGGGGGGGGAAAATTAGGTCGCGCCCCATTTGGGGCGCAAATATTGTCTGGACGCAAATATTAGCGCCTGGCGCTAATTATCGCCACTGACTGGAAACTTCACTTTTACCGCCCCGGGAGGTGAGTGGAGCGCTAAATCAGGCGCTGCACACCTGTCTTAAGGCGCAAAGGCCAAGGAGTGAGACGCTAACTCAGAGCGCTGGCGAAGCTCATGTAATGTCAGTCAGCAATGGAACACACACACAATGGCACGGGCCAGTTCTTAAAGGGGATGGTTAATCTTGCTTTCCATCCACATCCTGTTCATTGCAGCCTTGAATCTCGGCCTGGAGAGACTTGCACATCAAATGTGCTGGAAAGAACAATGGAGAGTACCAGGCAAAGAGCTCAGAGTGCAGCTCCCACAGTCTCTGCTAAATCGATACAAGGAATGGCAAATCAAAATGAACCTGCAAAGTGCTGCTCAGTACCCAAAACTCCTTCACACAACGTTGAATCTCTCCAGAAGTCTCTCCCTCTCTCTCTCAGAATGCGTAGGTCAAAAATGGCACCAACAATAAAAGGCAGGAAGCGGTCACCTTTAAATAGCGCTCCCCCTTTCCCTTCATGACTGCAGAACGCTCCCCTCAACCTGTCGTTGCTAGCGTCAGGCGGTAAGGCAGGGGGCGCCACTCAATATCCGCTCCGGGGCGCCACAAGGGCGTTGCACCATGGAATGACGTCACAATCTGCGCGTGCAGGTGGTCGCAGTGGTAAAGTTTAGCGCCGCCGCACAATGTCTAGTTAAGTTCCCGAGCGGCGCAAACATCGCTGCGCCCGGGCGTTAGCGGCTTTGCGCCCCATTAGCGCCCTCTTAAGGCGCTAACGGGAGGCGCAACCAACTGAATTTTTACCCCAGGGTATCAGCACCCGAGCACACTGCTGTCCGGGAGGCCAGGGATGGCCTCACCATGGCCAGATTTACTTCACTTGATGCTGTATACCCTGGCTACCGCGTGATGCGCCAGGTTGGCACCACCCCACCCCAACAACAGAAAGCATCCCTACAATGTCCAAGCCATTTCTTTCACACTCATCAGCATTGCGGGGAGTACCGTTATGTCTCACCATTCACTGCAACTCACTGAGCCACTTCCAAAGGTGCACACAAATCTGTCCAAGAACGCAAAGTGTTGAAAATAAAGGTTGCAATGTTTGACACCACATTATCAGAAACTTCACATGAACATTGGTTAAAACACCCAAGTGCCATAACCTTGTGTTTTGTTAGTTGTATGATTGGACTAGGATGAGGGTGAGTGTGAGGGGTGGCTAGTGAGATGGGGAAGTGATAATGTAGATAGAGAGAGAGAGATGGGTGGAGGTGCAAGGTAAGTTGGTGTGAATAAGGATGTGCAGGAGTAGGGTAGGGAAGGCAGAGTGATGGAGATGTGATGAGAGTTACAGCAGGATGAGGTTGAGTGTGACTTTGTACTAATGTTTCATGATCTACTGAGATCATTGAAACGTTTGCACCACAGCGCACAGGTCCTCCTGAACACATCCCTGCTTGTGCCCTCCTCTGCAATGTGCAACCAGGCTGTGTTGGTCTCCTGGGGAGGTCTCTTCCGCCCATTGGAAGGGAAGAGAACCTCCCTGTGTGCTGTGACTCCCTCCATAAGCATGTGGAGGGAGTCATGGGAGAGCCTGGGTGCAGCCCTGCACCTCTGTGCAGTGCTTGTCAGTGTTTGCAGCACTTCAATGCTGTAGAACACTGACAGCACAAATGTTAAAAGAAAGTTGGCCATGGTCCCTTTAAGGAAACCGGCTGATGGCATGTCATGAATGATGTCACCAGAACCGCTTAACGCACTGGGCGGGCTTAACAAGCCCCATCAACGTAAAATCATTTTCCAGAGCGGGATGGAGCCAGCAGCAGGGTCGGGACCCGCCACCGACATCACCCGCCCTGGACCCACTGTGGTAAGAAAATCCAGCCCGTTACAATGTAGGGAAACGTGGCAGCCATTTTGTGCACAGCAAGGTCCCACATACTGTTATACTCAGTAAGGATACAAGGGATTGGTGACATTTGTCAATCGTTACATTTGTAACTAGACATTTCACCGCCTTCCTGAAGCTGTGAGTTTTGTTGGAAATCCTGAAGGCTTGTCCTCTCTTTGCTAAGTTCTTTAATGGGAATGTTTAATTCACTGAGGTGTGGCTTTCTTGCTAACTTAATGTCATTTTCCCTTCCTTTTTCTGAACCTTTTTCTTTGTGTTTCGTCCCTCCCTCATCAAATATCCCCCCCGCCCCCTTTCTGACCTCAAGGTGCTGCCTCAGATTCTTCACAGGCACCAGCAGCACCCTCCTTACTTCACCGCGAGTGACCATTCTCTGCATGTGGGCCCAGACAGTGAGTATCGACAGGCTCTTTGATCATGGGCGGCAGTGCTACACATGTTCCAGCAGGGGTCGCCAGAGAGCAATCAATGCCGATTAACCTTGGACCACGAGCTCTGAGACCAGTCACCAGCTTGCTCAGCACATTCCGAGATTGAACCTGGGGCCTTCTGCTTTGACGTACCTCAGTTCTGCAATGAGAAGAACGTACCAAATAAGCGCCATGTCCTTTTCCGTCCCCGCCATTGCAAAGTATGCTTCACTTCTTCGCAAAGGTCAGTTAGATTATTTCTTAAAGTGTTAAAATAGCATGACTTCATCTAATTCACCAATGCAGAGATATGGGCTACGCTACACTTACAGAACAGCAGTAAGCACCAGCACATAAATACTAAAAGTGTCTTAATGGCCCATCCCCGTCCTCCCGCAGGATAATTCCTCACCCTTATTCATCACGTGTAAGGTGTTTTATTAAACTGGCCGAAAGAAAATATCTGCTTTAGATCCACTTGATAATAATTACTTTCTGTTTCAAATGATTAAGTCTTGTTCATCCAATTAGGCAAGGAAAATTCAGTGGCTTCATAGCAAGGATTTAAATAATTGAGGCATGAAGGTGCAGCCACACTGCGAACAATAAGGGTTATGATGGAGGAGCAGGGTATAGAGCTATTAATATTCTGATTTTATTGCACGTCACACAGGAAGGGCACTGGAAAAGCAGTTAACTATTCAACTGTATAAAATAAGACAAAGTGAAACCCGTTCCATCTTTTACAAATAGTAAACAAAAATGAGAATTAATTATCAATCATTTCTTAATGAGAAACATTAGGAATTCCATAAATTCACATATAATTTTTAATTAAACAGCAGGATCAGCAGAACCTGAATGTACAGACCCCATGTTTTTCACCTCTTATATCACCGAACTCCCTCATGCCCTCTCGGCCTCAGCTCAGCTCCCCAGTGCACACTATTGTGGTTTCTAGATCATGCTGCTCCCACTGCTACTACAGCACTGTTTGCAGTGACTGTGCCTCCTGTCCTTTGTATAGTAATGTTACCAAACAATTAGCTCTGGATTATAGTAAGTTACACTGATGGTAATACAACACTTACAGTAATCACCAGTGCTCCATATGTTTCATGTCCCACACCTTATCCAGCTGTCCTGGAGTGTTGCATGTTTACTAAAACACTAATTATTAGGAGGACATCAGACTAAAGTAAGTCGGAATGGTGTTGTCCACATTGAATAGCCTTGAGCTCCAAGTGCGGCATTTTGTCACAACTGAAGTGAAGTTAAACGCTGCCGTCCTCTCACTCTCCACCCTCACTGGGTTTATGAGCTCATATATATCTAGTGTGAGTACAGTGTTCCCTTTGATCACTGACACTATGCAGCAACAGAGACAGAGCAGAGGCATAGATTTAAAGTAACTGGTGGAAGGATTAGAGGGGAGTTGAGGAGAATTTTATTCACCCAGAGGGTGGTGGGGGGTCTGGAACTCACTGCCTGAAAGGGTGGTAGAGGCAAAAACTCTCATCGCATTTAAAAAGTACTTGGATATGCACTTGAAGTGCCGTAACCTACAGGGCTACGGACCAAGAGCTAGAAAGTGGGATTAGGGTGGATAGCTCTTTTTTCGGCCAACACAGACACGATGGGCCAAATGGCCTCCTTCTGTGCCATAAATTTCTGATTCTATGAAAGGAAAGATAATTCAAATGGAAGAAGAGAGATTTTATTTTGCATGGGGATTGATAACCCTAGACGGAATTATTTGGCCTTTGTACTTTTCTTCCCTATCTCAGCCACTCCTGAAGGCAATGATTTGAATGTGGGCCTCAGCACCCTCCACTCAGCAGTGACTAATCCATTATTCAAGTCTGATCCTGGGCAGTGAGTGTCAGCAGGTTGCTTCATTCAACACACGAGCTTCAAATTGTCCCAATCTGACATCCGCAGGTTCACTCTGCAGCAAGAGTCACTGAGCAGTAATTATGGTCTGGAACTCCAGTTGATTTTCTCCCAGGGAGGCCAAGACTAAATGTAGTATCACCGCCCTGACTGAGGTTAGCTAAATCAGTACAGAGCAGAGATCGGATTTGAGACCTCCCTGGTCTGTGTGACTCGGCTAAGGAAGCCGCAAACTAAATGTAGCAAATAACTCCTTATAATTCCTGTCACGTAGTGAAGTAAGTACTGACTCGGTATTTTAAAAGGAACTTTGAGGATGTAACGAGCAGGGTGGACAAAGGTGAGCCAGTGGATGTGGTGTATTTGGATTTCCAGAAGGCATTCGATAAGGTGTCACATAAAAGAGAATTGGCTAACTAACAGAAAGCAGAGAGTCGGGATAAATAGGTCATTTTCTGATTGGCAATCGGTAACTAGTGGAGTGCCACAGGGGCCTCAACTATTTACAATCTACATTAATGACTAGGGTGAAGGGACCGAGTGTAATGTAGCCAAGTTTGCGGATGATACAAAGATGGGTGGGAAAGCAAGTTGTGCAGAGGACTCAAAGAATCTGCAAAGGGATATAGACAGGCTAAGTGAGTGGGCAAACATTTGTCAGATGGAGTATAATGTGGGAAAGTGCAAGGTTATCCACTTTGGCAGGAAAAATAAAAAAGCAAATTATTATTTAAATGGAGAGAGATTACAAAATGCTACAGTTCAGAGGGACCTGGAGGTCCTTGTGCATGAAACACAAAAAATTAGCATGCAGGTACAGCAAGTAATCAAAAAGGCAAATGCAATGTTGGCCTTTATTGCAAGGGGGTTGGAGTATAAAAGCAGGGAAGTCCTGCTACAACTGTACAGGGTATTGGTGAGACCACACCTTGAGTACTGCGTACAGTTTTGGCCTCCTTATTTAAGGAAGGATATACTTGCATTGGAGGCAGTTCAGAGACGATTCACTAGGTTAATTCCTGAGATGAGGGGGTTGACTTATGAAGAAAAGTTGAGCAGGTTTGGCCTATACTCATTGGAATTTAGAAGAATGAGAGGTGATCTTATTGAAACATATAAGATACTGAGGGGGCTCGACAAGGTAGATGCAGAGAGGATGTTTCCCCTCGTGGGGAAATCTAGAACTCGGGGGCATAGTTTCAGAATAAAGGGTCGCCCTTTTAGAACTGAGATGAGGAGGAATTTCTTCTCTCAGAGGGTCGTAAATCTGTGGAATTCTCTGCCCCAGAGAGCCGTGGAGGCTGGATCATTAAATACATTTACGGTGGAGATAGACAGATTTTTGCAAGATAAGGGAGTGAAGGGTTATGGGGAGCGGGCTGCGAAGTGGCTTTGAGCCCAAGATCAGCCATGATCTTATTGAATGGGGAAGCAGGCTCGAGGGGCCAAGTGGCCTATTCCTGCTCCTATTTCTTATGTTCTTATGAACTGGCGCAATCCTTGATTTGGTAGAAGTAAAGAGATAAATGGTTTTGGGCTGTCTAAATGGTCACTATGATAGCCTGGCAAGCGATTGTCAATCCCTGCAGTCTCCAGTTCCCTCTCCCCACTGTGGGATTCATTTCATTCACAGAAAAGTAGAATATTTAAATGTCTACCTCAATCTTGTAACAGGAGTTAGATGATCAGGACGGCATTTTTCAATGCTACATCCTTATGCTTGTATGACATTTCTCTGTTAAACTTTAATAAAGCCAATTATATTGATATAATGTACTCACTCAAGCTGAAATGATGTGATATAGCAGTGAGTCCCGGGGCTTGTTGCAATGTAATAATTCAACTGCTGTACATGTTTAGTCTGACTCTGTGCAGACGTTGTAATCAAAGAAATATTATGTCGAGGACAAATGAATTGTGAAGGACGTCTATGAAAAATAGTGTAATGTGGTTCATCAAATTCCAAAGTAGGAGCTGCAAATTATGAATTTTATGTACAAATTAAAAATTGAATTTAAAAGTAATGAATGACATTATTTTCTGTTTCTGTCTCTATATCGAACGATGGGCAGTTTAGCTGGTCGAGTGCCTCATTGGGACAAATGGCTCTTGATTTGAATCCTGGGGGGATCCAGCCTTTCATCTTTCTTCGCTTGTGTCAGCTTGGCTCAGAGGTCGCATTCTCACCTCTGAGTCATACGTTCACGGGTTCAAGCCCCATGTCAAGGGCTTAAGCACATAATCTAGACTGACACTTCAGTGCAGTGCTGAGGGAGTGCTGCACTGTTGGAGATGCCTCTTTCAGATCAGATGTTAAACTGAGACCATGCAAAAGTTTCCCTGGCACTTTTTCGAAGAGCAGGGAGTTCTCTGAGTGTCCTGACCAACATTCATGCCTCAACTAACACCACCAAAACAGACTATCTGGTCGTTCATCTCGTTGTTTGTGGGGCCTTGTGGTGTGCAAACTGCCTGCTACATTTGCCTACAAAATAAGAGACCACACTTCAAAATTAATTCATTGGCTTTGAAGTGTTTTGGGGCATCCCAAGGATGTGAAAGGCGCCATATAAATGGGAATTCTACTTTTTCTATGAACTAAATGAATCCCACAGTGGGGAGAGGGAACTGAAGAGTGCAGGGATTGACAAGTGCTGGCCAGGCTATCATAGCGACCATCTTCAGAAACAACAAAAGAAATTTAGATCTTCACTGACTCATTCTACCTTCTGGTGGCAACAAGATAAACCTCTCTCTCTATCTGTCCCTCTTTCTTATATCTACATATGAAATAGATCCTTCTCTATAAAGTTGCCCGTAGAGCTATGTGATTCAAGGTGAGTTTTAGAAGTTTCTCTAGTGACAAGAGAGCAATCCGTAGTAGGTTTTATTCTAGACAATAGAATGTTTACTTATCTATCAGGGTAGCAGAGTGGTGCTGGTGATAATGCCCCAAGGTGCTGGGTGTGCAGTGTTTGGATGCAGACTCATACCAATGATGCCTTACCTCAGTTGTGTAACAATGGAGATGGCGAGGGGCGGCCACAGAGAGGGGAGGAAAATCAGAGCTTGCTCCCATTCACCTCCCAGCATCCAGCTATAGAGCAGCACTGGCTTGGGGCATGTGTATGAGAGTAAGTAAATAACTGACATCGGTGCACCAACGTCAGTATTCTCGCTCAGGCCAACATCCCCAGCATCAAAGCTTTGACCACGCTCGATCAGCTCCGATGGACGGGCCACATCGTCCGCATGCCCGATACGAAACTCTACTCGGAGCTCTGACACGGCAAGAGAGCCCCAGGTGGGCAGAGGAAACGCTTCAAGGACACCCTCAAAGCCTCCTTGGAAAAAGTGCAACATCCCCACCAACACCTGGGAATCCCTGGCCCAAGACCGCACAAAGTGGAGGAGAAGCATCCGGGAAGGCGCTGAACACCTCGAGTCTCTTCGCCGGGAGCAAGCGGAAGCCAAACGCAAACAGCGGTTTGAGCGCATGTCAACCCAAGCACCCCACCCACCCGCCCCTTCAACCACCGTCTGCCCCACCTGTGACAGAGACTGTAGGTCCCGCATTGGACTCATCAGCCACCTGAGAACTCATTTTTAGTGTGGAAGCAAGACTGCCTAAGAAGAGAAGAATTAAATAACTGGCAGAAAATGCAATTGGTAGAACCCAATGATAGTCACTGCTTTCAACACCTCTTATTCTGAAACAAAAGTCAAAGTTTTGGGTGTTTTGATTTGTTTTTATTCTGCTTGCTTCATACTCTGGAGCCGTCAAAGAGTCAGACAAGTACAGTTCTGAAATCTGGGCTGTTCTTTGGGTTCATTAGAGTTGAACAGAAAATAAAGAGCAGCAGGACACCCTGCTAAAGTATCTGAGTTTGTCAGCTCCTCAGGCTGGATTTTACCAACCTCGGCGGGTCGGTGGCGGGTCCTGGCCTCGCTGCTGGCTCCAGTCCGCTGTCCAAAATCATTTTCTCCTGATTGGGCTTGTTAAGCCCGCCCAGCGCATTTGCCGGCCAATTGAAGGAAGCGGGTCTGGTGACGTCATTTGATGATGCGTCATCAGCCGGTTTCCTTAAAGGGACCGTGCACAAATTTATTTTGACAGTTGTGCTGTCCGCGTTCTACAGCATTGAGGTGCTGCAAACACTGACAAGCACTGCACAGGGGTGCAAAGCTGCACCCAGGTTCTCCCATGACCCCATCCATATTATGGAGGGAGTCACAGCACGCAGGGAGGTTCTCTTCCCTTCCAATGGGCGGAAGAGACCTCCTCAGGAGATCAACGCAGCCTGGTTGCACATTACACAGGAGGACACAAGCAGGGATGTCGTCAGGAGGACCAGGCTGCAGTGGCGTAAACCTTTCAATGATCTCAGTAGATAACATAACATTACTGCAAAGCCACACTCAACTTCATCCTGCTGTGCCACTCATCACATCCCCATCACTCTGCCTTCCCTACCCTACTCCTGCACATCCTTACTCACACCAACTTACCTTGCACCTCCACCCATCCCTCTCTATCTACATTATCACTTCCCCATCTCACTAGCCACCCCTCACACTCACCCTCATCCTACTGCAAGCATACCAACTAACAACACACAAGGATAGGCACTTGTGTGTTTTAGCCAATGTTCATGTGAAGTTTCTGTTAATGTGCTGTCAAACACTGAAATCTTTATTTTCAACACTTTGCATTCATGGACAGATTTATCTGCACCTTTGGAAGTGGCTTAGTGAGTTGCAGTGAATAGTGAGACATAACTACCTCCCGCAATGGTCATGAGTGTGAAAGGAATGGCTTGAGCATCATAGGGATGCTTTATGATGTTGGTGTGGGGTGGTGCCAACCTGGCGTATCATGTGGCAGCCAGGGTGTACAGCGCCAAGTGAAGTAAATCTGGCCATGGTGAGGCCATCCCTGGCCTCCCGGGCAGCAATGTGGTCAGGTGCTGATGCCCTGTGTCCTGTGCAGCATCAGTTGATTGCGGAGAAGGTTGGTGTTGTTGGTGCTGCTGCTGGTGTGCCTGGTGCTGCTGGTGTTGGGGCTGATCGTGGTGGGATTCTGAGGACCAAGGTGAGATAGTTTCAAGGGCACCGATGCTGATGTAATAGATGGCAGGTGATCTTGAGATGATAGAAGCGATCTGTCAATGGTGAGAGAGGTTGTTCCAATGAGGTGACAGTGGATAGAGAGTTTACTCCAGACACTTGCAACCTGCATAAAGCTCAATCTGTCTTCCAAATGCAGTAAGCAACAGCTTCTGAGCTTGGAAAATGAACAGCAATGAGATGGGAGCTTTTATAGCACATTTGCAGCTGTCAAGTAATGAGATGATCCCATGGTCATAAACTCCCGACCTGCTGACCTGACGTGATCCCCGAGCAGCGTGGACCCCTTGGGCAACCTCGTAAAATGGTAAGGTGAGCTCAAAATACTTCTTAATGGGCTGTTAACAAGGTCAAAATGACCTGAATTGCCTCCCCCGCCGCTGCGTGTCGGGTCTGTTCAGCACTGACAGACCCGACATCTGAGAAAGGCGTGTGGCGGTGGGTTGACAGCGGGGTCCCGACCCGCTGTCAAAAAACATTTTTCCCACCCGACCCGCCACCGAACGCGCCCACTGACCCCCGAAAAATTCCCCCCCAGTGTCCATCACTAGATAGACTGTGATATTCATCATAAAGGGAAATATTTCACTACTTTACCTCAAATGGAGCATTTTCAATTAAACATTTAGTAATTTTTGAATCACTGTGTAATTGTTTTCGTGTCACCCAAAGAAAATGAATGGGGCTCAAGGAAAGTGCAAGCTCGTGATTACCGTTTCTGTAACTGTATAAAAAAAGACATTAACAAGTCTTACCTCCAACCAGAAAGTAGGAACCAGTGAACATCAACATGTAGAGACCGTTAGCCAAAGAGCTGACCAGCCCGCAGATACCACCAAGCACCAGGAGAACCAGACTGAGAGGGAGCAAAATGACAAACGCCTTCTGCATAACTGAGAAGAGAGAGATGGTTGTAAGCTGTCAGTTAGTGGCTCGGCTAAGAACTGTTGCAAACTCAGTGACCTTAAAACATGGGCCAAGGCACCAATTATCTCACAGAAGTGAAACTATAAATACAGCTTATAAATCTGACACAATAACAGATGGGACATGAAGTCCCTCTCTGATGGACTCCAGTGCTCTCAGAGTCTGGTTATATTTTATCGATGTACTGTGCATTGTTCCTACACTTTTCCATGTTGATTTTCTTTATCATATGAGTGAGGGTGGATTGAGATTTCCCAAAGCTAGGAGGGTAAAGGGGTTGTAACTGAAGAACATGATTGAATTAAATATCTTCAGTGCATGAAAGTTTGTGAAATCAAGACGAGATGTACAAAATATGTACCATGGCACAATACAGGAGACTGACTATTGGCTTGTGACTTTCAAATAATAGTTTTAAGAGAAAATAAGCTCTTGTTTCCAGTTGTCAATATAATGTACAAGATCAGCGCAAAATACACTGCTGAAAAAAGCCCTCAAGTATCATTCTAAAGATCAAGATCGAATTTATTTTGTACAGAAACGCTACCCGATAAAAGGTGTGTGTATATCGTGCGTATATTTATTTATAATGTTCCTTACTGATTCAGCTTTGACCTATTTCTACTAAGTTTGACAGTAACGTGGCATTGTTGCTGTGGGGTATCAGAGTTCCAATTTGTGGTATCCTAGTGTGGTGGGATTTGGTGGGATGGAAAGTTGAACTCCCCGAGTTGCTGATCTGAGCTGTACCACTATAGGGTGTTACCAAATGGAGATCTGACAATGGAGAAGAAGAGAGACTTGTAAAGAGCGTCATCCGGGGACACGATTACATTAAACGGGTTGATGTCTGCGTTAAAATAAAGCAGAGAGGAATTTGGTCCAAGCATACTAAGCGAGAATACCGCTGGCCATAATTTCTACCCTCATAATTCTAAAAATAAGAACAGAAAATGCTGGAAATACAAAGTGGATTTATCAGTCTGGGAAAGGGGAAAGGGCAGGTTAATATTTTGAAGAGAGACATTTCACACATCATTCTAAAACCAGTTGAAATTGACAGCTCAGTGGGATAATGCGCTGATAACAAACCAGATTGGAGCTCTCCGATTGGATCCCTGGTCTGTGCAAGAACCTGATTGATCTTTGTCTCATTATCACATTCTCGGAAGATTGAAATTGAAATTGAATTTCAGGTAATGACTAGTTTTTCTCCATTTAAGCCATCGGTTGAAGTTTAGAAACACCTTTTGTCAACAATCGCACAGTGGGAATTTTAGATAGTCCTGGACACCAGCTGAGCCAATCTCCTCGAATGCTGGTACAGATCATCTGAAGCTTCTCCACTCTTGGCTTCTTGTGGCTGTTATGTCCAGGCCCTCCCTGTACTCTCAAAACAGTCAGAAAACAAACAAAAGAGAACATTTTTCAAAGGATGATTCTGTCCTTTCATCCAAGTTGAATACTTTGATAGGGCTCCAGGAAATGTGTTTAGGAGCGAGAACATGAGCTGCCTGTTGAGCAGTGGGTTCAAAGAAGAAAGTTTGTGGGGAAACTGCTCCTCAGTAATTGTCCTTTTAAGAGGCATATAGCAGGGATCAGACTTTTGTACCTTTGATTTGGTGCACTTTATGAACAGGAGATGGAAAGTCAGAAAATTGCTGCTGAAATTCCCCAATATTGCTTATGATCTGGACATATAATAATGGTCTAATAATTTAGTGGTTGAGTATGGAACATCTAATTTTATCATTTAAGATCAAAGATTTCCAGTTGGTGTACAAGTAGATGTGTAAAACCATTGAAAAACAATTGCTTCTACAAATTGTAACCGTCATATCGCAATGGAGTGGTTTTAACTTAGTGCCCTGATTTTACTTTGATGTCAACACCATGTTATGTTTGTAGTGACATCTTAATTTTGCTCCAATGCCTACACTTTTCTCCCAAGAGCAAACAGTAGCAATATGGCAGGATCTGCCCTCCTAAATGTTCTAAAAGGTTTGAATTTAATTGATATCTTATGAAATCAGTATAACAGGCATCCATTGACTCTGCTGCGATAAGGTACAATGGAATAGTCTGCGCTGATTTTCCCATTGATTTTGCATTCATCACTGTAAGAAACACGTAGTCAGATACTTATCAATTGCTGTGCCACAAGGCTGCTTTGTTCAGTCAGTATCTTTAAACACCTTCAAGAGCACCAGTGTCTACAAACTAGCATGGATCCTGGGGCACAGGTGTCCCGTATGACATTTGTTCTGATTCTAATCTGGAATCGGGTGATTCGAAGGTTATTCAATATAATCTCTTAGAAGTCGAACTGACCTTGGGATTTCATCAATTATAAAAGGTTAAAGAGATTGTCAAAGTCATAAGCAGGAATGTGGCAAAAATTGGTCAGAGTAAGGTGGATATATACAAATAATAACTGTAGGTTAGGAGTAATGTTACAGCAGCCTCATTCTAAATATATTAATGTTTAAATAATTTCTTTTCGTTTTATATCTTTTTCTCCCAGTTTTCTCCACATAATAAGAAATTAACATTACAACAATCAGCCACTGTGATTTTGATCTAATGAAGAAGGTGAACATAGGAACAGGAGTAGGCCATTCAGCCCCTCAAGCCTGTTCCACAGCCATTCAGTGAGTTCATGGGCTGATCTGTATCCTAACTCCATCTACCCGCCTTGGCTCCATATCCCTTAATACCCTTGGCTAGCAAAAATCTACTGATCTCAGATTTAAAATTATTCATTGAGCCCCAGCATCTACTGCTTTTTGTGGGAGAGAGTTCCACACTTTTACCACCCTTTGCGTGAAGAAGTGTTTCCTAACTTCTCTCCTAAATGGCCTGGCTCTGATTTTAAGGTTATGTCCCCTTGTCCTAGACTCCCCCACCAGTGGAAAAAGTTTCTCTCTCTCTCTACCCTATCAATTCCTTTCAAACCCCTAAAAACCTCAATCAAATAATCCCTTAACCTTCTATATTCCAGGGAATACAAGCCTAGTTTAGAGAATGAAGTCATAGGAAAGTGCAATTTTTAATTGATTACTAATAACAAGGGGACAGTCATTTATCAACAGAATCCATTTTCGTGGTCCCTGGTGCCTATCTTGGTAAGTCTAATGTGTTCATATTCAGTTGTGATAGTGATATTACCAATATTAATGTCTAACTGTATGTATTACCTCTACTAAGGGTAGCCAGTTATAGCAATGGGTAAAGTGGCTTCACCATGAAGCAGGAGCTTGCTGATAATGTGCCTGATGTAAAGGAGTAGATTTGAATTATCGGGCGGCCAGACAATCCGGCTGACAGAAAGTCTGGTCCATTTTGAGAGCCAGGCCTCATTACCATGCCGCTGGCAAACTGTGGACACTAAACAGGTAGGTGCCCCACTGCAGCTCGTCAGCTCTGGGCTGGTGCAAAATCAGATGGCCCGGAAGCCAACCCAATTAGCAGGGAAGTGGGCAGGGGTGGGGGTGGGGTGGAGCCCGGGGCGGCAGCAACCCACATTATTCTTGTTGCGCCCAGAGGAGCACAGCTACCCCTCCTAGCCCCTCAAGAATAATTGTAAACTTACTATTTGGGTGTCACTTTTGCTGCACCATCTGCAAAAAGTGGGCAGAGTTTACACGACGCACGCTCCACCCAGTTGTCCATCAAAACTGTACTGGGTACTATGTACGTCAGAGTAATATTTAAGCTTAACGGTTACCTGCGTAACCTTTGAGCCTGCCCTGCAAAACCTCTTCCTCGTCTCTCTCATTGTTCCGTCTCTTTCCCCATTTTCCCTTACTACCCAAGAATCTGTCTCTCTTTCCATCTTCATTTCTCTTCCCATCTCTCTTTCTCACACCTCTCTTTTGCCGTATTTATTTTTAACCTCACAATCTCCCTCTCCCCATATCTTACTCTTTAATTGCTCTCTCCTCACTACCTCCCTTTCCCACCTCTCTCACCAAACAGGTGGGGGCTGTGATTCAATATATCCCGGTGTTTTCACTGCAAATGCTTGCAAACATAGACACAAAGTAATATTTTGGGCAGGACATAACTGGTCCATCTCGCCTACCCTTCCAAACCTCCCATCACTTTCCTTACTGTGATTGTGAAACTATCGATTTCCTAATAGGAATGTATCCAGTCTTGTCATGGGTTTTTGTTCCATCACACCTACTGGTAATCTGTTCCACAATTCCATCATCCCTTTACTAAAAAACTTGCCTGAATGTATGATTCCTGGGTGTCCTTGTACACAAATCACTGAAAGTTAACATGCAGGTAAAGCAAGAAATTCAGAAAGCAAATGGTATGTTAGCCTTTATTACAAAGGGATTGGAGTATAAGAATAAAGAAGTCTTACTAAAATTATATAGGGCCTTGGTGAGACCACACTTGGAGTACTGTGTGCAGTTTTGGTCTCCGTACCCAAGGAAGGATATACTTGCCTTAGAGGGAATGCTACAAAGGTTCACTAGACTGATTCCTGGGATGAGAGGATTGTCCTATGAGGAGAGATTGAGTAGACTAGGCCTATATTGCCTAGAGTTTAGAAGAATGAGAGGTGATATCATTGAAAAATATAAAATTCTTAAGGGGCTTGATGCTGGGAGGATGTTTCCCCTGGCTGGGGAGTCTAGAACCAGGGGTCACAGTCTCAGAATAAGTGGTCGGCCATTTAGGACTGAGATGAGGAGAAATTTCTTCACTCAGAGGGTTGTGAATCTTTGGAATTCTCTACCCCTGAGGGCTGTGGATGCTCAGTCGTTGAGTATATTCAAAACTGAGATTAATAGATTTTTGGGCACTAAGAGAATCAAGGGATATGGGGATTGGGTGGGAAGGTAGAGTTGAAGTCAAAGATCAGCGGCGGACCTGGGCGAGAAGTGAGTGGAGCAGCGAGGCTATAAAAGCCTGCGGTATCCAGGTAGGCCCCTCTTTTACAGCGGCGGACCTGGGCGAGAAGTGAGTGGAGCAGCGAGGCTATAAAGCTATACAGGGTGGTTGCTTTAATATTGCGGGTCGCAGTGGTTGCTGGGTAAGTTTTTTTTTTACCTGTATATAAGTTGGCGGTTTCTAAACCCGAGACACTACACTTGTAGTGTCCCCCACCCTTCCACCTCCTCTAACCTAAAGGGGGTGAGTGTATATCAGGAGGCCCGGTGAGTATCTAAACTCACTTTCGCGGGCTTTTGTTTGCAGAGGCTGGTCGGGAGCGGAGAGAGCCGAGGCCCGGTGAGTATCTAAACTCACTTTTGCGGGCTTTTGTTTGCAGAGGCTGGTCGGGAGCGGAGAGAGCCGAGGCCCGGTGAGTATCTAAACTCACTTTCGTGGGCTTTTGTTTGCAGAGGCTGCTGTCGGGAGCAGAGAGAGCCGAGGCCCGGTGAGTATCTAAACTCACTTTCGCCGGCGTTTGTTTACAGAGGCTGGTGTCGGGAGCGGAGAGAGCCGAGGCCCGGTGAGTATCTAAACTCACTTTCGCGGGCTTTTGTTTGCAGAGGTTTACCAATCTCAGACCAGCGGCGGCGTTCCAGAGCCACGTTACGATTCAAAACGTGACGTGGGCAGGAGGGAGCGGCTGATTGGGTGAGTACGGCAGGTTAGTATTTATACTACTTTATAGTTTGATAGTTAAGGTTCATAGGGGTAAAAATTCAGTTGGTTGCGCCTCCCGTTAGCGCCTTAAGAGGGCGCTAATGGGGCGCAAAGCCGCTAACGCCCGGGCGCAGCGATGTTTGCGCCGCTCGGGAACTTAACTAGAGATTGTGCGGCGGCACTAAAACTTACCGCTGCGACCACCTGCGCGCGCAGATTGTGACGTCATTCCATGGTGCAACGCCCTTGTGGCGCCCTGGAGCGGAAATTGAGTGGCGCCCCCTGCCTTACCGCCTGGCGCATCCAACGACCAGAAGACTGGAACGCTATCAATCGCTGTGGGGCTGGGGGGGGCGCTATTTAAAGGGGGCCTCTTCCTGCCTTTTATTGTTGGTGGCATTTTTGAACTACGCATTCTGAGAGCGAGAGGGAGAGACTTCTGGAGAGATTCAACGTTGTGTGAAGGAGTTTTGGGTACTGAGCAGCACTTTGCAGGTTCATTTTGATTTGCCATTCCTTGTATCGATTTAGCAGAGACTGTGGGAGCTGCACTCTGAGCTCTTTGCCTGATACTCTCCATTGTTCTTTCCAGCACATTTGATGTGCAAGTCTCTCCAGGCCGAGATTCAAGGCTGCAATGAACAGGATGTGGATGGAAAGCAAGATTAACCATCCCCTTTAAGAACTGGCCCGTGCCATTGTGTGTGTGTTCCATTGCTGACTGACATTACATGAGCTTCGCCAGCGCTCTGAGGTAGCGCCTCACTCCTTGGCCTTTGCGCCTTAAGACAGGTGTGCAGCGCCTGCTTTAGCGCTCCACTCACCTCCCGGGGCGGTAAAAGTGAAGTTTCCAGTCAGTGCCGATAATTAGCGCCAGGCGCTAATATTTGCGTCCAGACGATATTTGCGCCCCAAATGGGGCGCGACCTAATTTTTACCCCATAGTTTATAAAGTTTCGAAGTTCTTAATTTTGTGATTATAATTTCTAGTGCTAGTAACCAAGGGCCCTTGAGTAATTCATTTAATTGAGTGAAATTGGTGGTATTGATTTGATTTAATTAAAGTTCAATTAATTAAAGGGTAAGTCATGGCAGGACAGCCCAGCCCCGTGTTGTGCTCCTCCTGCTCTATGTGGGAAATCAGGGACCCTTCCGGTGTCCCTGACGACCATGTGTGCGGGAAGTGTATCCAGCTGCAGCTACTGACAGCCCGCATTGCGGCGCTGGAGCTGCAGCTGGATGCATATTGGAGCATTCGCGATGCTGAGAACCTCGTGGATAGCACGTTTAGTGAGTTGGTCACACCGCAGGTGAAGGGTGTACAGGCAGGAAGGGAATGGGTGACCACCAGGCAGAGTAGGAGGTGCAGGCAGGTAGTGCAGGGGTCCCCTGTGGCCATCCCCCTCTCAAACAGATATACCGCTTTGGATACTGTTGGGGGGGATGACTTAGGGGAAGGCAGCAGCAGCCAACTTCCTGGTACCATGGGCAGTTCTGCTGCACAGGCTGGGAGGAAAAAGAGTGGAAGAGCTATAGTGATAGGGGACTCAATTGTAAGGGGAATAGATAGGCGTTTCTGTGGCCGCAACCGAGACTCCAGGATGGTGTGTTGCCTCCCTGGTGCAAGGGTCAAGGACGTCTCGGAGCGGCTACAGAACACTTTGGAGGGGGAGGGCGAACAGCCAGCTGTCGTGGTGCACATAGGTACCAACGATATACGTAAAAAAGGGGATGAGGTCCTAAAAGCAGCATATAGGGAGTTAGGAGGTAAATTAAAAATAGGACCTCAAAGGTAGTAATCTCAGGATTGCTACCAGTGCCACGTGCTAGTCAGAGTAGAACTAGGAGGATATTTCAAATGAATACGTGGCTAGAGGAATGGTGCAAGGGGGAGGGATTCAAATTCCTGGGACATTGGAACCGGTTCTGGGGGAGGTGGGACCAGTACAAACCGGACGGTCTGCACCTGGGCAGGGCCGGGACCGCTGTCCTAGGGGGAGTGTTTGCTAGTGCTGTTGGGGAGGATTTAAACTAATGTGGCAGGGGGTTGGGAACCTGAGCAGGGAGACAGAGTAAAGCATGTCAGGAAGGGACAGAAGGTATGGAGTAAAAGGTAAAGTGTTAAATAAGGAAAAAGCAGGAAGTAAGTGTCGCAAAACACATTTGAAAGTTCTTTATCTGAATGCACGTAGCATTCGTAACAAAATTGACGAGTTAACGGCACAAATAACTATGTATGGGTATGATCTTGTGGCCATTACAGCAACATGGCTGCAGGGTGACAACGTCTGGGAATTAAATATGCCAGGATATTTAACAATCAGGGAGGACAGGCAGGAAGGAAGGGGAGGGGGGTTGGCTATGTTAATAAAGGAAGGAATCACTGTAATACAGAGAAATGATATTGGGTCAAAAGATCAGGATAATGAAACAGTTTGGGTAGAGATAAGGAATAATAAGGGGAAAAAAACACTGGTGGGCATAGTATATAGGCCTCCTAATAGTTGCAACTCTGTTGGAAGAAGTATTAATCAGGAAATAGTTGGGGCATGTAATAAGGGAACAGCTATAATTATGGGGGATTTTAACTATCATATTAACTGGACAAATCAAATTGGGCAGGGCAGCCTTGAGGAAGAGTATATTGAGTGTCTTAGGGATGGATTTCTTGAGCAGTATGTAACTGATCCTACAAGGGGGCAAACAACCTTGGACCTGGTACTGTGTAATGAGTCAGGATTAATTATGTCCTAGTTAAGGATCCCCTTGGAATGAGTGACCATAACATGGTTGAATTCCATATCCAATTAGAGGGTGAGAAGGTTGGTTCTCAAACAAGCATACTGAGCTTGAATAAAGGAGACTATGATAGTATGAGAGCAGAATTGATTAAAGTGGACTGGGAAAATAGATTAAAGGGTAAGACGGTACATGAGCAGTGGTGTTCATTCAAGGAGTTATTTTACAACTTTCAAAATAAATATATTCCACTGAGGAAAAAAGGGTGTAAAAGAAATGACAGCCATCCATGGCTAAGTAAAGAAATTAAAGAAAGTATCCAACTAAAAACAAGGACATATAAGGTAGCCAAAGTTAGTGGGAGGATAGAAGATTGGGAAGTCTTCAAAAGACAACAAAAAGTAACTAAAGGATTGATTAAGAAAGGGAAAATAGACTATGAAAATAAATTAGCAAAAAATATAAAAACAGATAGCAAGAGTTTCTATAGTTATATAAAAAGAAAAAGGGTGGTTAAGGCAAACGTAGGTCCCTTAGAGGATGAGACCGGGAAATTAATGGTGGGAAACATGGAGATGGCAAAAATGCTGAACAAATATTTTGTTTCAGTCTTTACGGTAGAAGACACTAAGAATATCCCAACACTGGACAAACAGGGGGCTCTAGTGGGGGAGGAGCTGAATACGATTAAAATCACTAAGGAATTGGTACTCAGTAAAATAATGGGACTCAAGGCAGATAAATCCCCTGGACCTGATGGCTTACATCCTAGGGTCTTGAGGGAAGTGGCAGTAGGAATTGTGGATGCTTTGGTAATAATTTTCCAAAACTCCCTGAACTCAGCAAAGGTCCCGGCAGATTGGAAAACTGCTAATGTAACACCCTTATTTAAAAAGGGTTGTAGGCAGAAGGCTGGAAATTATAGACCAGTTAGCCTAACATCTGTGGTGGGTAAAATTTTGGAGTCTATTATTAAGGAGACAGTAACGGAACATTTAGATAAACATAATTTAATAGGACAAAGTCAGCATGGCTTTATGAAGGGGAAGTCATGTCTGACAAATTTGCTCGAGTTCTTTGAGGACATAACGTACAGGGTGGATAAAGGGGAACCAGTGGATGTAGTGTATTTAGACTTCCAGAAGGCATTCGACAAGGTGCCACATAAAAGATTATTACTCAAGATAAAAAATCACTGGATTGGGGGTAATATTCTGGCATGGGTGGAGGATTGGTTATCTAACAGGAAGCAGAGAGTTGGGATAAATGGTTCATTCTCGGACTGGCAACCAGTAGCCAGTGGTGTTCCGCAGGGGTCTGTGCTGGGTCCCCAACTCTTTACAATCTATATTAACGATTTGGAGGAGGGGACCGAGTGTAACATATCAAAGTTTGCAGATGATACAAAGATGGGAGGGAAAGTAGAGAGTGAGGAGGACATAAAAAACCTACAAGGGGATATAGACAGGCTGGGTGAGTGGGCAGAGATTTGGCAGATGCAATACAATATTGGAAAATGTGAGGTTATGCACTTTGGCAGGAAAAATCAGAGAGCAAGTTATTATCTTAATGGCGAGAAACTGGAAAGTACTGCAGTACAAAGGGATCTGGGGGTTTTGGTGCAAGAAAATCAAAAAGTTAGTATGCAGGTGCAGCAGGTGATCAAGAAAGCCAATGGAATGTTGGCTTTTATTGCTAGGGGGATAGAATATAAAAACAGGGAGGTATTGCTGCAGTTGTATAGGGTATTGGTGAGACCGCACCTGGAGTACTGCATACAGTTTTGGTGTCCATACTTAAGAAAAGACATACTTGCTCTCGAGGCAGTACAAAGAAGGTTCACTCGGTTAATTCCGGGGATGAGGGGGTGGACATACGAGGAGAGGTTGAGTAGATTGGGACTCTACTCATTGGAGTTCAGAAGAATGAGAGGCGATCTTATTGAAACATATAAGATTGTGAAGGGGCTTGATCGGGTGGACGCGGTGAGGATGTTCCCAATGATGGGTGAAACTAGAACTAGGGGACATAATCTTAGAATAAGGGGCTGCTCTTTCAAAACTGAGATGAGGAGAAACTTTTTCACTCAGAGGGTAGTGTGTCTGTGGAATTTGCTACCCCAGGAAGCTGTGGAAGCTACTTAATTAAATAAATTTAAAACAGAAATAGACCGTTTCCTCGAAGTAAAGGGAATCAGGGGTTACGGGGAGCGGGCTGGAAATTGGACATGAGTTTGAGTTCGGATCGGTCAAGGCCCTGTGGGTGGCGGAGCGGGCCCAGGGGCCGAGTGGCCTGGTCCTGCTCCTACTTCTTGTGTTCTTTAGAGTTGAGGTTGGATCACATCAGCCATGATCTTATTGAATGGCGGAGCAGGCTCGAGGGGCCGATTGGTCTACTCCTGCTCCTATTTCTTATGTTCTTATAGCAGGCTCGAAGGGCTGCATGGCCTGCTCCTGCTCCTATTTCTTATGTTCTTATTCACACAGAAAATACTGGGACTCACACAGAAAATACTGGCACTTACACTGAATATACTGGGACTCAGAAAATACTGGCACTTACACTGAATATACTGGGATTCACACAGAAAATACTGGCACTTACACTGAATATACTGGGATTCACACAGAAAATACTGGCACTTACACTGAATATACTGGGATTCACACAGAAAATACTGGGATTCACACAGAAAATACTGGCACTTACACTGAATATACTGGGATTCACACAGAAAATACTGGCACTTACACTGAATATACTGGGATTCACACAGAAAATACTGGCACTTACACTGAATATACTGGGATTCACACAGAAAATACTGGGATTCACACAGAAAATACTGGCACTTACACTGAATATACTGGGATTCACACAGAAAATACTGGCACTTACACTGAATATACTGGGATTCACACAGAAAATACTGGCACTTACACTGAATATACTGGGATTCACACAGAAAATACTGGCACTTGTGCAGAAAATACTGGGATTCACACAGAAAATACTGGGATTCACACAGAAAATACTGGGACTCACACAGAAAATACTGGGACTCACACAGAAAATACTGGGATTCACACAAAATACTGGGATTCACACAGAAAATACTGGGACTCACACAGAAAATACTGGGATTCACACAAAATACTGGGATTCACACAGAAAATACTGAGACTCACACAGAAAATACTGAGACTCACACAGAAAATACTGAGACTCACAAGAATATACTGAGACTTACACAGTAAGTGACGCTGTGATTCGGGTACATTCTGACTCTCTTCCCCAAAGGGGTCTATTAAAGCAATGCAAGCATTTTTACCTGAAAACAAAAAGAATGAGACAGAATATTTTACACAGAAGATCCTAAGTATTCTTTAAATAGTTGTAGTAAAGAGCAGTGAATGTATCACACCTTCATATCTGTTTATTGTACTTAAATCATTTCATTCACCGGTGTAACCTTTAGTTTTCAGTTTTACAGAACATAAGCTATAAAATTAGGGGACTGATAATATAAAAGGGGGTGATTTACAGGCATTCTGAAAAAATACAACTAATTCTGAAGATACAGTGTCACAAAAGCCCTGTTCATCTATAAATATGTCTTTAACTGAGACTTTATCGAAGCTTAACTGGACAACATCCGGGCTTGGGCTGATAAGTGACAAGTAAGATTCGCGCCACAGGAAGTGCCACACAATGACCATCTCCAACAAGAGAGAGTCTAACCACCTCCCCAAGGCATTCAATGGCATTACCATCACTATATCCCCCAACATCAACATCCTGGGGATCGCCATTGACCAGAAATTGGACCAGCCACATATGCTATGGCTACTAGAGCAGGTCAGAGGCTGGGTATTCTACGGCGAGTGGCTCACCTCCTGGGTCCCCAAAGTCTCTAAACCACCTACAAGGCACAAGTCAGGTGTGTGATGGAATACTCTCCACTTGCCTGGTTGGGTGCAGCAGCAACAACACTCAAGAAGCTCAACACCATCCAGTTCGCTCGATCGGATGCCCATCCAACACCTTAAACATCCACTCCCTCCAGCATTGGCACACCATGGCTGCAGTGTGTATTATCTACAAGATGCACTGCAGCAACTAACCTAAGGCTTCTTCAACAGCACCTCCCAAACCTCCACCACCTAGAAGGACAAGGGCAGCAGGCACATGGGAGCACCATCACCTCCAAGTTCACCTCCAAGTCATGCACCATCCTGCCTTGGACATATATCGTCGTTCCTTCATCGTCGCTGGGTCAAAATCCTGAAACTCCCTACCGAACAGCACTATGGGAGTACCTTCAACACACGGACTGGAGTGATTCAAGAAGAAGGCTCACAACCACCTTCTCAAGGGTAACTAGGAATGGGGAATAAATGCTGGCTTTGCCAGCGACGCCCATATCCTGAAAATGAAAAATAATAGTATCTTAGCTGATGTGTGGGTGTAAGAAAGCAATTGACACAGGAGGTAACATCGAGAGGGTTGAGGCAGAGGAACATGGAGCCAGATCGTGCGCCGGAGACTCCTGTCATCATCATCATCATAATTCACGAGGAACTATTTCCTTTCCTTATGCTCCTCCTCTTCATCATCATCATCTTCCTTCTCTTTATCATCATCTGTCTCCTCATTGCTGTGATGGATCTGCAGGAAACAAGGGCATAAGAATGGGTGAGCATAACCCACTTGGGTTCAAGGAGAAGGATGTAGAAATTCCTGGCTACGTGCTGCTTCACAGGGATGCCATGGTGACTGTACAGGTGTACACCCGTTAACCTGCAGTCTGCACTGTCCCACCAATCACTCCATCTTCCACGGTTAGAGCAGAGTGCCTCTCCAGCAACTCCTTGGCCTGCTTCTCGGGGGGGCGGGGTCAGCTTTCTGATTCTCCGGTCCCCTGCCTTTCATGGGCATTGTGTGCGAGTTTCACCTATAAGATTAAAAGAATTACGTGAAGGCCAGCAATTGTGAGATGTCTCCCATGTGGTCTCAGGCAGCTGGTGTAATAGATTTGCTGTTAAAATAAAGGAAGGGCTCCAGTTCTGCATGCAAGTAGGTGCTGTTAGGGGAGATGGCGACACATACTGTAAGGTCCCAAGTTAATGATCCCCTGAACCATAGTGCAGTGTGATGGTTACTTATGCAGCTATTAATTTTAGAGAGTGAACAGTGTGTTGGTGCCCAAGGAAGAAAAAGTACAGCAGCCAGTGTGTTACCTTGCCTGCCCTTGTCAGGTCATTGAACTTTTTCTGTCACAGGTCTGCAGTTCTTGGGTGAGGCTCCGTGCCAATGCTACTTCTCTCCACATGCCACACAAGACATTTTCCTGCAGTTCCCTGCCATGGCACCGAGCAATCTTTCTCTCCTTTGCTGCATTGCATGGAGGAGCATCTGATTCTCAGTTTCATTGAAACCGTGTGCTTTTCTTCTCTGTCTCCTTGCAATGACCTGCTCCCTTTTTTTTGGGTGCCTCTGCCAGTTTCTCCACTTGAAGACACGCTTTAAAAGTGCACAAAATCACACATGACCCTCCAGTGCAGCTACCTGACAGTCAACCTAATGTGTCAAACACTCTTATATTTACCCGCTGTTCCACCCAGCCTGCTGCTGCAACCTTCAGCCATTCTTGATTTTTTAAAGGCTGCACTCTTAATTTCCAAGCACCCGCCAGCACATTACTTCCATTTTACATGGGGTTTAATCTACTGAACTATGAGTAATTATTTAAATGAGCTGACTCCAGAGTTTATGGTGTGTCGGCGTAGTAATGGGTATCAACAGGTATGAAATAAAGGTGGGTAAATGGAGTCAAGGTACAAATCAGCCATGATCTAACTGAATGGTGGAACAGGCTCAAGGGACCTTGACGGGTAGAAGTCCCATCTCAAGTCGCAACACACCTGAAGGTGAACCTCCATATTTTAAAGTTCTTCTCATTGTTCTGGCAATTTCATTCCCTCGGTCACCCTCCAGTACCTCACCCAGCTGGCCATTGTTCATTTCTCAGCCAAGATGCTAAGCGTTGGCATTGCCTTCAGCCATGAAGGGGGCATCACTGCCATGGTCCTGTCTTCACCTGACGTCCAAGCACATATACCTAAGGCAGTGATCGGAAATGGTGGTCCTGGTCAATTCTTTGTGCTACTGTTGAGGCCAAATGTAGTGTCCCAGCCACAGGTCAAGGTGCGATCAGCTAATTCAACAGACTGTTGAACAAATCTGAAGCCTTCCTATCTGCTCACTGCCTTAACCAGCTGAGAAAATCGGATGGGGGGATAGAACTTAAGCTTTTTATCAAAATATTTAGATACTATAATGATATCTGACCAATTACAGCTACATCAACGTATAACAGAGCAGTTCAATGAGACAGTCATTCCAATGTCGTTGACTCAACAAGAGGGAATGAGCTCTGAGATATCATTAATTTTGCAACAAGAAATAATTTATAATGACCGATTCAAATTAATATTTTCATCATTGAGGTTCCTCTCACTGTGTCAGTATGCTTTGTGGCATTTGCATCATACCTTTGCTTTAAATATTAGTTTCCTGTAAAAGTTTGTGGTGCACCATAATATTGTCGCATTTATGTTTGTCACACCAGATAAATTGCACATACAATAGTTACCCACATATTTGATTAAGGTTAAATGCTGTCAGAATAAACGTCTTGTTCAAAATTTGTTTGTGATGTTCTGCCTCATAGATCTTGGAAATAAAAGCATTGTGTATGGCACCTTGAGGCTAAGCTATCTCAGAAATAAATTAAGCCATAAGATATTTAATCATTTTTCATCTCAGTAAAGCTCCAGGAAAAGAAAGTTGTGTGTAATAAAATCTCATACAAAACAGAGACAATCAAACAGAAAAGGAAGTGTGTGATCTGCATTTAAAAATACCGTGTTTTTTACCTATAAAATTGAATATTATAGGGATATTGTGACATAAATAAATAGACATTTGTTAATTATGTGGCTCATAGCAGAGTATTATTCAATGATTCACTTCAGTGAGAAAAGAGTGTAATTTAAAGCATTGTGTTAGGCTAGGAAAATGCACTGCTAACCACCTAAACATCACTTCCCGTCATTGTGGGGAAAAAAATACAGCATAGAAAATTTACCATTTTTTCACTTTTGGGTGGTGAAACATATTTTAAGTTTTGTATCTTTTTTAGATTTATTAAAGACACATGAAGAAAGGTGTGTAGTTGTTCTTTTCTTTCCCATTGATAACATTATAAGCCTTAGTTGTTGTACAATGCCATCAGATATCATGGCTGGGGTCAGTAGTGATGTATAGTAACTGGACATGTTAAAGATTTACATTTATCTAGCGCCTTTCACAACCTCAGGATGGCCCACGCTTTACAGCCGATGAAGTACTTTTGAAGTGTAATCACTGTTGTATTATAGGAAAGTCAATCTGCGCACAGCAAGCTCCCACAAACAGCAATGTGATAATGACCAGATAATCTGTTTTTGTTATGTTGATTGAGGGATAAATATTGGCCAGGACACCGGGGATAACACCCCCTGCTCTTCTTTGAAATAGTGCCACGAGATCCTTTACGCCCACCTGAGAAAGCAGACGTCTCATCTGAAAGACAGCACCTCCGACAGTGCAGCACACCCTCAGCACTGCACTGGAGTGTCAGCCTAGATTTTTGTGCTCAAGTCTCTGAAGTGGCACTGGAACTCACAATCTTCTGACTCAGAGGCGAGAGTGCTACCCACTGAGCCACGGCTGACATCAGAGATGTTAGCTCGACGAGCCCATTTGTTCAGCACTCCACTTTATATTAATGACCCACTTCTAGTAGAAAATACTGTAATATGCGAGGGCTGTCAATGCTATGAAACTCATGCCATTTGCACTGCAAGGTAGATTCCATAGCACCGGCAGCATCAGAGAAACAATAGCACAAATGCAAGGGTCCCTCTTGAGATGGTTCTTCACTCCTCCAAAGGCAGTAGCCCTGCTGCCTGTACATTGCTGCATTTCCACTAGAGTTGGGGAAGCACTGTAATGTAAAGGGGACGAATGGTAGTTGACCCATATGGGGATGATTTTGCCAATGAGGGCGTGTTGGATGCGGGTCTGCTGCTTGTCGGGTTTTAGTCCCGCCTCCATCGACGTCCGGCCAACCCATGCTATTTTCCCTTGATTGACCTTGTTAAGCCCGCCCAGCAGGTTTAGCAGGCCAATTAAGGAGAAGCCGGTTACAGAGAATGTCAGCGTATGACGTTTCATCTGTCAAAAATTTTTGACAGATTAATTGTCGTCGTTTGACAGCTCTGTGAAGCTGTCAAACACTGACATTCTCTGTTGTTTGATGAGTTCTTGTATTCAAGACTCATCAAACCTCTTTTGTGAGCAGAAATCAGATGGCTGTTGCATCGGAGAATGCAGCAGCCATCTGTCATCTCTGCCGGTGAGATGCGAGACTCTCCGCATCCCCAACTGTTGAAGCCTGCAGGAAGAAACAAAGGTAAGTAAACATTTTCTATCACTTTCCACTCACCTCACATACTCACCTCTCCACACTTGCACCCATCACTTACCTTCACAGCGCACTTTTGGACCCCTCCGACCCCCGCAGACCCACTGCTCGCCTCGGTGACCCTGGCGGGGTTTCCCGACATCAGGAAGCCCGCGCCTCTGCTGGAAAAATGGGGATAATCCTCTTAACTGCCTGTTAACTAGCTGTTAACAGGCAGTTAAGTGGCTGTAATCCCCTTCCCGCCTCTAGGAGACGGGACCCGCTGCGGGTCGGCTACCCACCTCCTGAGAAGATGGCACGGAGGCGGGTTGGGGGCAGGATGGGTAACCGCCCCCAGATTATGCCATTTTCCCGGCAGACCTGCCTCCAAACCCGCCTCCCCAGCGCTGGCAAAATCCAGCCCTATATATCAATGAGTTGGATGAAGGATTAGAGAGTTGTATATCCAAGTTTGCAGATGACGATAAGTTAGGAGGCACAGTAAGTTATGTAGATGGGAGCAGGAAGTTATAAAGGAACATAGACAGATTAAATGAATGTGGCAGATGGAGTTCCAATATAAGATCATCCAGCATCCAGGAAAGACAAATCAGAATATATTCTCAAAGACAAGAGACTAGGAATTGTGGACGAGCAAAGAGGTTTGGGTGTCCAGGTACACAAATCACTAAAAGCTAGTGCACAGGTACAAAAAGTAATCAAAAAGGCTAAAGGAATGTTGTCCTTTATCTCAAGCGGGTTGGAATACAATGGGGAGGAAGTTACACATCTGGAGTACTGTGTTCAGTTTTGGGCGCCGCATCTCAGGAAGAATATATTGGTCTTGGAGGGGGTAAAGTGCAGATTTGCCAGAATTATACCAGCGCTTGATGGGCTCAATTATGAGGACAGGTTGCATAAATTTGAAATGCATTCCCATTAGAAGGTCGAGGAGTGATCTAATCAAGGTACTTAAAATGATAAAGGGATTCGATAGGATAGATACAGAGAATTTATTTCCTCTCATGGGGGAATCTAGAACAAAGGGGCACAATCTTAAAATTAGAGCTCGGAGTGAAATCAGGAAGCACTTTTTCACAGAAAGGGTAGTAGAAATCTGGAACTCTATCCCCGAAAGGCTGTGGATGCTGGGACAATTGAAATTTTCAAGACTGATATTTGTTAGGTAAGGGTATCAAGGGATATGGATCAAAGGCTGGTAAATGGAGTTGAGGTACAGATCAGTCATGATCTGACTGAATGGGGGAACAGGCTTGAGGAGCCGAATGGCCTATTCCTATGTAACAAGTAACTGAATTGTTGTCTTTATACTGAAAGTAATAGATGTAGCGATGCCATGGTATGGTATGGAAGGGGCTTCTGTCCACAACCTCACAAATGCTGAACTCCTGAACTCCGAGGGGGCACAATTCCCATTGTTAGCGCCTCCGGTGGGAGGTTAGCGGCGGCGCTACCGGGTATTGCCCCAATCTTCTGCGCCCAGAGATCATGACGTCATCTCCAGGCGCAGCGCCCCAGTAGCGCCTTGGGAGAAAAATTCCCCCTCGTGCCCCGCAGCAGCGCCGGGCAATGTTACCGACTGCTGCAGGGGTCACGAACTGTGAGGCCGGCCGCTTACGGGGCGCCATTTAAAGGTGCGGTGGCCGGCCGACATGAAAAAAATGGCTGATTTAAAAAATAAAAAAAATAAAATTTTGAGCACCAGACGCGGGCTGAGCGCTGCGATCGGTCAGCCCGCACTCAGCTTGAGTGTCGGGCTGATCGCGCGGCACCCCCACACCCCGGTGCTCCTGCAGACGCCAAAATAATGCAGAGCTCGCAGCGGGAAGCCCTTCCCTTTAATTGAGGGAAGAGCCCCTGCAACGCGGCAGCGCCACACATGGCGTTGCTGAGCACATCGCCCCGGATGGGGTCATGCCCCACCTCTTGCGCACCATTTAGCTTGATTTAGCATTCCACTTCCCTCTTGGAGCAAAAAATGGGAATTTCTCAAATGTTTGAACAGGTTGGCGCCTGGCGCTAACCTTTCAAACATTTTTGACTTAGCGCCCCAAATGGCCCTCTAGGGGAATTTCTCCCCCCTAATCTCAGTTTCGTTGCCATGTAGAAGTGTGAGGAAACTCAAAGGACTAACTGATAGAGCGGCCCTGGGACTTTTTCATTTTCCTTTGCAGCCAGGGCATCTGATGTACGGTAAACCATCACCATGTTTAGCAGTCTCCAAACTCTCAAGTAGAGTTTCTCTTTGCCTGATATGGTGTGTGCACTCACTCCCCATATTGTTTAAATCTAGAGGCAGCTTGGCAGAGCTTCGTACCAGGAGCGAGCCATACTGTTACCAGCGACACAATGTAAATCTGGCTGCAGTGGTTTGGGGGGGGAGTGGTGACATGATCCAATATTGTTGCCAGCTCCGCGCAAATGCAGTAACAATTGTCCATTGATACTGTTTCAGAATCACTTGCTTTCCATTTTTCACAATAATTAAGTGGTTATCAATTCTGGATTTTCTTATTATTAAAGAAGACCGTGATCACCTGATGTGAGCCAAGACAATTAAGTAAGAAGTCAACAAGTATAAGAAATATAAATTGTTAAAAAACAATAGTGCGTTAAAGAAATAATTATGCTTCACCAGTAGAACAAAAGTGCACCAATGACTGACTTCTTACTGGATTGTAGATGGTTAACAATCCAAATTTTAGGAGAGACAGATTATGAATCCAAAACCTGAATTAATATGAATCCTTATCCCTCATCAGGAGGAGCTTAGTTTAACTGAGAAATTTTAGATTTGTAGACTATTAAAGTGGTACAGGTATATTTTGCTGCTGGACTAAATTTTAATGCAATGGTACATAGTATTTAGCAGATATTATACTATAATGTAGTTTGATACTGGCCAGTATGATGCACGTGATTATGTACATATTGTACAAATTCAACACACATTCTCACAGGAACACAGTGTATAAATTTAAGAACTGCATGTTAAACTGCTAATGTGTTTTTCAAACTGAAAGACTGAATCTACAAAACATTTGATATTTAATATACTGCAATAAACTCAACAAATTGTATGTTGATTCTTTAAAAAAAAATAATTGAAAAAGAAATAGCCAACAAAGCATTTGAAAAATTCTACCATCTGCCAATCAATTTTCAAAGAAGCAGTCAGTGGCTTAAAATGAGAGATTACAATGTCATTGAATCTTGGTGCATTTCCTGGTATATTGTATTTCATTAATCTCTTCATGCCACAAATTTTAAATTGCTTTTCTTCCTTTCGAATTAAAGAAGCACCCAAAGTTCAAAGTGCTTTGTTTCAATAATTTATCGAGCGATTCAGCAGAAATTGTCTGGGCTGTTTGGGCATTCACAGATAAAAATGCTATGTTCTTGCTGATTGGATCGGGTGATTTTATTAAGTTGCGCACTTGCACATGCGCGTTTGTTGAGCAGCATTTGTTCATGATATAACTGAAAGGCAACTTTAAGATAATCTGTTAATAGGGGGTTGCTTTTCTTTATTCGTTCTGACCAATCTGTTGTTTGAATAAATGGAAGACTCCTGTGTCCCTCCCTATCTGAGAGACACTGTTCAGTGTATTGTGTTATGTTATTTTACCCCAATACCGAGAGCAGCACGAGAAAATGTAACGATTAAATCAGTTTCCCTAGTAATCAAGACTTTATTGTTTTCAAATGGAGAGGATTATTGTATAAGTGCTTACTAATGGTATACAGGAAACTCTTTGGTATCCGGCACCGACGGGACCGGCGTGGTGCCGGTTGATCAAAAGTTCCGGATAACGGAGAGTTATATCTACCGAGGCTATTTTTAACAAAGAAAAATAAAAAAAATCAAGAAATGTGCAGTATACAGTATTTGGGTACTCACCTACAGAATGTTGTGTTAAATGGATGGTGGAAGATGCTTGATTAAGTACAGTACTGCCAGTTGAGGGTAATCCATAACTCTTTAATTACTTAACAGTAAAACAAAACTTATAAATGACTGTATACAGTACTGTAGTTGACTGTACACTTATTCCGAGTCATCTGGTTCATCAGGAATATCCGTGCCAGCTGGGTCTCAGGATCATGCAGTTCCACAGATGCCACAGATTCTTCAGGCACTTCCGCTGCTGCGACTCTTTTGGAAGCTTTCTTAAACATGTTGCGGATGTCTGTTTGCTTAGTGCACTCTTGCCTTTTCTGTAGAAAGGTGGAATGCAGAATATGGAGTTGCAGAACTTCTTGGGCAGAGTAGCAAGTCTGCCTTTCAGCAAATCCTTCTGCAGCTTTAGCCCAAGAAATCTTCTCTTCTTCAGAAATCTCATCCTCTTCACTTTCCATCTCACTTTCCTTTTCTTTCTTTGGATTCAAAACATTCTCAATTATTTCATCATCACTTAGCATATGCACAACACCAACTTCTCTATCTGCATCAACCCACTGCTCGATATCACTTTCACTGAGGTGATGTAGGGTTTGCTGGGCCTGCATTTTTCACCATGCCAGCCATTTCCATTATTGTACTCTTCTTGGGACGAACATTGAACCCATGAAATTCCTCCTCTGAAGAAGAACCTTCAGCAAACATTACAGAAGGCCACAATTTGCGCCAGGCTTGCCTCAGAGTGTGACCTTTCACCAATTTCCAGGAACATGCAACATTATAGATGGCATCTTTAATATTGTATTCCTTCTGAAATTCTTGAATATTGTCATCTTGGCTTATCAGTTTACGTAGGAAGTCTTTCTTGTAATGACACTTCAGATTTTGGATAACGCCCTGGTCCATGGGTTGGATGAGAGAAGTTACATTTGGTGACAAATAAATGGTGAAAATATTTCCCAAAACCAACTGGGATTCATGCGGATGGGCTCTGCAATTATCAAGCAATAAAATGCATTTGCTATCTTCAGGTTTCCCTATTTTACGGAAATGTTCCCTCACAGATGGAACAAAAATATGAACCAATCGGAGAAGATTTCCTTATCCATCCAAGCATTTTTTTGAGCTTTGTACTCAACAGGTAAGTGCCTCACATTTTTAAATGCACGAGAATTTTTATACTTCCCGATAACAAGAAGTTTAACCCGGTGTGATCCAGCAGCGTTCGCACATGTTAGCATGGTTACACGATCTTTATTTTTCTTGTAACCTGAAGCATTAGCCTCACTAGCCCCAGCAAGCGTTGATTCTGGCAAAAACCTCCAAAACAAGCCAGTTTCATCGGCATTGTATAACTGTGCTGGCGACAAATCATGTTGCTGCACAATCCGATTGAAATAATCGCAGTATTCTTCTGCGGCGTCGTGATCAGCTGATTTCTTCTCCCCGGAAATATCGAGTCGTCGTATCCCGTGCCGTAACTTGAAGCACGTTAGCCATCCCTCGGAGAAAGCACACTTGTCAGTGAGCTCCATCCTTTCGTAGAAATCCTTCGCTTTCTCGATTAGCATGGGTCCGGAAATTGGAACACCCTCTGAACGCTTAAGAGAAAACCATTCATAAAGCACGGTATCCAGCTCTTCAAGCTTAGGCTTACGAAGCGTATGCCGTTTCTCTACACTCTTAGAAGTCTCCGAGCTTGAATAAAACTTGAGCAGCTTATCCTTCTGCGATTTGATGTCGTAGATTGTTGACGAACCGATTTTGAATTCATTCATAATGTTGATACGCTTCTCTCCCCTTTCTAGTCATTGGCATATCTCGATTTTCTGTTTTAAAGTTAAGACCACTCTCTTCCTTTTGCTTGGACCAGCTTTTGGGAATTTCATAATGCAAGATGGAGGAGATAATTGCCGATGAAGATGGAAAGACACACAGAACAATGGTGGCTAGGAAGAGACTACCAGCAGCATGGCAGACACACAGTAAAATGGTGGATCAGAAGAGACTACCAGCAGCATGGGAGACACACAATAAAATGGTGTATCAGAAGAGACTACCAGCAGCGCGGGAGACACACAGTAAAATGGTGGATCAGAAGAGACTACCAGCAGCGTGGGAGACACACAGCAAAATGGTGTATCAGAAGAGACTACCAGCAGCGTGGGAGACACACAGCAAAATGGTGTATCAGAAGAGACTACCAGCATCGTGGGAGACACACAGTAAAATGGTGTATCAGAAGAGACTACCAGCAGCGCGGGAGACACACAGCAAAATGGCCGATCAGAAGAGACTCCCGGCAGCGTGGGAGAATCAGACTCCTGCTACTGCAGTGTTCGGACTTCCGACAGCGCCAGGAGGCCGAGTAGTGGCACTTTGGAGAACTACCCCCACTGACTAACTCGCCGTTCGCGGGCTCGGGCTCGGACTCAGCAACATTGCCGGTTATTTGAGAGGAGTTTTCGGAGTACTCGGCGTTCGCGGGAGACTCGGACTGCGACTCGGCAACATTGCCGGTTATTTGAGAGGAGTTTTCGGAGGATGATTTTTGCCGGTTAAGAGAGAATTCCGGATATTTAGGTGCCGGTTAAACAAGAGTTTCCTGTATTTATATTGTACTATTAGTATTCACCTAACTTCATGGTTCAATTTAGCCATGAATAAATGTATTAGTTGTTTAGCCTGTCAAATCTGATCTGAGTGTAATTTCTACCATTCCTAAGGGAGTGCGATATTGTAGCATGGGGCTACATTTAATTCGGTCTACAGATCACTCGAACTAAAGGCAATTCTTAACCCTTCGGGTCACAGCATTCTGCAAAGGCACATTATCGAAAAGTACAGCTTAGGGACCATGGGGACAATGAGCAGTTCTTGGAACTATTGAAAAACCACTGAGAGAGAAAATTGTTCTATAAAAACCTAAAATTGTAACACTTTGTAAATTATCAGACCAATGAGCTTGTTGCAGTCTGCTTAACTACAAATCCCATTCAAGTGGAGAGATTGTGAAAGTCCAAAATGTACCTATCCTTTCATTAAACCCAACAAAACCAGCTATTGATCAGAGCCACAATAAGTGAAAGTCATTTTAGCTCTTTGAATTTTGTACATTTTGTCCCTGTGAGAATTGATATTAACTTGGTACATTTTGTCTGTGTGAATAGGTTCGTCAGTTTCTTTCAAATTAGCAGATCGATCCCAACTGTACCAAATTCAGACATTTGGAGAATCAAGTTAAACTGGCCTAATTTTCACCGGTAATTTCCACGGAGATTCTCCCAGTCACCTGCCGTAACTTAGGCGAAAGCTCGGCGGAAACCTAAGACAAACAGCATAAGTCCCTACCTGACTGGAATTTGACACAGCCGTGTTTTTGAACCACTGTATGTCTCAGCTGCAACCAATACTTGAAAATGACTGAACTCTGCCCCATGAATTTCTAACATTACTCATGTATCTCGTGGCCTTACTCACAGGTAGATTTACATTTGGAGCACAGTTGTGATGATTAGCTGCAAACTTGGCTTGTTCCTTGAAGGACACTGCTGTTAAGTGTTAAAACTGTTAAGTGTTAAAAAACTCAACTGGTTCACTGATGTCCTTTAGGTAAGGAAACCCGCCATTCTTACCTGTTCTGGCCTATATGTGACTCTAGTCCCACACCAATGTAGCTGACTCTTCACTGCCCTCTGATATGGCCTATTAAGCCACTCAGTCATATCAAACCGCTACAAAAAAGGATAAGAAGAATAAAACTAGACGGACCACTCATCTTTGACCTAGGCATCAGATTCGGACACGACACCCAGCCCAGTCGACCCTGCAAATTCCTCCTCACTAACATCTGGGAACTGGTCCCAAAGTTGGGAGAGCTGTCCCACAGACTAGTTAAGCAACAGCCTGACATAGTCATACTCTCAGAATCATATATATCAGTCAATGTCCCAGACACTTCCATCACTATCCCTGGCTATGCCATGTAGGACAGACCCACCAGAGGTGGGGGCACAGTGGTATACAGTCAGGTGTGAGTGGCCCTGGGAGTCCTCAACATTGACTCCTGCTGATTATCACCTACTGCCCTCCCTCAGCTGATGAATCAGTATTCTTTCATGTTGAACACCAATTGGAGGAAGCACTGAAACTAGCAAGGGCACAGAATATACTCTGGGTGGGAGACTTCAATGTCCATCACCAAGAGTGGCTCAGTAGTACCACCACTGAGTGAGCTGATCGAGTCCTGAATGACATAGTTGCCAGACTGGGCTTACGGCAGGTTGTGAGAGAACTAACATGAAGGAATAACCTACTTGACCTCGTCCTCACCAATCTACCTGTCGCAGGTGCATCTGTCCATGACAGTATTGATAGGAGTGACCACTGCACAGTCCTTTTGGAAACTAAGTCCTGTCTTCATACTAAGGACACCCTCCATCGTGTTGTGTGGCACTACCACCATCCTAAATGGGATAGATTAACAACAGATCTAGCAGCTCAAGACTGGGCATCCATGAGGCGCTATGGACCATCAGCAGGAGCAGAATTGTATTCCACCACAATCTGTAAACTCATGGCCCGGCATATTCCTCACTCTACCATTACCATCAAGCCAGGGGACCAACCCTGGTTCAATGAGGAGTGAAAAGAGCATGCCAGGAGCAGCACCAGGCACACCTGAAAATGAGGTGCCAACCTGATGAAGCTACAACACAGAACTACATGCATGCTAAACAGGTGAGGTGAGAGTAACTGCCCTTGACATCAAGTCAGCATTTGACTGAGTGTGGCTCAAGGAGCCTTAGTAAAACTGAAGTCAATGGGAATCGGTGGGGGTGGGGAGGGGGGACTCTCCACTGGCTGGAGTCATACCTAGCACAAAGGAAGATGGTTATGGTGGTTGGAGGTCAATCATCACAGCCCCAGGACATCGCTGCAGGAGTTCCTCAGGGCAGTGTCCTAGGTCCAACCATCTTCAGTTGCTTCATCAATGACCTTCCCTCCATCAAAAGGTCAGAAGTAGGGATGTTTGCTGATGACTGCACAGTGTTCAGTGCCATTCGCAACTCCTCAGATAATGAAGCAGTCCATGCCCACATGCAACAAGAACTGGACGACATTCAGGCTTGGGCTGTTAAGTGGCAGGTAACATTCACGCCACACAAGTGACAGACAATGACTAGCTCCAACAAGCGAGCATCTAACCATCGCCAAATCCCCCACCATCAACATCCTGGGGGTCACCATTGACCAGAAACTTAACTGGACCAGCCACATAAATACTGTGGCATAAAGAGCAGGTCAGAGGCTGGGTATTCTGCGGTGAGTTTCTCACCTCCTGACTCCCCAAAGCCTTTCCACCATCTACAAGGCACAAGTCAGGAGGGTGATGGAATACTCTCCACTTGCCTGGATGAGTGCAGCTCCAACAACACTCAAGAAGCTTGACACCATCCAAGACAAAGCAGCCCGCTTGATTGGCACCCCATCCACCACCTTAAACATTCACTCCCTCCACCACTGGTGTACTGTGGCTGCAGTGTGTACCGTCTACAAGATGCACTGCAGCAACTCGTCAAGGCTTCTTCGGTAGCACCTCCCAAACCCGCAGCCTCTTCCACCTAGAAGGACAAGGGCAGCAGGCGCATGGGAACACCACCACCTCCAAGTTCCCTTTCCAAATCACACAACATCCTGACTTGGAAGTATATTGTCGTTCCTTCATCATCGCTGGGTCAAAATCCTGGAACTCCCTTCCTAACAGCACTGTGGGAGTACCTTCACCACACGGACTGCAGCGGTTCAAGAAGGCGGCTCACCACCACCTTCTGAAGGGCAACTAGGGATGGGCAATAAATGCCGGCCTTGCCAGCGACGACCACATCCCATGAATGAATTTTTTAAAAAGCAGAAGCAGCATGCTATAGACAGAGCTAAGTGATCCCACAACCAACGGATCAGATCAACGCTCTGCAGTCCTGCCACATCCAGTCGTGAATGGTGGTGGACAATTAAACAACTAATGGGAGGAGGAGGCTCCATGAACACCCCCCATCCTCAATGATGGCGGAGCCCAGCACGCAAGTGCAAAAGTCAAGGCTGAAGCTTTTGCAACTGACTTCAGCCAGAAGTGCCGAGTGGATGCTCCATCTTGGGCTCTTCCTGAGGTCCCCACCAAAGTTCCCTTTATGATGCGTGGCCGCACAGTGCTCTGAAGGTCCCACGCAGCCAGTGAGCCAGCTTTTAAATAGAAAAACCGCGCATGCGCAGAATGTTGAATGGCCTGCGCAGCCTATTAAATAGGGCCACGCGGGCCAAAAAAAATTAGAGGGAACATAAGAAATAGGAGCAGGAGTAGGCAATTTGGCCCCTCGAGCCTGCTCCGCCATTCAACAAGAGTATGGCTGATCTTCTACCTCAACTCCATATCCCTTGATTCCTTTAGTTCCCAAAAATTTATCGACCTCTGTCTTGAATATACTCAACGACTGAGCATCCACAGCCCTCTGGGGTAGAGAATTCCAAAGATTCACAACCCTTTGAGTAAAGAAATTTCTCCTCATCTCAGTCCTAAATGGCCGACCCCTTATTCTGAGACTGTGTTCTAGATTCCCCAGCCAGGGGAAACATTTTCTCAGCATTAACTCTGTCAAGCCCCTTAAGAATTTTATGTGTTTCAATTAGATCACCTCTCATTCGTCTAAACCCGAGAGAATATAGGCTAAGTCTACTCAATCTCTCCTCATAGGGCAATCCCCTCATCCCAGGAACCAGTCTAGTGAACCTTCGTTGCACTCCCTCTAAGGCAAGTATGTCTTTCCCTAGGTAAGGAGACCAGAACCGTACACAGTACTCCAGGTGTGGCCTCACCAATGCCCTGTATAACTGTAGTAAGACTTCTTTACTCTTATACTCTAATCCAGCGGTTCCCAACCTGTGGTCCGCGGACCACCAGTGGTCTGCGAAGGTACTGCAGGTGGTCCGTGAAAAAAAATAATTATGATACTGTAATAATAATACAATCACGTGTACCTCGTATGTATCATATTCAATATTACATTATTATTCGCAATGTAATATGCTTCACAAACATCCTTGTGATTCTCTGAATTTAAATAGTGTGCCGCTTTTGCGTGACGTCAATGTGAACCAACGCTCTTAGAAAATTCGACGGTTAGAGCGCGGGAATCAAAAAATGGATCGGTGGCTTTTATCTGGCATGCGTAAGTGAACTCTCTACTATGGTCAAAATGACAGTGAGACATCAGCAAATGAAACTCAGCACAACAAAAGTAAGCGAAAAGTGAGGAGAAAATACAGCAGAGAATACTTAAAACTGGGATTTACTTACACTGGAACTGAGAACGAACCGTTACCAGTATGTGTCGTGCGCTATGATGTTCTGTCGAATGAAAGCCTAAAGCCCGCTAATCTTCGCCGTCATCTTGAGACTAAGCATGGGGAATACGTGTCCAAGCCAATTGGATTTTTTTACAACCAGCTCAAAGAATTTCAACGTAGCAAGACAATTATGGAATGCACATCTAAAGGCAGTGATAATGCTAAGGCGGTGGAGGCCTCGTAGCGGGTAGCTAGGCTCATAGCAAAGACAGGGAAGCCGCACACAATTGGGGAGGAGTTGATATTGCCAGCGGCTAAGGAGATGGTGGGTGTTATGCTGGGAGAGGGGGCCTGCAAGCAAATTAACATGATTTCATTGTCGGATAACACAGTTCAACGCAGAATTGATGAGATGGCTCAGGACTTGTGTGATCAGCTAATAGCGAGAATGCAAGCAAGTCGTTTTTATGCACATCAACGGACATTGCAAACCTTTCAAACCTGATCACCTATGTAAGGTATGAACACAATGGAGAGATACATGAGGACTTTCTCTTTTGTAAATCGTTGCCCACACACTCAACTGCAGAGGCTATTTTTGGAATGTTGAACAGTTTCATTATTGAAAATGGGATTGATTGGTCAAAATGTGTCAGACTTGGCACAGATGGGGCCCGTGCAATGTTAGGCCAACACAGTGGGGTTGTTGCACATGTAAGAGCAGTGGCTCCGGCAGCATCATCCATTCACTGCAGTATCCATAGGGAGGCGTTAGCTGCAAAGAAAATGCCTGCTGATCTCAAGACCATTTTGGAGGAAGCCGTTAAAACTGTTAATTATATCAAGGCCCGTCCACTGAATTCGCGAATATTTGCAGCTATTTGTGACGAGATGGGCAGTGATCACCATCAACTACTTCTGCACACCGAGGTCCACTTGCTGTCCCGAGGAAAGGTACTCACTCGTCTTTTAGAGTTGCATGATGAGGTGAGAATTTTTTTACTGGACTCAAAGTTTGAACTTTCACATCGCTTCGGTGATTTTCAGTGGCTTGCCAAATTGGCATATATGGCAGATATTTTCGATCACTTGAATGGTCTCAATCTGCGTCTTCAGGGAAAATCAGTGACATTCTTTCATGTGCAGGACAAAATAGAAGCGATGATCAAGATAATAGAGATGTGGGCTAAACGACTTGAGCAGTCAAATTACGACTCGTTTGCGAATCTGTCTGATTTTTTGGTCACGGCAGAGATGCAGCTACCAAACAGTGTGAAACATATCATCAGAGAGCACCTCCAAAGTTTGAAAATAAACCTACGCGAGTACTTCCCTGTGCCTGACACAAAATTCAACTGGATACGAAATCCCTTTGCGAGCCTTGATGATGACATCCTCGCAAGCCTGACCTCGACAGAGCAAGACAGCCTTGTGGAACTGTCCTGTGACAGTGCTTTAAAGCAGGATTTTTCTCGGCAATACCTGACTGACTTTTGGCTTAAAGTTGCTTCGGAATATCCAGCACTGTCCGACAAGGCAGTAAAGTTTCTAATGCCTTTTCCCACAACCTACCTTTGCGAAACTGGATTTTCTGCGCTTGTCGCATTGAAGACCAAATACCGGAATAAACTTCACGTTGAACCAGATCTCCGATTGAGACTGTCATCGCTGGAACCTGACATCCAGCATTTGATGTCTGCGAAACAACATCAACCTTCTCATTAGGTAAGTGTTATCTTTTCCCCACTGGTAGGCCTACTGCAGTTAAATGTGCTGTGACGAGTGCAATGTATTTGTTAGTGAGCATAATAAATGATTAGAAACAGCTGCGTTTTTAATGCCTGTTGATATATAAGTTTGACTCCCGTCAGCCATAGGCTATGTTAAAAATGTTTTAAACGGCTAGTGGTCCGCAAAAGCTTTTGATGACGATGTAGTGGTCCGCATAAAGGAAAAGGTTGGGAACCGCTGCTCTAATCCCTTTGTAACAAAAGCTGACATATCATTTGCTTTCCTATTTGCTTGCTGTACCTGCATGTTAACTTTCTGTGATTCATGTACAAGGACACCCAGGTCCCTCTGAATGCAAACATTTCCCAGTATCTCACCATTCAAAAAATATTCTGCTTTGATGTTTTTCCTACCAAAGTGGATAACTTCACATTTCCCCACATTGTATTCCATTTGCCATGTTCTTGCCCACTCAGTCAACCTGTCTATATCTCTTTGCAGCCTCTTTGCGTCCTCCTCACAGCTTACTTTCCCACCTAACTTTGTATCATCAGCAAACTTGGATACATTACACTCGGTCCCCTCATCTAAGTCATTGATATGGATTATAAACAGCTGAGGCCCAAGCATTGATCCTTGCGGTACCCCGCTAGTTACAGCCTGCCAACCCGAAAGAGTCCCGTTTATTCCTCTCTCTAACATCTGTCTGAGGCTGAACCACACTGTTCGCAACCTTGGTGTCATATTTGACCCTGAAATGAGCTTCCGACCACATATCCGCAGCATAACTAAGACCGCCTATTTGCACCTCCGTAACATCGCCCGTCTCCGCCCCGCCTCAACTCATCCACTGCTGAAACCCTCATCCATGCCTTTGTTACCTCTAGACTTGACTATTCCAATGCACTCCTGGCTGGCCTCCCACATTCTACCCTACAGAAACTTGAGGTCATCCAAAACTCGGCTGTCCCTGTCCTAACTTGCACCAAGTCCCGTTCGCCCATCACCCCTGTGCTCGCTGACCTACATTGGCTCCCAGTTAAACAACGTCTCGATTTCAAAATTCTCATCCTTGTTTTCAAATCCCTCCATGGCCTCGCCCCTTCCTATCTCTGTAATCTCCTTCAGCCCCACAACTCCCCGAGATATCTGCGCTCCTCTAATTCTGCCCTCTTGAGCATCCCTGATTATAATCGCTCAACCATCAGTGGCCGTGCCTTCTGTTGCCTCGGCCCTAAGGTTGGAATTCACTGCCTAAACCTCTCTGCCTTGCTACCTCTCTTTCCTCCTTTAAGACGCTTCTTAAAACCTACCTCTTTGACCAAGCTTTTGGTCACCTGCCCTAATTTATCCTTATGTGAATCGGTGTCAAATTTTTGTCTTTTAATACTCCTGTGAGCGCCTTGGGAAGTGTTACTATGTTAAAGCCGCTATATAAATACAAGTTGTTGGTGTTGTTTTCTGTCCCTTAATCAATCCTCAATCCATGCAAATATATTACCCCCAATCCCATGAGTCCTAATTTTGTATAATAACCTCTTGTGTGGCACCTTATCAAATGCTTTTTGAAAATCCAAATACACTACATCCACTGGTTCCCTCTTATCCATCCTTCTAGTTACATCTTCAAAAAACTCTAACAGATTTGTCAAACACGATTTCCCTTTCATAAAACCATGTTGACTCTGCCTAATCATATTACGATTTTCTAAGTGCCCTGTTACCACATCCCTAATAATAAATGCTAGCATTTTGTCTACTACTGATGTCAGGTTAACTGGCCTATAGTTTCCCGTTTTTTCTTAAATAGCGGGATTATGATTGCTACTTTCCAATCCTTGGGGACTCTTCTAAAATCTAGGGAATTCTGGAAGATTAATACCAGTGCATCCACTATCTCTGCAGCTACCTCTTTTAAAACCCTAGGATGCAGGTAGTCAGGTCCAGGGGATTTGTCGCCATTTAGTCCCATTAATTTCACCCGTACTATGTCTTTACTTATACTGATTTCTTTAAGTTCCTCATTCTCTCTAGACCCTTGGTTCCCATTATTTCCGGAATGTTTTTTGTGTCTTCTACCATGAAGATAGATATAAAGTATTTGTTTAATGTCTCTGCCATTTCCTTATTGTCCATTATAATTTCTCCTGTCTCTGCCTCTAATGGGCCCACGTTTACTTTCACTAATCTCTTCCTATTTACATACCTATAGAAACGTTTACAATCTGTTTTTATGTGTCTTGCTAATTTAGTCACATATTCTTTTTTCTCTTTCCTTATCAATTTCATGGTCCTCCTTTGCTGAATTCTAAAATCTTCCCAATCCTCAGGCTTTCTATGCTTTTTGGCAACATTATAAGCCTCTTCCTTTGATCTAATACTATCTTTAACTTTTCTTGTTAGCCACGGTTGGACCACTTTTCCTGTGGGATTTTTGTGCCTTAAAGGAATGTATATTTGTTGTAAATTATGTATTAATTCTTTAAATGCTCGCCATTGCTTGTCTACCATCATACCTTTTAATGTAGTTTCCCAATCAACCTGAGCCAACTCGCCCCTCATACCTATGTAGTTGGCTTTGTTTAGATTTAAGACCCTAGTTTCAGACTTAACTAAATCACTTTCAAACTCAATATAAAATTCTATCATATTATGGTCACTCTTCCCTAAAGACCCCTTTACTACAAGGTTATTAATTAGCCCTTACTCATTGCACAATACTAGATCTAAAATAGTCTGTTCCCTAGTTGGTTCCTCAACATACTGATCTAGAAAATCTTGTATACATTCCATGAACTCGTCCTCCACACTATTACTGCAAATTTGGTTTGCCCAGTCTATATGTAGATTAAAGTCCCCCATGATTACTGTATTACCCTTGTTACATGTGCCTCTAATTTCCTGATTTATACACTGCCCTAAATTACAACTACTGTTTGGGGGCCTATAAACAACTCCCACCAATGTTTTCTGCCCCTTGCTGTTTCTTAACTCCACCCAAACTGATTCTACTTCTTGATTTTCAGAGCTAAGATCCTTTCTCTCTACTGTCTTTATCCCATCTTTTATTATCAGGGCTACCCCTCCTCCTTTTCCATTTTGCCTATCTCTTCTAAAAGTTAAGTATCCTGGAATATTTAGTTCTCAACTTTGGTCACTTTGCAACCACGTCTCCATAATGGCTCTTAGATCAAACCTATTCATTTCTATCTGCGCTATTAATTCATCTATTTTGTTGCGAATGCTTCGCGCAGATATAGTGCCTTTAGCTTTGATTTTTTTCTATTATTCTCTGATGTCACCTTAGTTACTGATGCCCTATTACCTTTGTTACTCTCATCCCAATGGAACAGCTCCCTCTTTCCCCAGTACTGGTGCCAGTGGCCCATGAAGCGAAACCCCTGCCTCCCACACCACTCTTTCAGCCACTCATTTAACCTTCTAATCTGCTTATCCCTATGCCAATTGGCTCGTGGATCCGGTAACAATCCAGAGATTATTACCTTTGAGGTTCTGCTTTTTAATTTGGATCCTATTTCCTCAAACTCTCTCAGCAGAACCTCATTCCTAGTTCTACCTATGTCGTTAGTTCCAACGTGGACCACGACAACTGGATCCTCCCCCTCCCACTCCAAGTTCTTCTCCAGCCGTGAGATGTCTTTAACCCTGGCACCAGGCAGGCAACATAGCCTTCGGTACTCCCTGTCACGGCTGCAGAGATAGTATCTATCCCACTGACTATACTGTCGCCTACCAATACCACATTCCTTTTTACTCCCCCCACTTGAATGGCTTCCTGTACCACGGTGCCATGGTCAGTTTGGCCTCATTGGTCCCCACCATCACAGATGCCAGTCTTCAGCCAATTCGATTCACTCCACGCGATATCAAGAAATGGCTGAGCACACTGTACACAGCAAAGGCTACGGGTCCCGACAACACCCAGGCTATAATGCTGAAGACCTGTGCTCCAGAACTAGTCTAAATATTGGGAAGACCGAAGCCATTGTCTTTGGACCCCGCCACAAACTCCATTCCCTAGCCACCGACTCCATCCCTCTCCCTAGCATCTGTCTGAGGCTGAACCAGACTGTTCGCAACCTTGGTGTTATATTTGACCCTGAAATGAGTTTCCGACCACATATCCGCGTCATAACTAAGACCGCCTACTTCCACCTCCGTAACATCACCCGTCTCCGCCCCTGCCTCAGCTCATCTGCTGCTGAAACCCTCATCCATGCCTTTGTTACCTCTAGACTTGACTATTCCAACACACTGCTGGCTGGCCTCCCACATTCTACCCTACGTAAACTTGAGGTCATCCAAGGCTCCCGGTTAAGCAACGCCTCGATTTAAAAATTCTCATCCTTGTTTTCAAATCTCTCCATGGCCTCGCCCCTCCCTATCTCTGTAATCTCCTCCAGCCCCACAACCCCCCGAGATATCTGCACTCCTCTAATTCTGACCACTTGAGGATCCCTGATTATAATCACTCAACCAATGGTGGCCATGCCTTCAGCTGCCGAGGCCCTAAGTTCTGTAATTCCCTCCCTAAACCTCTCCGCCTCTCTACCTCTCTTTCTTCCTTTAAGATGCTCCTTAAAACTTACCTCTTTGACCAAGCTTTTGGTCACCTGCCCTAATTTCTCCTTATGTGGCTCAGTGTCAAATTTTGTTTTATTAACACTTCTGTGAAGTGCCTTGGGACATTTTACTAAGTTAAAGGCGCTATATAAATACAAGTTGTTGTTGTTGATGTTGTTGTAGTCATGCTTCTAGCCAAGCTGTTCCAGTGCAGCTACAACACTGGCATCTACTCGAAAATGTGGAAAGTTGCCGATGTATGTCCTGTCCACAAAAATCAGGACAAATCCAAACCGGCCAATTATCATCCTATCAGCCTATTCTCAATCATTAGCAAAGTGATGGAAGGAGTTGTCGACAGCGGCACTTACTCACCAATAACCTGCTCACCAATGCTCAGTTTGGGTTGCGCCAGGACCACTGGGCTCCAGACCTTGGTTCAAACATGGACAAAAGAGCTCAATGTCAGAGGTGAGGTGAGGGTGACTAACCCTGACATCAAGGCAGTATTTGACTGAGTGTGGCAACAAGGAGCCCTAGTAAAATTGAAATCAATGGGAATCAAGGGGAAAACTCTCCAGTTGCTGGAGTCATACCTAGCACAAACGAAGATGGTTGTGGTTGTACAATCATCTCAGCCCCAGGACATCGCTGCAGGAGTTCCTCAGGGCAGCATCCTAGGCCCAACTATCTTCAGCTGCTTCATCAATGACCTTCCCTCCGTCATAAGGTCAGAAGTGGGGCTCTTCGCTAATGATTGCACAGTGTTCAGTTCTATTCTCATTCCTCAGACAATGAAGCCATTCGTGCCCACATGCAGCAAGATTTGGAGAACATCCAGTCTTGGGCTAATAAGTGGCAAGTAGCATTCGGGCCACACAAAGTGCCAGGCAATGACTATCTCCAACAAGAGAGAGTCTAACCACCTCCCCTTGAGATTCAATGGCATTTCTACTGCCAAATCCCCACCATCAACATCCTGGGGGGTCACCATTGACCAGAAACTCAACTGGACCAGCCACATTAATGCCGTGGCTATTAGAGCAGGTCAGAGGTTTGTGATGAGTGGCTCACCTCACGACTCCCCAAAGCTTTTCCACCATCTACAAGGCACAGGTAAGGAGTGTGATGGAATACTCTCCACTTGCCTGGATGAGTGCAGCTCCAACAACACTCAAGAAGCTTGACACCATCTAGGACAAAGCAGCCCGTTTGATTGGTACCCCATCCACCACCTTAAACATTCACTCCCTCCACCACCGGCATACCGTGGCTGCAGTGTGTACCATCTACAAGATGCTCTGCAGCAACTCGCCAAGGCTTCTTCGGCAGCACCTCCCAAACCCACGACCCCCACCATCTAGAAGGATAATGGTAGCAGGTGCATGGGAACACTACCATCTCCAAGTTCCCCTCCAAGTCACACACCATCCTGACTTGGAAACATATCGACATTCCTTCGTCGTCGCTGGGTCAAAATCCTGGAACTCCCTACCAAACAGCACTGTGGGAGTACCTTCACCACACGGACTACAGCGGTTCAAGAAGGCGGCTCACCATCACATTCTCAAGGGCAACTAGGGATGGGCAATAAATGCTGGCCTTGCTAGCGACGCCCTCATCCCAAGAATGAATAAAAAGAAAGGGGAAGAAAGTAGAAAATTTGGATAACTATAGCTACTTATAAACTGCTGAGGTCAGGGTGCAATTGTAACTCCTTGCTTAAAATTGTAAATTTCAGGATCCAAGTCAATTACTGGCTTTTTTATTTCCTTTATATTCTCTAGGTTTTTGTCACCTTGTCACGCTCCATTAATGCTGGCACTCTCGTCCTCGTCACCCCCTATTAATGCTGGCACTCTCCTTCCAATCACCCTCCCCCATTAATGCTGGAACAATCCTTCAGATCACACCTGCCCCCCCACTCCCGCATTAATGTGGGTACTCTCTCCTTTTTCCCCACCCCTCAGTTAATGCTGAACCTGTCTTCCACAAATATCACTGCTCCCAGTTTCCCACCCTCCTGGACCTCTGTTCCCAATTTCTCCCCCCTCCCCCCTAGCGATGCGACTGGCTTCCCCCCCCTCCCCACAAACTACTGCGCCCCTCTATGTCCCCCACCAAACGTGCTTCTCTCGGATTCTCCTCCCTCTCTACTACCCTGAAGAATGGTGCCTTTAGCTCCTCACCCCTCTCTGCCAGCACTGCCTGCAGCTTGTACCCGCCGGCGCTCCTGCGGTGATTGACACCTCTGCATGCTGGGGTAGAATTCCCAGTTTCACAAGAACTCCTGTCCACAGTGTGAAGCAGCAGCATCAATTACTTCCAGCAAGAAGCGCCGCATATTCGGAGCCCCAGAGCAGTGGGCAGTGGTCGTCTGGTCAATTGATTGTCAGTGGCGAATGCAGACAGCGCCCTCAAAATCCCGAGTGTCCATGTCAAAGGCCAATGGTTGCCATGTATGAAACTACTAAATTGAGAATTTTATAAGTAACACATTCTGTAGCAGCAGCGTGTATTAATGAGGCTTTAAAACACAGTACAGTCCAGTAATACATTTTCAACATTAATGCTATTTTCTACATCCCAAAGCTAGAAGGTAGACAAAGTATACAACAAAATGAAATCAACTTCACATACCTTATTGAAATCTTTTGTGTGCCAAATAAAATGTTGCACTCAGCCTTACTCATCAACTGATTGATTCAACCAAGTACAGTGATAATGGTCTATCTCTATCCTTCACATCTACATGGGGACATTATTGATAATACCTTTGAAGTAATTATAGTTGGTAACCATAGTGCTGTTCATGAGCATTGTTGTCACAATGCTTCTGAGAGCAAACAACAGATGAGAGATATAAATATATCATGTCATCAATATAAGGCTGTATTCCTAAGGCACACCTTTAGTTTGTTAACTCATCAGTGTTCTAGATTATCCTCGGTAGAAAAACTAAACATTACAAATTGAGTTTGCTAATGTCGATGTGCCCAACTCCCATACTTTGCATGAAACAGCAACAGTAAAATTACTGTTAGGATCCCACTATTGTATTTATATAGTGCCTTTAACGTAGAGGGACATCACAAGCAGCTTCACAGAGGCGTAATCAGGCAATAATGGACAGCAAGCTAAAGAAGCAGCTACTATGAGGGGTGACCAAAACCTAGTCAAAGAGGTGGATCTTAAAGGAGGAGAGAAAGGTGAAGAGATGGAAGGGTTGAGGGAAGGAATTCCAGAGCATGTGGTTCTTCTTCTGTAGCTGTCAATCTCCTCAAACGCTCCCTCCCCTCCGTATTTGATGCCCCATATCCCAAGTAAAACCTTTACTCTCACCCATCCTGGTCATTCTGCCTGGTTTGGCCCTCATCTTCACTCCCTCAATTCCAAAGGGTGCAGACTTGAATGTATCTGTCACACAACTGGTTTAGCCATCCATCAGAGATATTAGATGGGGTGACCAAAAGCTTGGTCAGAGAGGGTATTAAAGGACGACTGAGTGAAGGAGAGGTTTAGGGAGGGTATCCAGAAGGTGGGGCCTTCTTCTGCAGCAGTTGATCTGCTAAACCACTCCCTCTCCTCCACCTCAGCCTTAAAACTACTGCCCATCTTCAACCTCCTTTTCCTTTCCAAAACCTTGAATGTGTTGTTGCCTCCCAAGCCATGCCCATCTTACCTGCAACTCCATGTTTGAACCTCTCCAATCAGGTTTTCTTCCCACCACAGCACTGAAACGGCCTAATCAAAGTCACAAGTTACATCCTCTGCGACTGTGGTGCACTATCCCTTCTCATCATCCTCAACCTCTCTGAAGCCTTTCATGTGGTCAACTACACCATCCTCCACCAATGCCTCTCCTCCGTTATCCAGTTCCGCGGGGCTGCCTTCACTTGTGTCCACTATCACCTATCTGATTGTAGCCAAATCATTTCAAGCAATGACTTCTCTTCCCACCTCCGCAGCGTTATATCTGTAGTCCCCCAAGGATCTCTCCTTGATCTTTTCCTCATCTGCAATCTGCGCCTTGGCAATGTCATCCGAAGACAAAGGGCTGGATTTTCTCAGCCCTGAGGAGGCGGGTATGGAGGCGGAACTGCCGGGAAAGTTGCAGAATTTGGGGGCGGGTGGCAATCCCGCCCCCAACCCGCCTCCGTGTCCTCTTGCCAGGAGGCGGGAAGCCGTCCCGCCCCGGGTCCCGTCTCCTTGGAGGCGGGAAGGGATCAAAGCCTATTAACTGCCTGTTAACAGGTAGGTAACAGGCAGAAAATAGGATTATCCTCATTTATTGTGCTGAAGTGCGGGCTTCCCGACCTCGGGGAACCCCGCCGGGGTGTAGGAGGTGAGTAGGAGGTCTGAGGGGGTCGGAGGGGTCTGAATGTGCGATGTAGAGGTGAGTGATGGGTGCAAGTGTGGAGTGGTAAGTATATGAGGTGAGTGTAAAGTGTTAGAAAATGTTAACTTACCTTTGTTTCGACCTACAGCCTTCAGCCGCTGTGGAGCCGTAGTCCCCGACATCTCCATTGTAGAGATCACAGACTGGCTGTTGCATCCTGTCGTAAGAATGAGCCTTACGCGTGGTGAACTTAAAGTAAGCTTTAATCAACTAAAAAGGTGCTACATACAAAAGAGGTCTTACTCTATGCCAGTATTTATCCTGGACTAATCACAGGAAGTGATGTAATAAAGTTCAAGTCACAGGAAGCTGTATTGTGTTACCACATTCTCCCCCCCCAAAAGATTAGGAGGCCGGGATGAAGTTCGAGTCACAGGAAGCTGTATTGTGTTACCACATTCTCCCTCCATTTCGTAGCCGCTGGACGAGGGAGAGCCGCACCCGTTTGGGTTCTCGTAGCGGTAGAGGGCCCCTAGCCCGTTTACCCGCCGCGGGCCGTGGACCAGAGTCCGAGTGATCCAGCCCGCTCTGTGAGGGGTCAGGACGATCCTGACTGTGTACTGGTGCCCGAACGGGTGTCGGGCAGGGCTGTGGCAGATCCGTTTCCGAGCGTATGGTACGGGGTGGATCGTGGCTGCGCGTGCGAGCCCCGACGGGCTCATAGTCAGTCTGCCCCAGGTCGGCACGCTGGAGTGAGGTACCAGCCGGCGTCAGATCCAGATCGTGATGAGAGGCACCTGGCGAGCCCAGAGATGTGCCTGGTACAATATCATCCCCTGGTGTCCCTCTATGTTTCGGCGGGCAGGGAGCCAGATCCCGCAATGACACGGTAGATTCCCGACCGTCAGGATACCGAATATAGGCGTAGGTAGGGTTGACGTCAGTGAGCTCAACCTCATCTACCAGGGGGTCATTCTTAGACGCCCGAACATATCTTCGGAGTAGCACTGGTCCCGGGGTGCAGTCAGCCACGACGGGAGAGATATCCCATAGGATGAGCGACGCTGAAATCGGAAGAACCGTTCATGAGGCGTCGTATTTGTGGCGGTCGAAAGGAGGGACCGTGTGGAGTGTAATGCGTCTGGAAGTACTGCTTCCCATTGCTGGTTGGGTAGGCCCCGAGATCTCAAAGCCAGACGTACCGCATTCCAGATGATAGCGTTAAAACGCTCGACTTGCCCATTCCCGACCGGATGATAAGGCGTCGTTCTGCTGGCAGCAATACCCCGTTCCGAGAGATAGGCCTTGAGTTCTCCTGACATAAAAGAAGGGCCCCGATCCGAATGAACATAGGATGCCATGCCACAGAAAGCAAATACCTGCTCAAGGCAGCTGATAACCGTGGTCGTCAGCATATTGGGGCAGGGAAAGGCAAACGGAAAACGGGAATACTCATCGACCATGGTCAATAGATAAGTGTTGCGAGTTGAAGAGGGCAACGGCCCCTTAAAATCGATGCTAAGCCGTTGCATTGGCTGGGTCGCATGTATGAGTATACCACCCGAGGGGCGGAAAAACTGAGGTTTCAATTCCGCACAGACTCTGCAGTCCGAGCACATCTTCTTTACATCCCCGGTAGAGAAAGGGAGATTTCGGGACCGCACGAAGTGTAGCATGCGAGTAACGCCCGGATGACACAACCCATCATGGATGTCTACGAGCGTAGAGGGTGCCATGGCGGAGCAGAATGCTCGTGTGAGGGTATCCGGAGCCACATTCTCCTTGCCAGGTCGATAGTGGATGGTGTAACCAAAAGAGGCCAATTCCAGCCGCCAAAGCTGGATTTTATTATTTTTAATTTTGGTCCGTTTTCGATTATCGAGCATGAAGGCGACCGATCGCTGGTCCGTGATTAAGGTAAAGTGCTGGCGAGCTAGGAGATGAGTCCACTTCCGTACTGCCTCTATGATGGCTGTAGCTTCTTTCTCGACTGGAGGATAATGTAGCTCAGCCCCTTGAAAAGTCCTGGACAAAAATGCCACCGGACGACCTTCCTGATTCAGAGTGGCCGAGATCGCCACCTCCGAGGCATCACACTCAACAACAAAAGGAAGACTCTCATCGATGGAGTGAAGAGCCGCTTTCTCCAACTGTTTTTTCAGGAGGTTAAAGGCTGCAACAGCCGCTGTGTCTAGTGGGAATGTGCTGGCCTTCAGTAGAGGTTGGATTCGGTCCGAGAAGTTAGGAATCCATTTAGCATAGTATGCAAACAGGCCGAGGGCCCGGCGCAAGGAGGCCGGATTCTTAGGTGGCGGGAGTTCTTGGAGTGGGCGAAGCCTTTCAGGGTCAGGTTTAATGATGCCATTGCCCACACAATAGCCAAGGATGTTGATGGTTGGTTGTGACTCAATGGATTTAGCCGCATTTAATGTCAAATTACGGTGCTGGAGTGCATCCCAAAATCGTTGGAGATTGGCGTCATGTTCCCGCTGATTGCGACCTGCGACAGTAATATTGTCCAGATAAGGAAACGTATCCTTTAAGTCTTCCTGTTTGACCAGGTCATCCATTGCTCGCTGGAAGACAGCCACTCCATTAGTGACCCCAAAGGGGAGGCGACAAAATTGATACAGCCGTCCATTGGCTTCAAAGGCCGTATACTGCTTGTCTGAGACCTTCAAGGGTACCTGATGATAGGCACTTTTCAGATCATATGTTGAGAACACCGTGTATTCAGCCAGTTTATTAACCATATCATCGATGCGCGGCAATGGGTATGCGTCCAAGTCCGTATATTGATTGATGGTCTGTGAATAGTCAATGCACAGCCGTTTCTTGTGAGGTTGTAGAGGGTTCTTAACAATAACGACCTGGGCGCGCCATGGCGACGAACAAGGCTCGATGATATCCTCTGCTAAAAGCCGAGAAATCTCAGCCGCAATAAAAGACTGGTCTTCCTGACTGAAACGTCGTGACTTTGTTATAATCGGTTTGCATCGAGGAGGGATACTGGTAAACAGTGAGGGTTCATCCAGTGAAGCTGCTGACAATGCACAGAACGGTAATCGAGGTCGTATATTAGAAATAGTGAGTTCAGGTTTGGATCCGCCGAACTCAATGGTGAGCTTCTTATGCTGCTTTTGAAAATCTAGCCCTAAGATAAGATCACTACATAAGTCCTTGAGCACCGAAAGCCGGGTGGAGGGATACCTGTGACCATTAAGTGTTATTTCAACCATACAAAAGCCAGAAATTCTGGTATTAAGTGATGACTGAGCCATCGCAATTGCCTGGTCCGATGGGAAAACATGTAGCTTTAACTCTGCAACAATCTGTTCCCTAATGAAACTATCAGTGCTACCTGAGTCAATTAAGGCATCTAAAGTATGTCCATTAATTGATGCTTTTGTAGCTGCATGGAATAGGTTCTGAGGACAAGCAGCTGTAATCGGTGTCGTTGCACAAAGAGTGGCTGAAACTCTAGGTGTGTTTCTTCGAGAGAAAACCCGAGAGGAAGCACGATAGATTTTAGCTGGAACATCTTGATAGGCCCTTACCGGGGCAGTTCGGTAGGACTTAGCTTGATAAGCCTTCGTAGAGGCTCTTGATAGGCAAACCTTTGCAAAATGACCCTTTTTGTTGCAATGACTGCAAAACGCATTGCGAGCAGGGCAGAATTTCCGAGGGTGAAACTCATCACCACAAAAGAAGCATTTCTTAGATTGCCAAGAGGCTGCCACAGTGGGGTCATCATCCTCTTCATCAGTGAAGTCATCAGATTGATCGTCAGGGATAAAGTCCTCCCTAATAGAGTTCACCTGTGGCCTCTTAAATTGCCTGACTGTAGTTAAGGCAGCAGACCGAGGTCTGGGCACTGTATAAAGGTCTGCATTTCTTTTTGCCAGATCTAGAGAGCAAGCCATGTCATAAGCTCTCTGAAGCTCAAGTGTCTTACTTTCCAGTAGACGCTGGCGTATAAATGGGGAGGCAAGCCCGCAGATGAAAGCATCACGGATCATTTCTTCACGGTACAGCTCAGCTGAGGCCGCCTGAAAGTTACAGTCCATACTAAGTCTGCGAAGCTCTTGGAGGAATTTATCAATGGATTCCTCCGGCCCTTGTTGGGCTGTAGCTAGTAGATGTCTGGCATAGACCTCATTCGGTGTCTTAGTATATAGTCTTTTAAGCATCCGAATTGCCTCCTCGTAACTGCCCCATTCCTCGACATACTGAAATACATTCGGGGTGACACAGTTGATGAGTATCCGCAATTTTGAGTCATCATCAGCCTTGCAATATTCGAGAAAATTGTCAAACGTGCGATACCAGTGTTTCCACACCTTACCGGCTGCTGGGGTGTTTGGGTCCAAGTCAAGACGCGATGGTTTAAGGATGTTTTCCATGATGGGTGATTCCCTGGATCCTTAGTTCCGAGTTCGTCCAAAAAGTTTGAGTGCGAAGTTTTTCAAAGTTGATTAAATTGTCGTAAGAATGAGCCTTACGCGTGGTGAACTTAAAGTAAGCTTTAATCAACTAAAAAGGTGCTACATACAAAAGAGGTCTTACTCTATGCCTCTCCAGGATCCAACTGATCAGCCCAGTATTTATCCTGGACTAATCACAGGAAGTGATGTAATAAAGTTCAAGTCACAGGAAGCTGTATTGTGTTACCACACATCCTCCGATCCAACAGCCAGCTGATTTCTGAAAAGTAGAAAGGTTTGATGAGTCCTGAACACAAAGTCTCATCAAACTACACAGAATGTCAGTGTTTGACAGCTTCACAGAGCTGTCAAACAATGACATTTCTTCTTTCAAAAGTTCTTGACAGATGACATGTCATACGTTGATGTGCTCTGTCACTGACTTCCCCCTAATTGGCCTGCTGAGCCCGCCGGGCGGGCTTAACAAGGTCAATCAGGGGAAATTCCCGCTGGTTGGCCAGAAGCTGATGGAGGCGGGACTGAAACCCGACAAGCAGCAGTCCCTCCTCCAAAAGCTTCCCATTTAGAAAATCCAGCCCATAGTGTCAGCTTCCACATGTACACTGATGACCTAACTATAGAATCATAGAATGGTTACAGCACAGAAGAAGGCCATTCGGCCCGTCGAGCCCATGACGGCTCTCTGCAAGAGCACTTAAGCTAGTCCCACTCCCCCGCCCCTTCTCCGTTGCCCTGCAATTTTTTTCCTTCAGGTACTTATCCAATTCCCTTTTGAAAGCTACGATTAAATCTGCCTCCACCACCCTCTCAGGCAGTGCATTCCACATCCTAACCACTTGCTGCATAAAAAAGTTTTTCTTCATGTCGCCTTTGGTTCTTCTGCCAATCATCTTAAATCTGTGTCCTCTGGTTCCCAACCCTTTTGCCAATGGGAGCAGTTTCTCTATCTGCTCTGTCTAGACCCCTCATGATTTTGAACACCTCTATCAAATTTCCTCTCAACCTTCTCCGCTCTATGCACTAAGGAGAACAACCCCAGCGACCCCTCCACTGCCTCTTTGCTATCAGACTGCTTGTCTGACATCCAGTCTTGGATGAATTGCAGCTTCCTCCTGTTAAACATTGAGAAGATCGAAGACTCTGTAAAGAGAGGAGAGGGGAGGGGAGAGGAGAGGGTGAGAGAGAGAGAGAGAGAGAGAGAGATGTAATGTAGGGGAAATTAGAGATTGTATTGACCTAGTGAGTCTTTTTGCCTTTCTGTGAGAAAAAAACCTAAAGATGATTGGCACTTAGACAGTTTAAATAATTTTGCTGTTGCTATAACAATATGTGTTATGTTTACAGGAGAGGCAGATACATTATCATGCTTTTAACATGCTTCAAGTAACAACCATTGACACAATGAATGTGTGTGATTATCACTGCACATACCCTGAGAGTTTGGATCAACATAAATAATCTGCATCACACAATCTCACCTGATGATGTCCCTTATGACATCCTCCTAAGGGACTTGGTGGTTCATGATCTCCACAGTTAATATGAATTGTTGCCTGTTCAACACTGACTTTTTCTTCAAGGAAGTGAAGGGTACACCACATATGGATTGCTAGGCATAATGAATTACAAAGTGAAATTCCTCAATAGCTACAAATCCTGAATCAGAGACTCCCCCGTATTTCTATTCATACAAGATCCTCATTACATGTCTTTTCTCCTGCACGTGCACTATTTAATGGATAAAATTAATCTGTTTAGTGAAGCTAGTCATTGAACCATAGCTAACACCTTTTACCTCCTTTATTGCCATTGGTATCAACAACAACTTATATTTATATAGCGCCTTTAACGTAGTAAAACGTCCCAAGCTGCTTCACAGAAGCGTTATCAAACAAAATTTAACACCAAGTCACATGAGGTGATATTAGGACAGGTGACCAAAAGCTTTGCCAAAGAGGTAGGTTTTAAGGAGCATCTTAAAGGAGGAAAGAGAGGTAGAGAGGCGGAGAGGTTTAGGGAGGAATTCCAGAGCTTAGGGCCTAGGCAGCTGAAGGCACGGCCACCAATGGTAGAGCGATTAAAATCGGGGATGCTCAAGAGGCCAGAATTAGAGGAGCGCAGAGATCTCAGAGGGTTGTAGGGCTGGAGGAGGTTACAGAGATAGACAAATTTGTGCTATACCCATATGTCATGTTTTGGGATTTCTGGTCAAATATTTTCTCTTTCACAGAAAGGGTTTTGCGATTGAGTTGTGTTTAAGGCCGCGGTTTTGCCGGCGCTCAGAGGGCGGGTTTGGAGGCAGGTCAGGAGTGAAAATCCAAATGAACCCGCTGCCATCCCACCTCCACGCAACTTTGCAAAGTGTCAGGTCTGGGAGTCCTGATCAGACCCGCCACCAAGCGGCGGGAGAAGCACTTAAGACAGTTAACAGCTTGTTAGCTGCCTACGTAATCCCATTTTAACAGGCTCTTCCCATTTTGCAACATTTTCAGTGGGTTGCACATCGTGCGCCAAACACGCCAGCTGATTGTGCCGGGTTCAGCAACTACCTGAATTCTTGACTGCTGCTCCTGCAGCATAAAAGCGGACCTGTAACATGGCTGACTTTCAGATGCCAGAACTTCGTGTTTTGAGGTTTTTGAACACATTTTGCAGGTCTATTGAGCTTGTAAGTGGTGATGCTGAGATCCATATGCACTGTGACCTCCTTGGAAAATCCTCTCCCCACATTGACTGAGCACTTATAACATCTCTTCCTCAACTGAGATACATACCAGCGGAATAGGAACCATTTATACCCTCACAGCCTGGTCCTCAGAATCGGAGGAAGAGCAGCCGCAGAACCAGGCACAACAGCAGCAGCAACAACAGGAGCGCCAACCTCCTCCTCACCCACCTGATACTGCACAGGGCAGAGGGCGTCAGCGCAGGGTTGCACCTCGCCACAGGAGATACCCCCAACACAGGGTTTACAGGCCGAGGATGACCTTCCTCAACATGAGTGAGCAGCAGGGCCAAAGAAGGCTGAGACTTTCGCGAAAGGTAGTCGCTGACATCTGCACAATGCTGCAGCAAGACCTGGAGCCCAGAGGAGCGGGTGGACATTCCTTACCAGTGGCTGTTAAAGTCACCACCGCACTCAACTTCTTTGCTTCAGGGTCCTTCCAGGGCTCATAAGCAGTCATCAGCGGCATCTCCCAGTCAGCTGCACACGCTTGCATCACGCAGGTTACCGATGCCCTCTTTGCAAAGGTGCACAATTACATCCACTTCTCCACGGATGAAGCAAGTGTAACCGCGCGTGCGGTTGACTTTGCAAATATGCAGGGCATCGTAGACTGCACACATGTGGCCATTAGAGCACCCCATCAGAACCTGGCTCTATTTGTGAACCGCAAGGGCTTCCACTCCCTTAACGTCCAGCTGGTGTGTAACCACAGGAAGAACATTATGCATGTTTGTGCCAAGTTCCCTGGCAGTTGCCATGACTCGTTCATCCTGCGGCAGTCCACTGTGCCTCAGCTGTTCAATCCGCCAACCCAACTTTCCAGATGGCTACTTGGAGACAAGGGCTATCCCCTGAAGACGTGGCTAATGACACCGATGAGAAGGCCATCAAACGAAGCTGAGGAGCCACATTTCCACCAGAACCATCATAGAGCAAACCATTGGCTTGCTCAAAATGCGATTCAGATGCCTCGACAGATCTGGTGGAGCCCTACAGTACTCGCCAGCCAGGGTCACCAGAATCATCGTGGTCTGCTGTGCACTGCACAACATCGCACAGCAGCGTGGATTACCGCTGCCCTAGGAACAAGTGGCTTAGTGCACAGCCTCCTCAGTGGAGGAAGAGGAGGAGGAAGACCTTGCGGAGGCGGATGTGCCAGTTCCACCAGCATGTGAGCACATTGCTGGCCGTGAGGCAAGGGATGCACTAATCCATGCCAGATTCGCAAAACTTTACGAAGCAAACACATATGGTTGCCACATGGAAATGAGTGTCTGGCCGACCTTCTTAACACACCATACAGCATCTGTACAATAAACTGTGGGTTCCTATCACTATCACCACCATCATTACAGATGAAAGGCGCCCTCACCCCTCACTCTGACACTTCCATTTCTGGGCACACATAGGCCAACTATTTGAATCTTTGCCATCGCATTTCTTTATTACAATTGAAATAACGAGGACATTCTTCACTTTGTATTAGATCAAAACACCCAAGTGACTACCCTTGTGATTATTTGTGTGTTAACTTTCTCTTACGCATGCTTCTACGTGGTGCTTCCCCTGTGGCTTCAGCAGATGTAGAGGCACCCTGCTCACTTTCATGCTGCGCCTGCTTCGACACCTTTGGTGGGCGTCCTCTGGGTTTTGGAGCCTGGGAGGGCTCAGCAACAGTCTGCTACTTCTGCGGCTGTGCATAGCATAGATGCTTAGAGGGAGACAAAGATGGAGTGAGGTGCCAATACCAAGGTCCCTGTTAGTTGTTAGTTGTTGTCATTGCATAACAGTGATAGCGAGTGTGCGGGGTGCATAGTAGAATGGTGAAGTGATTCTGTACATAGAGAGAGAGAGATGGTTAAGGGTGCAAGGGATGTAAGGGTAAAGTCGGATGTGCAGGAGTAGGTTGACAATGCAGAGTTTAGGTGATGAGAGGAGATGGGGAGCAGATTGAAGGTAAGTGTGATGTTATACTCACTTTTGCTGAGCATAGCAGATCATTGAATCTTTTGCGGCACTGAACTCAGGTGCGTGAGTACAAAGACCTGGCGTTCACCTCCTCAGCATTCACAGCCAGGCTGCCTTGGTTTGCTGAGGAGGCTTCCTCCGTCCATTTGAGGGATACAGAATCTCTTTGCGCCCTCTCACTCCTTCTACAAGAGCATGGAGGGAGTCATCATCGAATCTTGGAGAGGCCTTTGATCGTGAAGCTTTCATCTCGCTCTCTGCCACACTAGGAAGCATCAGAAAATGAATGAAAAACCACAAGGCTGCAGGGGCCCCTTAAATGCAGCTGGATGGAAGACGTCAGCAGAGGCGAGCAGCAGACCCGAACCCACTGATTGGACTGGGTAACGCGCACGACGGGCTTAATAAGCCCAGTTAATTCAGAGCAGCTGAAACCGGCAGCAGGACCGGAACCCGCCGAACAGCCAACCTGACTCCAACCCGCCGCCGATGGTAAAATCGCGGCCTAAGTATTTTGTTTTGAAACAAAATTATCTCTCACGGGTTTGAAAAGGGGGGAACTGCAGACATGGGAGGTGTGTACTGAAACCAGATGGGCCAGTTTGTGAAATGTTTCAGCTCACAATCTGCTTCAAACTGATACAATAAGGCTCAATATGTCTCGTCCCAGGTCCATTAGCCAGGATGTCCTCTATTGATCTTGAGAACATTGTGGGGAGGGGCCATAGCCAGTTTTATTGACAGGGCTGCTGGCAAACCACTATGGTGAGGAAATCAGGATCTCAGCCCTCCTCTTGGCTGGGGACACAAGGCGCTGCATGGGCAGGTAGGTTTTAAACAAAGTAACTGTGGCACACAGCACTGGGCCTGGAGCTGGAGATAAAAATGCCGCCAGTCAGGCTTTGCAGTTAGAAGTACTCTGAAAGAAAGGTAATGTCGCAAACAAGCAAATCAGTGCACGTGGATGGGACGTGTGGTTTGCTATTTTTCTCCATATTTTCAAAGAGGGAATTGAAATTGAGTGGGATTGTTTTGAGGTTGATGTTCACTTGCTATCTGTGAAATAAAGCAGATTAGTAATTCAGATCTGGAGTCGTCTCACCAAGCATTAGTTTGCTGTGTAAAGATTGCAGAGAGGCACATCGGGGCATGTGCGAAAAATCCAGTTCAGATCACCTGGTAATCGTATTGTTACACTCCAGGGTTACGTACGCTATTGTATAATTAGATACAGGCACACTGTTGAACACAAGATGATCAGACCACTAACAGGAGTGTCCAATACCACTGTAACCGAGACAATAACTAAGGCAAGACCCAAAACTTGTAACACAATATGGTTATGTAAGATCATTTCAAATCAGACCAGATACTGCAAGGTAAGGTCATTATCCTTCAGGCCTATATATTGCTAAAAATAAAAAGAAGAAATTATGACCTAAACTCATATTTGAATCTTTCCTTATAATGAGTATGAAACGCAGCATTGACTCTGGTGGCAAATAACTCCCATGACAGTTGGATCTGCTTCTTATTTGCTGGATAGACTTCAGACCTGTAAAGACTTTCCTATTCTCCCTCACACGGTGACTATAATCTGCAGGACATTGTCAGTAAACCTGGCCATTTTGTGCTTTGATCTCTCCACTGCTATTCAAATTTGCTCACTGCACAACTGTATTTGCTCGCTGTATGCTATTTATAACTCTATCAATTGTACTGGTCAAAAATGAGTTAATAATTTTACAGTAGGTATGATTAAATGGGCTGCTCTGTTCTGCATTAGTACTAGTACATTAGGTCTCAAGGCAAGTGCAGTGAGTAAGGCTGCATGGAAATGGCCATGTGTTACAAAACAGGAGGTGCAATTAAGTCTGATTTAACCCACTCTTACTTAGACCCCTAATGGTTACCTACCTCTCACTCAGACACTGTAGCTGTGCCTTGTACCAACTTTCCTCTGTGGAAGCAAATGGATTCTGATGCCCTCACTTCAAACAAGCTAGGTTCAACACGTGAACTGCAGAATACAGGAGCAAACCCAGTATCAATGGATTGTGTGCTCAGGTGCCTTCTAGAGATTCTGTTAGCCATGATAAGCTGGCTGTGTGGGTTTATTCCTCTCCCTCCTCTGAAGTTAGTTGACCAATGATGATGGGGAGAATTGCTCCGTCGGTTAATTGTATTACTTTGAGATTGCATTTGAATAATTCCTTGACTCAGGCTGACTCCAAAACTCAGTTTTGACTACATTAGTGAATCATTTTGCTCCATAGGTACCCTAGATGAATGCATTTATTATGCACTACTTTAATGGTCTTGCACATAACTAAAATCTACCCAGTCATTTGCAAAAGAGTATTAGAGTTTATGTTACAGACTTAAGGCTAAAGATATCAAGGGATATGGGGAGAAGGCAGGGACAGGGTACTGAGTTTGGATGATCAGCCATGATCTCATCGAATGGTGGAGCAGGCTCGAGGGGCCGAATGGCCTACTCCTGCTCCTATCTTCTATCTTTCTATGTTTCTATGAATATTTCTCTGAAGGTTTGTGGCTTTCAGGCTTAGTAGTCATCATTTAATGTCAGCACCCTTCATTTTGGGCAGCTTGAAGTGCTGGAGATAGAACATAAGCATCTGTATACTTTACCACAAGTGGACATTGGTGAAGAGACCTTAACTAAATAAGTGTTTGAAAAGGAAGAGCATAATAGCACAGTTGATAAGAGCAGGGAAATGGTATCAAATAGCTCTAATTGAACTAGATCTTGCCTCCCCCTTGTTTTTTTTTAATTTCTTCTGCGTGGTCTCCTGGTATCTTTATCAACTATTTGACTTCTGGCTTCCTCTTACTGAACAGATACTTCAGCCATACAGGTTGTTTACTTATTTATTATAGGGTGAAATAAACGAGTGTTCCTTTAATTTTATTGATCAGAATACACTGAATGCGCCAGTCAGTTAAATACATTTTCAAAGCTAACGCTAGAAACAACCTTCTGTAAATAATTTTTTTTTTTAAGTCATATGAATTACAATGGGGAAATGTTCCCACATGTCACAGTGCAATTGCCAGGATGTTACATATAAGTAATACAAGTAACATTTAAAAGAAATCTGGTGGAGAACAGTATTAAGGAACAGTGAGTCTTCAATTCTATGAAAGTTTTTTTTAATGCCAAAAACATAGAAATTAGTGCCTTCTTTACAATCTCAACATTTAGAGCAGTGTTGTGTCCATTGCAGACTGAATCTCTAAACATAAAAATAGATGGATAGGAGTGATTTCAATGAGAATAATTTCATGTAATGATTTAGTATGCTGCTATGATTTACCACACCAACTGAACAACAACATCAACAATTTGCATTTATATAGCAACATTTAATGTAATAAGATGTCCCAAGGCGCTTTACAGGAACATAATAGGATAACAATTGACACAGAGCCAAAGGAGATATTAGGATGGGTGATTAAAAGCTTGGTTGAAGAGGTAGGCTTTAAGGAGCATCTTAAAGGAGGAGACAGAGGTGGAGAGGTTTAGGGAGGGAATTCCTGAGCTTAGGGCCTAGACGGCAGAAGGAACAACCACCAATGCTGGGGCGGGGAGTTGGTGATGCACAAGAGGTTAGAGTTGGAGGAATGCAGAGTGTTTGTAGCGTTGTAGGGCTGTAGGAGGTTACAGAGATCGGGATAGGGTGCGGCCATGGATTTGAACGCGAGGATGAGAATTTTTAAATCAAGGTGTTGGTGGACTGAGACCAGTGTAGGTCAGGAAGGACAGGGGTGATGGGTAAGCAGGACTTGGTGCAGGGTAGAATACAGGCAGCAGAGTTTTGGAATGAGCTGAAGTTTACAGAGCTTGGTGGATAGGAGGCCGGCCAGGAAAGCATTGGAAAAGCCGAGTCTGGAGGTGACAAAATCATGGCTGAGGATTTCAGCAGCTGATAGGCTGAGGCAGGGACAGAAGCAAACACTGTTATGGAGGTGGAAGTAGACTGTCTTTGTGATGGAGAGGGTATGGGATCAGATTCTCAGCTCAGGGTTAAATAGGACGCCAAGATTGCGAACAGTCTGGTTTAGTTTAAGGCAGTGGCCTGGCAGGGGGATGGAATTGGTGGTGAGGGAGCTGAGTTTGTGGCGGGGACTAATGTTTAATTGGAGGAAAATGTGGCTGATCCATGACTGGATTTTTAAAAATTCATTCAGGGGATGTGGGCGTCGCTGGCAAGGCCAGCATTTATTGCCCATCCCTAATTGCCCTCGAGAAGGTGGTGGTGAGCCTCCTTCTTGAACCTCTGCAGTCCGTGTGGTGAAGGTATTCCCACAGTGCTGTTAGGTAGGGAAGTCCAGGATTTTGACCCAGCAACGATGAAGGAACAGCGATATATTTCAAAATCAGGATGGTGTGTGACTTGGAGGGGAACTTGAAGGTGGTGGTATTCCCATGAATCTGCTGCCCTTGTCCTTCTAGGTGGTGGGGATTGAGGGTTTGGGAGGTGCTGTCGAAGAAGCCTTGGTAAGTTACTGCAGTGCATCTTGCAGATGATACATACTGCAGCCGGTGGTGGAGGGAGTGAATTTTTAAGGTGGTGGATGGTGTGCCAATCAAGCGGGCTGCTTTGTCCTGGATGCTGTCGAGCTTCTTGAGTGTTGTTGAAGCTGCACTCATCCAGGCAAGTGGAGACTATTCCATCACACTCCTGACTTGTGTCTTGTAGGTGGTGGAAAGGCTTTGAGGACTCAGCAGGGGAGTCACTTGCCGCAGAATACCCAGCCTCTGACCTGCTCTTGTAGTTACAGTGTTTATGTGGCTGATCCAGTTAAGTTTCTGGTCAATGGCGACCTCCCCAGGATGTTGTTGGTGGGGGATTTGACAATGTAATATTATTGAATGTCAGGGGGAGGTGGCTTGACTCTCTCTTGTTAGAGATGGTCATTGCCTGGCACTTGTGTGGCATGAATGTTACTTGCCACTTATAAGCCCAAGCCTGGATGTTGTCCAGGTCTTGCTGCACGTGGGCACGGACTGCTTCAGTATCTGTTGGACAAGCAGTCTGACAACACAGAGGCAGTGGAGGGGTCAAGAGAGGTGGTAGTGAGGTCGAGCTGGGTGTCATCAGCATACATGTGGAACCTGAAGTCATGTCTTCAGAGTATGTCGCCAAGGAGCAGCATGTAGACGAGAAATAGGAGGTGGCCAAGGATAGATCCTTGGGGACACCAGACAGAACAGTGCGGTACCATCTCAGTAAGGATATTTTTTATCGTCACCTTTCAAAAAAAAATCATCACCCCCAAAAGCACTACGTTAACATCAATGCCAACCAGTGTTTGAAGGTGTTGACTAGAAACACATCAGGGAGCTGCCCTCAGCTACCTCTATTGAAATAAAACCCATCACAATACCTCTAAATAAATTAATTCCAGATTCAAATAACAGCCAAGTGTGTCACAGGCAGGGTTAGAAAGTAAAAGTGTCTCTGCTCTAACACAGTTACAGTGAGAGTACAAGAACATAGACTGGGTGGGGGGGGGGGGGGGGGAGGCGATTTTCCCCATACTTTAGGTGCTAAAGAGCCTCTGAGGTGGCCAAGATGGGGTCTTAAGCTGAAATTCCAGTTTGGCCCACCATCTTGGTAAAGGAGTTGATGTGCGCTAGGAATGGCCACCTGCAGAATCGTTAAGGGGCTGATTGCCACTTAAATTGCCTCCTAGCACTCATTAAGAAGGCTGCACGGCCTTTTGGTGGATAGCACTCAACCGAATACCCTCTCCTAACAGCGACCAGCTGATTGGGAGTAAACATGTTGTTGCAGAGGATTTCGACTGCTACTTAAAGTTATGTTTCCTTTTACTGATCACTTGCTGCTGGAGGTTTGAAAAGAACTTTTGAAACACATTGGGAGACTTTACCAACATTTATTCTGGAAATTCTCTGAAGACTTCACCTAAAAAAAAGAGAGTGCTGTGCTACGCTACCTTATAGGAGTCACCAGGAGTAAGGGAGTGCTTGGTCATCAGCATCATGTTAGGGGTCCCCCTTGGACTGTAGGAAGAATGGGAGGAGGCCAGGCAGAGCAGCACCAGCTGCTGCAGGAGAGAGGGACAGGAGGGCAAGGTGGACTCCTTCCCCACCTCTGGGTACAGGACATCCCTGCTCCAATGGACCTCCTCTACCAGGACCTCCAGTCCCACATCTGAGAACCTGTGCACCCTCTCATTCGGTCCCTGAGCCATCCTGAAACCTGCTGACATGTGTCAGCCAGCGCACTCCACACCTACAATGGAAGTGGGTGAGTGGAGCCCATATATACTGTGCCATGACAATTGCGTCTAATCAGCACTTGAGTGCTAAACCTACAGGTGTCTCAGATTTAGCCCCTCCGGGCAAATTCAAATTATGGTAATCAGCAATTAGGCCCAAAATTGCCTGCTAAAACAGACATTCAAACAGGTGTGTCTTATTAGCACAGCACCCATTTAGCGCCTGTTTCACCCTCTCACCAATATAACCCCCTGGGTCTTCATCGATCACATGCGCAAATGTTTCAAGGGACTGACTGCTCCTGGAACCACTCCCTGCCACATGAAATCTGGAAAAGTGATGAACTTTGACATCTTGGGCTTACTTCAGTGCTTTGATGCCTAGTTTTTTTCTTAGTAACTTGACTAATGGTTGCAGTTACAAAAGAATGAGATTTTATTTCCAGTACTTCTTTGTAATCTCTCACACGGGGTGGGACCGATATAAAATGGGCAGTTGTTCTGGCCCTGTTGCAGCCCAGCCAACAGATGTATCAGAACCATAAACAGTTAACTGGAATCCAGCTCAGATCACTGTACAGATCTACAATGCTGATCTCTTTCCTCATCCACACCGCACCATCAGTCGAAGACGCTGTGCTAACCCTCGCTGTTTCGGTGGAGTCCAGTTGCTATTCAGCAGTGGCTGAGAACCCAAAACTTTACCAGCAAATGCATTCAAGTTGTTTTATTGCTTGTCCCCAAGCGGCTGGGGGGACTAATTTTTACTCTCTTAAAACCATAACAATGTGTCGCCTGTGTAAAAACAAATGTTGAAGAATTATGGCAGCATTTCTGCGCTGTGTGAGAGGGCACAGTACTGGGCAGAGGTCAATGTTTTCACAGTTCTTACAGTAATGTGCAGGATGGATAGAAAGCAGCTCAGCGAAACCGCTGCTCAGTGAACTGGCGCCTTACAGATGTTTATTTGCTTTGTGCTGATCCTGGCAGAGCCGTTCACCATTATTTCTGTCAGTGATTATACAGAGATACAATTCTCATCTCGATCTCGATTAATTGCCGAGGTTCGAGATTAACACGGTGCTGATTTTACCTTGAATTCTGTTTAGATTTCTGTTTAGGAATATGTGAGAGTGTGTCTTTGGTTACTCTTGTTGAAAAGTACATTTTGATGCAGAAAGGGGAAACGATGTTTGAATTTCAATATTTGAATATAGACGATAGTTACTACCCCGCAATACCAGTTGTATACATCGTTGAAACCCACGCTAATTTCGGGAGACAACTGACTATTTTTTCTTGTATCAATAGCAATGATTCCATTACTTGAAGAAAATGGCATTAAAAAGTCCGCTCGAACGACAATGAGAAAGTGCGGCACCAGATGAGGCAACTGGTGAGAAGGTTTAAGGGGAAACCAACAGTGAATACAATAGCAAAATACTGCGGATGCTGGAAATCCGAGATAACAACAGAAAACGCTGGAAAAACTCAGCAGGCCAGGCAGCATCCGTGGAGAGAGAAACAGAGTTAACGTTTCAGGTCGAAGACCTTTCGGCATTTTACCTGTCCAAAATTTTAGAAAATGTAAAATACAGTCGAAAATCCGAGTGAGATTGCCGTTTGCGGTGACACACAATGAAACTAGCAAGAGTGGCTATAACCGATTACGATAGAGTAAAAATAACAGGATTAACCCGTAGAAAATCTTCAATAGTTTATAACTTAAAATATCTCGTGATAAGTTACGATCACTATGAAATATCGTAACTGCTAGCTTGGTCAAGAATACTATAAGATTTCCCTACCTTCGCAAATTCTCCAGAGCCCAGAATGGGAGTTTAAATCTTCCCAGTCCTCGCTATAGTTATATCTGGAGTTTGAAACGTCGATAATGTACCAGTAATCCGTGCCGATCGCTACCCCCAGAAGCACAAAACTTAAGAGTCCAGTTAACCCAGCGGTCACGCAGACTGTTCCAATAGTCATTTTATTTACAAATATCGCTCGCTGTGTCAGACGAGATCATTTTGTTGGATGGAGTCCTCCCCTTTCTGCATTTTCCTGTCTGCGGACTGTGCTCACACAGCCACCCTCAACTGTGCGCGATTTCCTCGAACTGGTTGTTCTTTCCAATCCCAATTAAAGATGATATAAGGAGATGGGAAAGAAAAGCCTCTCCAAACAAACAGTTTAAAGGGAAAAGGCCGTAGAAAATTGTACGTCAGTAGTTGGATGTTATATCCCCCCGCCCCCCCCCCCCCCCCCCTCGGTCATACGAGTTTCATTTACAGGTATTTGGGCTCTTGCGACTCTATCAATATCAAGTTCAATTTCCAAGGCTTTGGCAATAAGTTAAAAAATAACACACTAAAATCCCAGGATTTTACAGCAGGTACCGGGCAGATGGTTAACCCACAGGTAACTCCTGGCTGAAAACGGGTCACTTGGCATATTCCTAGTAACCATAATACATTCACTGTACCAATCGTTAATAGACTTCCTCAACCCTTGCTCGCCATGTTGCGCCGACAGAAGGAGCTGCCCCAGCCCTCGATACAACTGTTTGATGATCGGGTTGCAGGTTTCATCTGTTGCTGCTCATGTTCTTTCTTTACAGTAGCTGGTTCTTGTCTAGCCAGCTGATCACTTTATTACATTTGTCCAATTTTTTTGGTTCCTTCTCATCTCCAGGTTTTCCCTTTCAGTTTCGTTTTCATAATAATGCCCAGCATGTGTTTTTTTTTATTGGTTCATGGAATGTTGGCATCCCTGGCAAACTCAGCATTTATTGCCCATGAGAAGGTGGCGGTGAGCCGCCTTCTTGAACCGCTGCAGTCTGTGTGGTGAAGGTACTCCCATAGTGCTGATAGGGAGGGAGTTCCAGGATTTTGACCCAGCGACGATATATTTCCAAGTCAGGATGGTGTGTGACTTGGAGGGGAACTTGGAGGTGGTGGTGTTCCCATCACCTGCTGCCCTTCTCCTTCTGGGTGGTAGAGGTCACGGGTTTGGGAGGTGCTGTCGAAGAAGCCTAGGTGAGTTGCTGCAGTGCATCTTGTAGATGGTACACACTGCAGCCACGGTGCGCCGGTGGTGGAGGGAGTGAATGTTTAAGGTGGTGGATGGGGTGCCAATCAAGCGGGCTGCTTTGTCCTGGATGGTGTCGAGCTTCTTGAGTGTTGATGGAGCTGCACTCATAGAAAGTTACAGCACGGAAGGGGGCCATTTCGGCCCATCGTGTCCGCGTCGGCCAACATAAGAGCTATCCAGCCTAATCCCACTTCCCAGCTCTTGGATTGCTGTGGGTCTGGAGTCACATATAGGCCAGACCAGGTAAGGACGGCAGATTTCCTTCCCTAAAAGACATTAGTGAACCAGTTGGGTTTTTACGACAACCTGGTATCTTCATGGTCACCATTACTGATACTAGCCTTTATTCCAGATTTATTTAATTAACTGAATTTAAATTCCCCAGCTGCAGTGGTGGGATTTGAACTCTTACCTCCAGGATTATTAGCCTCGGCCTCTGGATTACTAGTCCAGTAACATCACCACTATGCTACCATTCTAGCCACACAAGTGGAGAGTATTCCATCACACTCCTTACTTGTGCCTTGTAGATGGTGGAAAGGCTTTTGGGGAGTCAGGAGGTGAAACACTCGCCACAGAATACCCAGCCTCTGACCTGCTCTTGTAGCCACAGTATTTATGTGGCTGGTAATTGGTCGGATTGGATTTGTCCTGCTTTTTGTGAACAGGACATACCTGGGCAGTTTTCCACATTGACAGATAGTTGCCAGTGTTGTAGCTGTACTGGAACAGCTTGGCTAAAGGTGCGGCTATTTCTGGAGCACAAGTCTTCAGCACAACAGCCGGGATGTTGTTGGGGCCCATAACCTTTGCTGTATCCAGTGTGCTCAGCCGTTTCTTGATATCACGTGGAGTAAATCGAATTGGCTGAAGACTGGCTTCTGTGATGGTGGGGACCTTAGGGGGAGGTTGGGGTGGATCATCCACTCGGCACTTCTGGCTGAAGATGGTTGCAAATGCTACAACCTTGTCTTTTGCACTAACGTGCTGGGCTCCACCATCATTGAGGATTGGAATGTTTATGGAGCCTCCTCCTCCCGTTAGTTGTTTAACTGTCCACCACCATTCACGACTGGATGTGGCAGGACTGCAGAGCTTTGATCTGATCTGTTGGTTGTGGGATCGCTTAGCTCCGTCTATAGCATGCTGCTTCCGCTGTTTAGCATGCATGTAGTCCTGTGTTGCAGCTTCCCCAGGTAAGCACCTCATTTTTAGGTGTGCCTGGTGCTGCTCCTGGCATGCTCTTCTACACTCCTCATTGAACTTGGCTTGATGGTAATGGTAGAGTGAGGGATATGCCAGGCCATGAGGTTACAGATTGTGGTGGAATACAATTCTGCTGCTGCTGATGGCCCATAGCGCCTCATGGATGCCCAGTTTTGAGCTGCTAGATCTGTTCTGAATCTATGTTGAAAGCATAGGCTTCCAAGCATTTTGAAGAGCCCTTTTCACGTTGCTGGTCATCTTCACATTCGGATTTCTCAGCCTCCTGGACCATAAATTCAATGTATTCATTGCTGAAGACACGTTTGTCATTTGTGATGGTGATCTTCTTTTGATTTACCAGTATTCTTGTCCACTACAATACATTGGCACCAATATCAAGTTGCTTCAATTTGAGGCACATCCCATGGAGGAAGTGGAATTTCAGTCAGCTCAAACTTACTCAGCAAGTTGTTATCCATGGTCATGGCTTTTTCACCCTCATAAATCTGAATCAGCACATCAGGCTTGTTATCAGAGCAGGCAGTGAGTTTGCTTTGTTGGAATGATGGTGTTACGCTTGATTAGTGCAGTCAAAACACTACCAGCAGTCTCAATACCCAGGGATCGAGTAGCACATGCTATCAGCAGCAGATCCTGCACATTCTCTGCCTTGTCATCAGACAGTTGCATCATATGAAAAAGCCATATGATGGTGCTCTTCTTTAGATCTCTGCCAATAAATAAATCCTGGAGCAACTACTGGATTTTGGGAATATGGTGGATCCACCAAACAACACAGTGTAATGGATTTGAATGTTGTCAAGTTTGGCATCTGGTAAAGATTTGTCTGAAGGATCAAATGTACCACAAAATACAGCATCACTGAGTTCTTCAATTCATACCCCAGTGGTGGAGGGTATAGAAACTAATATCCTAATATATAGAGTAAATCTCAATATTAGCCTCTACTTGGTTGTGGACAGAGCAACAGCTCTTGCTGTCAGTCATGTCCTGTATTTCCCTTTCAATTCAGTAATTAAAAGGTTGCCCATGTGGTTGTCCAAGGCCTCACCGCCAAGATGGGTGCCACCAGCTGTGAACTTTACTGCAAAAATACCATCGAGTGGTCAAAATAGAGACATCAAAAGTATCACCAGCCAAGTCAAAAAATAGTATGTCTCACAGACTCATCTTGTTCATATCATAAGCAATAGCAGCTGCAGTTAATTCATTGATCATACAATGCACATTAAGGCTAGAAATAGTACTAATGTTTTTTGTGGCTTCCCATTGAGTCATCAAAGTAAGCTGGAATTGTGATAATGAAATTATAACTGTCCTTCCATGGTAAGCCTCAGCAATCTCCTTCATATTGGAAGAAGCTTCTGGGTAAAAGGAGTTTTTTGAGATTTGTGTTCAACCTCGACCTTAAAGACAGCCACCATCATTTACACAAATGAAAGGCCAGTACTTCAGATCAGGGTGAGCCTGGGTATCTTTCAATCTGCAGCCAATAAGACCGTTGGCATTGGATGCGTACATCATCACCTGATTATTCAAGGTGGCAAAATCCTATTATCATTTTCCCCCAGTAACTAAGATGTAATGTTTATGATCAATAAGAAAATTGCCACTTTTAGCAAGCCTGGCAGTTCTCAAATATAATGGCAAATTTGAATTCTATTAACTAATATCCCATTTATACAACAAAATAGGTGTCTTAATGTAACTCCAGTCTGTCAATTTGTTATTTTTATCCTGCACATTAATCTAGTTCCATACTTGTGTTTAATATACTCGATCATTTTTTGAGGCATTGTTGATCACATTCCCTTACTGCTATTATCAGGCTCACAAACACATTAGACTCTGGAGAACTGGCTGCCTCTTGGCACAAACACAATTCACAAGATTTTAGGTATTAGAAAAGCAGGAGCAGCAATATCTACAGAAAAAACAAGTTATCACCTGAAGATAGATTTTATTAGGCTTGTTTAGGAGCCTAGCCATCTTGCATAGGAATATAGGAACCATTTAGCCCCTCGGGCCTGTTCAATGAGATCATGGCTGATCTGCGACCTAACTCCATATACTCACATTTGCTCCATATCCCTTCATTTCTTTGGTTAACAAAAATCTAGCAATCTCAGATTTAAAATTAACAATTGATCTAGCATCAATTGCCGATTGCACCAATTTAATAAAAATAATTAATGCTTTTGCTTGACCTTGATAGTCGTAATGCACCTCATCCAATTCCACAGAATAAAGCTCTGCGACTACTGCTAAAAGGGAATCTAAAGCACAACAAACATCCAATTTCTAAGAGGGCATCTCCTGCCAATGAAGTTGTGTGAAGTCAACTCTTTCCAGCTTATACTGCACTTTTAAAAGATTTTTCACCCCCTGAAGGCACTGTCACATACGGCACTGTCACATACTACGGTACACTTTTATGGGTACAAGCTGTCCTTCAAAACTAATTCAAGTTGGCCTTTTTCATGCAAGTCTGGATGGCTATTCATAGAATATATCAGTTTAGACAAATCATGTCCTCACCTGCCATCTAATTTATGCACTTTCCACCAAGAGTCAATGGCTGCTTTTTTCACCTCTCTAGCCCAAGTTGCTGAGCCCAATTGTAGCATCTAAAATGCAACTAGCTAGCACACAACCTGAAACCTTCTGGTCTGCCTGCCTCATTACTGCACCAGGCAATGGATTTATTTAGTAAGACATCTAAATTGGCTCAAGTTCATGCAGTCCCAGCTCAGTTCCTATTCAGTATAGAACCAGGGATAATTTCGATTTAAGTGGTTAATCTTACACAGGGTACAGGAATCCTGCAATAAGAAATGCTTGGCAGTTAAAGGGAATTGTAGGAATGAAAGTAGAGGGAGCTTTAACTTACCTGACACTGCAGCATAACTAAGACCGCCTATTCCCACCTCTAACATCGCCCGTCTCCGCCCTTGCCTCAGCTCATCCGCTGCTGAAACCTTCATCCATGCCTTAGTTACCTCTAGAATTGACTATTCCAATGCACGCCTGGCTGGCCTCCCACATTCTACACTACGTAAACTTGAGGTGATCCAAAACTTGGCTACCCGTGTCCTAACTTGCACCAAGTCCCATTCACCCAACTTGTGCTCACTTGACCTATATTGGCTCCTGGTTAATCAACGCCTCGATTTCAAAATTCTCATCCTTGTTTTCAAATCTCTCCATGGCCTTGCCCCCTCCCTATCTCTGTAATCTCCTTCAGCCTCACAACCCCCTCCAAAGATATCTGTGCTCCTCTAATTCTGCCCTCTTGAGCATCCTTGATTATAATCGCTCAACCATCAGTGGCCGTGCCTTCTGTTGCCTAGGCCCTAAGCTCTGGAATTCCCTCCCTAAACCTCTCCGCCTCTCTTTCCTCCTTTAAGACGCTCCTTAAAACCTACCTCTTTGACCAAGCTTTTGGTCACCTGTCCTAATTTCTCCTTATGTGGCTCGGTGTCAAATTTTTTGTCTTATAATACTCCTGTGAAGCACCTTGGGACGTTTTACTACGTTAAAGACGCTATATAAATACAAGTTGTTGTTTATCAAAGGGAAACCCTCCGAGTAAAGAAATTTCTCATCTCGGTCCTAAATGGCCGACCCCTTATCCTGAGACTTGTAGAATTCGCAATATATCGCGATTTTATTAATAAGGAGAAAAACACATAGTTTCGTTCAAACAGCTTTTATTTCAGCAGAATGCTGTCAGGTTTTCAAAGTGGACACAAGCAGCTTGTAAAATGGCCGCCACGCCTCGTGGCAGAACATTCTAGACTTTTCGACAGGCAGACAAGATGGCGTTCCAATAAACATTTGTGCAAGATCGATCAAGACTCAGCACATTTAAGATAATACACGAGACATCATGGGTTTACAGTATACACATAAATACTGAAATCGGTCTCCCAGGTGCGAATAAGGGCTATTGTACCAAGTAATCAGGGACCCATCCAAAGACATTAATATGTAAAATCCCAACGACTCTACGATGAGAGAGCCGTTAGCGGGTAGTTACAGAAAACACTTGGAAGCCCCAAAACCCCTCCAGGGAGAACACCGACCGATTAAACAATAGGAGAAATATTAACAGGTACTCAGACAATTACGAGTAGCCCCGAAACCCATTAAAACGAAGATCACCCTATACAAGAAATTTGAGCGCCAAACCCTAACAAAAGAAAAGACATTAAGGTTGGGCGGGAAAAGGAAGATTTTGCACTATAACTACAAGCTCCAAACCGTCCATCTTTCTCTTATTCGGTTGACTCTTATCTTGCTGGCGTTTATCCTCGTGGCTGCTCTTGACTCGCCGTCTTGTTCCTGTTTGCCTCGTGTCTCTTTTCAAAAGACTGTTGAACTTTACGATCCGCTCGGATCTACCTCGTGTAGAACTGGGCTCTGAAGCCTTGAAGCGGGCGCACCATCCCGATAAGTCGGTAAACGGTGTTGGAACCGAAGGCCCGAGATGAGATGAGATGAGATGAGATGAGAAGAGAAGAAGACCATACTTATCGCCACGGTCAGTAAGCTCCGACCGCGCCTGTAGGTCGAATAGACACTTTCCTTGCCCAGGAAGACTCTTCTTTGAGTTTTATCGAACCGGTGTGAGGGCACAGGAAGACTCTTTTTTGAGTAGAGTCGGAACTCCGAGGACAACACAGATCTTCATGACAGCAGACGTTCCAGCCTGCTAGCCGGAGCAGAAACGAGTAAACAAGTGGGGCACGGAGACCTCCTGATCGACACATGGGTGCTGCGGTGAAAAACATCCGATCAGAGTTTTCGGAGTTCTCCGAGTTATCACGAGTGGTGAGCATGAGTCTCGATCCTACGAATCTAGCTTAGGACAGATATTGATAGGGGAGGGTTTTAAGTATTAAGGATAATTGTAATGTGTGCCCCCATTTACGATGTGTCGTTCGTTCCTCGTTTCCCTGAAATTAATTACATAACTGCGTGTAAGATTGTACTGTCATTAATCTGTGCTTATGACATGTATTTCGTAATCTTAAATAATATGCAATAAAGATTTTCCATTTCGTACCATTCAACCGAGTCTACCTGAGTTTCATCTCCATTACTGCTCTCGCATCTAAGTCCAGTGTCAGAACTGTAAGGGCGAGTGGGTCGAACCACTCACAGGTGTCTAGTGCTCCCAGACTGGCTGGAGACCAGAACAGGCAACAAGGCCTAAACCCGCACTAGCATCCAGGCTGCACAGAGCCACACGAATCTCACAGGTTGAGAGACAAAAACCCTTACAGAAAATGGCGACCGCGGCAGGACGCTGGCAGCGAGAGGGTAATGTGTTAGACTTTGGTATGAATGTACGAAATGTCATGCAAGAGAAAATAGCAGATTATGTGTTCGGAAAAGTAAATTTGACTAAGAAATGGATAAGTGACCTGTTAGCGGATAAGAGTCCACTAGAGGCAGCCGAGAGGTGGACAGATAGTAAGGAACATAAAAAGACAGTCGAGAAAGCGGTCTGGTTAATGTGTTATAAAAGGCAGGTCCAGATTTCAAACCAGGTCATTACAGTGCAAGCAGCTCGGATCAGGCATTTAGAGGAGGAAATGGATGAGAAGGTCTCTGGAGGGGAGTTGCTCATTAGGAATTTAAGAGCGTTGCACCGAGAACGCCAGGAAATCACCAGTCACCACAAAGCAAAAATAGATTACCTCGAATGCCAAGTCACTGAGGCAAAGTTAAGTGAGGGCAGACTAAAGGAACGATGTGCCCGCCAAGCTGCCCAGATAAGAGCCCAGGAAGAGAGCTTAACGGGGGTTAGGGCGGCATATAAGATGGCTCTTGAGGATAAATTTCAGGGGGCCGATCATAGCGTCTGCCAAAAAGAGATAGAGCACCTTAAAAGGGCCGTGAACAAAGCGCACGGCATGGTGTGCCTTATCAGTCCGTCAGCACACCAGCCGCTAGTAAATGAGGAGTTTCAGAAATTCCCATCAAGTAAAGCAAAGGAAGCATTAGCCACTACGCCCTCCGTGCCACCCAGCTATTCGGAAACCTGGGTAAGGGAGGAAGTAGTAGAAGAAACGAAAGAGCCCACTGAGGGAGAAGTGGAAAAGGGACCGTTGTGTCCAGTTACGGGTATAAAAAGGGGCCCAAGCAGAAACGGTGGGGAAGAAGGGGATCTCCTCAACCAGCTTGTGTTGCCTCACAGCTCACACCAGCTGAGAGTTATGATAAATCACGTACGGAAGCTGACCGAGTCAGACGACCCTTCCGTGCATTTTAGAGAAGTTGAGCAAACCGCAGCCATTAACGGCTGCGACGATGGGGAAACAGCAAAGATGCTGTTATTTTCATTAGGTAGTTCGATCCTTCAGTGTCTCTCGGACGAGAGCAAGAGAGGAACCAAGAAATATGAGGCACTAAAAAATGAGGTCCTAGAAGTATTGGGGACGGACGATGAAGGTCCGTTTGTTAGAGTGGGACAGACAGTGCAGATGGAGGGAGAACCCCCGAAGGTTTTCGCCGACAGGCTGTGGCCAGTATATCAGCACAGCTGTCCAGGTGCGCCAGAGCGCGACGACGTGGAAGGCGTCGGTTTAGCTCATTGGATCAGGTGTATAGTGGCCAACAGCTTGCCAGCCGTCAGAGAGCAGGCAAAAGCGTGGTTTGATCCCACTGACCCCAACATTACGGAGGAGTCGGTCTTAAATCGACTCACGGTAGGATACCGTAATATCAGGGGTATGGGAACACGTCCCCTTGAGGGAAAAGTACATGAGGTACGACCCGCAGCCCCGGCTCAAAAGGAGTGGCATCAGGAGGGTAACCGCGCCCCGCAGGCCAGTAATGCTTGTTACGGGTGTGGGAGGACAGGGCACTGGCGCAAGAACTGCAGGAACCCTTGGAAGGATTCCAGGGATAAAAATCCCGCAGCCCGAGCCCAGATGCCTGTCTCTGTTAGGGAAGCTAGTGCACCCACCCCTCCCGACGACCTCGAAACAGTGTTGGGAGCCATGCGCAACTTCATGAGTGCGCATGGAAAAGTGGCGGTTGCTACCGGCCCCGTAGGTGCCACAGGCCCGTCTAATAGTACCCAATGACTAGAGCCCACGCAGCCTGCCTACCTGTGTCCTTTTAAAAGACACGCACAGGAGGGGGTCTCCTGTGAGGAGACCAGGTTAAAAGAGCAGGCCTTGCGGGAGGAGAACGCCCGTTTAATAGGGAAAATAGATGGGCTAGAAGGGCAGCTTAGAGAGCAGGCCCTGCGGGAGGAGAACGCCCGCTTAATGGGAAAGTTAGACGTGCTCAGGCTAGAAGAGCAGCTTAGAGAGATAAAAGCAGCCTACAAGGTAGCCAGAAGCAGGGATTTAAACCAGTGCAAACTGTACAAGCCAGGTGCACAAGGGAAAACCACAGGGGCAAAACATGCGAGTGGGGACTCGCAGCCCCAGGTAGGACCACAGGGCACACAGGCAGGCAAAGCAGCCTGCATCAGGGAAGGAGGCATCCTTGGAAAATTGTGAAACATTTTTGTGGGGTTGGGAGTCAGATGAGGGAGAGTTCCAGGAACTCGAGTCAGATGAGGATAGTGATGAGGACGAGTGGGAATCGGGGGACGCAAGGGTCGCCCCCAATTCAGGTATAGGGAGGACAGGGGCTGCAGATAGAGATCCACACAGGGTGGACACCCAGGCTGCAGGTCCCGAACACAGGAGGGAGGAGCTAGGGGAGGCGGAGCCAGCCACTGTGGGACCACAGGGCGGGACGGCGGAAACCTCAGAGCCCGAGCCGCCCGCCTTGAACGTCCTGCCCTCGGGGGAGGTAGGGACTGCGAGTGAAGGGCCGCCTGCTGGGCCGAGCAGGGCGGTGCCACAAGCTGCAAGTCCCGAGGTCAGGGAGGCGGAGTCAGGGGAGGCGGAGCCAGCGACTGTGGTGGGACCACAGGTCGTCCCGGTGGAAGTCTCAGAACCCGGTCCGTCGGTCCTGGGATTCCTGCCCCCGACAACTCCTCGTAGGTCAAGTCGAGCACCCCAGCCCAGGAAAATGTGGTCATGTCCCCAGACTGCCCCAAGGCGCAGGCTTAAGGTTAAGGCAGCCCAGGTAGGGCCCAGTCCCATCGCAGCAGCAACAGGCTGCGGCAGATCAAAGGAAGGGGTCAGTGCCCTCCCACCGTCGGGAAGAGCTCGCAGCAGCCTTCTCAGAATTTAAAGGGGCCGCCCTGAGAACGGGCGGCGCTGTACAGTAATAAGTTTAAGTTTATGTTTCTAGGTTTATAGTTTAAGGTTATAAGTTTATAGTTTTAAATCAGGTTAAGTTTGTAGTTTAATTTTAACAGAAAATGGTAAAATGATGGGAGTTTTAGAGATAGGTTTAGTTAAAGTTTATTTAGTGAGCATTGAAGTTTACGTGAGGCGAGGTCAGGGGACCCGCTCACCCTTCACAAAAGCCAGAGACTCTTGCGAGGCTGGCTACCTCATTCTATCTGATCACAGGAACCAAGGAAGGATGGAACGAATTCTAGTATTGCTCGCGGCAATCGGATGTGGATTGGCCTATCGAGGCCGCACCAAGGATGTCGTGGTGTTTGGATGCTCCGGGGACACGGCCCCCATCGCGGTGGATGGGACCGGAAGACGGGAGGCTGAGGAGACCACCACCTATTTCCACAAGGGAAGGTGGTCAGGATGGCTGGGAACGAACTCAACGGAGTATTCCAGTACATCGGGGTTTGCCTACCAAGAGACTTCTTTAATGTGCCCCAAAGTAAGGATCATCGCACCCAGGATCAGCGTCACCGTCGGCAAACGGATTTGTTTGACTTGTAATGGGAATGTCCCATTGAGCCGATGGTGGTGGCTGCGAAAGCTGAGCAAAAACATGAGGAACTCTTCGGTCGAGTGGGAACGACTGGGTAATAATACCCATCGGACAATTACGGGGACAAACGGACAAGTGAGAGTCTGTTGGGACAAATGGTGGGAACCGGATGAGGGAATTTATGTATGTATGTGGGGGTCAAAGTACGCTTGCCCCAAAGGCATCTCCATATTTTTCATTAATCAATGGCAGGATAACGGACAGGGGATGAGGTGGGATGCGAGCACCAGGGGGTGCGGAGCCCCATACTCTTCGATCCCGGTAAATGCCACTGAACTCATTACGCGCCCACGCAAAGCCCCGCCCACGATTCCGGTGGTTCTAGCTGAAGAGGAAGGGTGCCCAAAAACTAGTAAGGGACCCGGGAATGGTTTGGTACTGGTCCCCACAGACCAGATACTATTTCAGGGGGTACATTACGCGGTGGCCTCGGTGATTTTAAATCTCACCGAGGTACGGTTACCAGAGTGGTGCCCCAAAAAGACGGAACAGTTATATCAGGTCCTGTTGACCAAGATGTTCAGACAATTTTACGAATTCGATTTCGCGGAAATTGATAAAACAAGTTTGTACACCGCACCACATGAAGTTTCTGATCAGGTGGGGAGGCAAAGAAGGGGTGTTGTGAACGACGCGTTCACTGCTTTCAACACAGGTACATCTGTGGTCAACGCTCTAGACAGTGTGGAGCTGCAGACCCAGATTAATGGCTTAAAAACGCAATTAAAAGACATTCTCACAGATGAAAACAAGGTGGTTGGGTCGGGTTTACACGAGGACCAAGCAATGACTCTCCATTTAAAGGAAATTATAGCAGAGTTAGAGAAACATGCAAAGACGGTAAATGCCCTGATTAGGGAAGATCGGAATGCATCCGATCAAGCTGCGCAGAACGAGGTGTGCATGCTTTACGGGGCGTGGTTACTGGGCGAGGGCCGCAGTAATTTGGAGGATTTAAAACAAGGTTTGGTCCCGTCCTGGATAAGTAACAAACACCTGCGGGCGCTCCACCCTTTTCAGAACGCATTAAGCCCGTGCCAACTCAGGCTAGCTTCAGAAGCATACCCAGTCCCCGTGGACTGCGGACGATCAAACCATACCATTATGGGTATAGTTTTACGTATGCCGGTTTTGGGCGACACAACAAAGCCCGCCCCGGTGTATCGGGTAGAGAACATTGGTGTCATTCAGGGGGGAGCCCACATTCGCTATGCAGCGGTTCCACCCTACGTCATCCGCTGGGAGCAAACGATGACAGGTACAGATCTCTCTGGTTGTCGTGGCAGGGGAGCACACATAATACTGTGCCCCCAGCACTTGAATGCCTTTTTAACACCACAGTGCGGGTTCAGAACGGCTGGCGCCAAGTCCATGAATTGCACCATGGAGGCAATGGCACAAGATCATGTGCCTCCGCAGGTAGCATACATCGGGGGTGGAACATATTGTGTTACCACTGCAGCGCAACACTACCAGCATGGAAACCGTAGCCGGTGTCCGGTGAGTGACAGCAGTTTCTGTTTCAAACCCAGGGCGGAAGTTCAAGTAGCACAACGGCGAATTGTCCCAATCCCTGAACCATCCACGGTTCATCTCACCGTAAAAGAGAACTTCACCGACCTGCAGCGATTCGTCGCGCATTTCGGATACCTCATTCCCCCTCTCCCTGAACACCTCACCAAGCTTTTAAAAGTCGTCGCGGTGTCACAAAAACATTTTTACACACTAGAGCAGAAAACTGTCGAAATAGGGACAGACATTCTGGACATAGTAATTCCACCGTGGTGGAATCTGTTCACCAACATTGAAGTGCCTTCATGGATCAGAATAGCCTCCCACATTTTAGTTGTATGCCAAGTGTTTATTGTAGTATACCTATTGGTCGTACATTGTAAGAGAGGCAAACGCCTCACCAAGCACGAAAACATGGGAGAGTGGCGAGAACGTTACGTGCGCGTGCACGATGAAAGCACCGTGTAATCGGAAAATGGCGTCACTCCCGTTTGCCACGTGCGCCTCGGAAGTTTGTACTCGATCATGATTTTCAAAGACTGTAAATACGTTTGGAACTCGACATGTTAAGAGTTGGTGTTGATTATTTTGGTGATGGTGTTGTAGTTAAAAATGATTGTTTGGTTTTGGTTTTGTTTTTCTTTTCCCTAAATAAAAGATGAATATACAGGTGATACGAGAGGCAGCGGCCTGGTTACGCCTGGAAGGAAAACAAGTGGTGTAAGTTTAAGGGCAAATGATGCCTACGGTGATATAAAATGTAATTTTCTTGGGAAATAAGGACGACGCAAAGACCCTAGATAGTTTAAGTTATGGGATTAAATTTTCTGGATTCGGGGAAAATCGAGATAATATTGCTCACCACTATATTTTTGATACGATAAGCGGAGTTATTCGCATCAACAGGAGGGACTGTAGAATTCGCAATATATCGCGATTTTATTAATAAGGAGAAAAACACATAGTTTCGTTCAAACAGCTTTTATTTCAGCAGAATGCTGTCAGGTTTTCAAAGTGGACACAAGCAGCTTGTAAAATGGCCGCCACGCCTCGTGGCAGAACATTCTAGACTTTTCGACAGGCAGACAAGATGGCGTTCCAATAAACATTTGTGCAAGATCGATCAAGACTCAGCACATTTAAGATAATACACGAGACATCATGGGTTTACAGTATACACATAAATACTGAAATCGGTCTCCCAGGTGCGAATAAGGGCTATTGTACCAAGTAATCAGGGACCCATCCAAAGACATTAATATGTAAAATCCCAACGACTCTACGATGAGAGAGCCGTTAGCGGGTAGTTACAGAAAACACTTGGAAGCCCCAAAACCCCTCCAGGGAGAACACCGACCGATTAAACAATAGGAGAAATATTAACAGGTACTCAGACAATTACGAGTAGCCCCGAAACCCATTAAAACGAAGATCACCCTATACAAGAAATTTGAGCGCCAAACCCTAACAAAAGAAAAGACATTAAGGTTGGGCGGGAAAAGGAAGATTTTGCACTATAACTACAAGCTCCAAACCGTCCATCTTTCTCTTATTCGGTTGACTCTTATCTTGCTGGCGTTTATCCTCGTGGCTGCTCTTGACTCGCCGTCTTGTTCCTGTTTGCCTCGTGTCTCTTTTCAAAAGACTGTTGAACTTTACGATCCGCTCGGATCTACCTCGTGGCGTGTCGCGAAGACCTGTGTAGAACTGGGCTCTGAAGCCTTGAAGCGGGCGCACCATCCCGATAAGTCGGTAAACGGTGTTGGAACCGAAGGCCCGAGATGAGATGAGATGAGAAGAGAAGAAGACCATACTTATCGCCACGGTCAGTAAGCTCCGACCGCGCCTGTAGGTCGAATAGACACTTTCCTTGCCCAGGAAGACTCTTCTTTGAGTTTTATCGAACCGGTGTGAGGGCACAGGAAGACTCTTTTTTGAGTAGAGTCGGAACTCCGAGGACAACACAGATCTTCATGACAGCAGACGTTCCAGCCTGCTAGCCGGAGCAGAAACGAGTAAACAAGTGGGGCACGGAGACCCCCTGATCGACACGTGGGTGCTGCGGTGAAAAACATCCGATCAGAGTTTTCGGAGTTCTCCGAGTTATCACGAGTGGTGAGCATGAGTCTCGATCCTACGAATCTAGCTTAGGACAGATATTGATAGGGGAGGGTTTTAAGTATTAAGGATAATTGTAATGTGTGCCCCCATTTACGATGTGCCGTTCGTTCCTCGTTTCCCTGAAATTAATTACATAACTGCGTGTAAGATTGTACTGTCATTAATCTGTGCTTAAGACATGTATTTCGTAATCTTAAATAATATGCAATAAAGATTTTCCATTTCGTACCATTCAACCGAGTCTACCTGAGTTTCATCTCCATTACTGCTCTCGCATCTAAGTCCAGTGTCAGAACCGTAAGGGCGAGTGGGTCGAACCACTCACAGGTGTCTAGTGCTCCCAGACTGGCTGGAGACCAGAACAGGCAACAAGGCCTAAACCCGCACTAGCATCCAGGCTGCACAGAGCCACACGAATCTCACAGGTTGAGAGACAAAAACCCTTACAGACTATGACCCCTAGATCTAGACTCTCCAAGCCAGGGGAAACAGCCTCTCAGCATCTACCATCTTTCACTTTGATGAGCAAAATCAATAAGCAAGAACCGTTACGAAATCAAACAGTACCTTTCCAAAGTGAAAGTGGTGGTGGGAAAGGGAAAGAGGAGACAGAAACAGCACAAACTGTTTTACAGGAAACTGCTGTGGATTCCAGGCCACAATTATCCAGACTTTAAAAAAACACTTAAAAATGCAATTTTCTACCCATATCAATTAAAACTTCAATTTTAGCCCCTCCTGCAAAAATAATAAACATTTTCTCTTTTTGGTACTGTGTTGAAATGACACTGGGGCCACTTGCTTCTCGACCTTATTTTCTGCAATCAAACTGACCCAGGATTACTGCATTTATACATAGGTAATTAGAAATTACTCGTTTTCTTGCTCTTTCCCCGACCACCATGGCCCACAAGGTAAATATATAAATGTATTGATGGTGTGGTACTGAACGCAGAACAGAAAGTTCCTGCTTGAATGTCTCATCTGGTCTAGGCAGGGGCAGCTGCACTATCTTGTGGCTGGCGCTAGAATGAGTGTTTGTGGATGTCAGGGAAGGGTAGGATCAAGCCCTGGATTTTTCCACCAAATTGAACAGTCTACAAGGATGCACAAAGAATCAATTTTGGACATAGGGGTGAGAGCTACCATTTCCCAGTACAAGTACCCGGTTCAAGAGTTAGGGAGAAAAATCAGAAGTTACTTTAACATTTTTCCAAATGTTGCTCTCAGGTATAAAAATGAAATGACTCCTATGCCTGCTGGATCTGCTTATTTGCTGGATACCCTTCAGACCTGTAAAGATTTTCCTATTCTTCATCCCACTGTTACCAAAATCTACAGGACATAATTGGTAAAACTAGCCTTTTTGTGCCTTGTTATCTCCATTTCTCTTCAACTTTACTCACTGTATGCTACATAGATACATAGATACATAGAAGATAGGAGCAGGAGTAGGCCATCCGGCCCTTCGAGCCTGCTCCGCCATTTAATGAGATCATGGCTGATCCTTCAATTCAGTATCCCGTCCCCGCCTTCTCTCCGTAACCCTTAACCCCTTTTGCCTGTAGAAATATATCTAATTCCCTCTTAAATATATTTAATGAGCTGGCGTACACTGCCCTCTGTGGCAATGAGTTCCACAGGTTCACCACTCTCTGAGTGAAGAAATTCCCCCTCATTTCTGTCCTAAATGGTTTAGCCCTTATCCTTAAATTATGTCCTCTAGTTCTGTTCTCACCCGCCAAGGGAAACATTCCTTCTGCATCTAATCTGTCTAGACCTGTCAGAATTTTATACACTTCTATGAGGTCCCCTCTCAATCTTCTAAACTCCAGTGTGTACATCCCTAAACTACATAGTCTCTCCTCATAGGTCAATCCCGCCATTCCTGGTATCAGCCTGGTGAATCGCCGCTGCACCCCCTCCATGGCAAGAACATCTTTCCTCAGATGAGGCGACCAAAACTGTACACAGTACTCGAGGTGTGGTCTCACCAGTGCCCTGTACAGCTGCAGCAAGGTATCCCTGTTCCTGTATTCCAACCCTTTTGCTATGAAGGCCAGCATACCGTTTGCCTTCTTGACCGCCTGTTGCACCTGCATGCTCGCCTTCAGTGACTGGTGTACAAGAACACCCAGGTCTCTCTGTACTTCCCCCTCTCCCAATTTATTGCCATTTAAATAATAATTTGCCCTCCCGTTCCTGCACCCAAGGTGGATAACTTCGCACTTGTCCACATTATAGTGCATCTGCCATTTATCCGCCCAATCACCCAGTCTGTCCAAATCGCTCTGGAGCTTCCTGGTCTCCTCCTCTGAGCCCACCCCCCCTCCTAGTTTAGTGTCGTCTGCAAATTTGGAAATGCTGCATTCGACTCCCTGATCCAGGTCATTAATATAAATTGTGAACAGCTGGGGACCCAGGACAGATCCCTGTGGTACCCCACTTGTTACTGCCTGCCATTCAGAAAATGAGCCGTTTATTCCAACTCTCTGTTTTCTATCTGACAGCCAGTTCTCTATCCACGTCAATACTTTCCCCTTTATCCCATGAGCTTCAATTTTCCATGCTAATCTTTTATGTGGGACCTTATCGAAGGCCTTTTGGAAGTCCAGGTACACCACATCTACTGGCTCTCCCCCATCTATTTTACCAGTTACTCCCTCAAAAAATTCCAATAGATTAGTCAAGCACGATTTACCCTTTGTAAATCCATGTTGACTCTGTCCTATCCTGTCCCCATTTGCTAAGTGCTCGGCTATTTCATCCTTAATGATGGACTCCAGCATTTTGCCCACAACTGATGTAAGGCTTACAGGTCTGTAATTACCTGCTTTTTCCCTACCCCCCTTTTTGAATAGTGGGGTAACGTTAGCTACCCTCCAATCCATGGGCACTGTTCCCGAGTCTAATGAATTCTGAAAAATCATGCTTAGTGCATCCGCTATCTCTAGGGCCACCTCCTTCAGTACCCTAGGATGCATGTTATCAGGCCCTGGGGATTTGTCCGCCTTCAATCCCTTTAGCTTCCTTAACACCATATCCTTAGAGATATGCTATTTATAACCCTTTCCTGCCAATTGCACTGTTAAGAAGAGATAAAAATTTTATAGCAGGTGTGATTAAGTTGTCTGCCCTGTTCCTCATTAGTACGAGCACATCAGGTTTCAAAGATAGCACAGTGAGAAATGGCCATGTACTATCACACAGGATGTACAATGAAGGCTAATTTAACACACATTGCATGAGAGTATATTAGACTCCAAATGGTTACCTACCTCTCACTCAATGTACCTGTCTGTGCCTTGTACCAACTTTGCTTGATGGAAGCAAATAAAATCTGATGTCCTGGAATTCGCTGGCAACGGAAGTGGTGGAAACAGAGACACTAAATGTTTTCAAGGGGAGACTGGATAGGCACTTGCAGGGCTACAGGGGAATGGGACTGACTGGATTGCTCTAGAGAGCGGGCACGGACTCGATGGGCCGAATGGCCTCCTTCTGTGCCATTATGATTCACTTCAAACAAGCCAGGTGGAACCCTTGGCCTACAGAATACAGAAGCAAGTATTGCAATCCAGCCCAGTATCAATGGATTGTGTGCTCAGGTGCCTTCTAGAGATTCGGTTAGCCATGATAAACTGGCTGCGTGCGTTTATGTCTCTCCTTCCTCAACATAATGGACCAATGATAGGGAGAATTGCTCAGTCAGTTAATTGTATTATTTTCAGATTGCATTTGAATAATTCCTTGACTCAGACTGACACCAAACTCAGTTTTGGCTACATTAGTGAATCATTTTGCTCCATCGGTACCCTAGATGAATACATTTATTTATACTTTAATGGTTTTGTGCATAGGTGGAATTTACCCAGTCATTTACAAAAGGTTTAGAGTTTGTTACAGTATGAATATTTCTCTGAAGATTTGTGGCTTTTAGGCTTAATAGTCATCATTTAATGTCCGTGTCCTCACTGGGTAGCTATACGTGCTGGAGGTGGAACTTAAGCATCTGTTAAGCGGGCTTTGAGGTGGAGACCATATAATTTAGAGGAACTGGATGAGCATTTGAAAACATGAGGGCAGGGAAATGACAGCAGATAATTCCAGTTGACGTGGATCTCGTTACCTTGCTGTTGTATTTTTTTTTAAATAAGAATGCAATTTATTTTTTCCAGAGTGGGCTCCTGCAGCAGTCATTTCCACAGTTCACCTGATCATCCGTCATAACTTTGGCAGAAATGCCATAGAATAAACAGCCATGAAGTTTCCCTGGATTTCACAGCAGCATACGCCCACAGCGATTTTACCTCTGCTGTCTTTATAAAACTATTGAATTCTGACTTACTCTTATTGAACAAATATGGCAGCCACGCAGGCCTTCTGTATGAATTAACTGTTGCAGGTAGTTTACTTATTTATTATAGGACGAGATGAATGAGTGTCTCTTAATTTCATTTCAGAGTACATTGAAATGTAGCCAACTGCCTTACAGTCAGTTAAATGTGATAGCAAAATACTGCGGATGCTGGAAATCCGAAATAACAACAGAAAACGCTAGAAAAACTCAGCAGGCCAGGCAGCATCCGTGGAGAGAGAAAGAGAGTTAACGTTTCAGGTCGATGACCTTTCATCAGTCAGTTAAATGTATTGGTCACACCCTTGTCAAACCTACAGCTAGCTAAAACCTTCTATAAGTCAAATTTCTCCTTTTAAAGTCATATGAATTCTAATTATGAAATTGCTCCACTTGTCACAGTGCAATTGCCAGGATGCTATTAGTAATATAAGTGAAATAACATTCAAAGAATACCTGGCAAAGTACAATATTAAGGAACAGGAGTAGGCCATTCAACCCCTCAAGCCTGGTCCACTATTCAGTTAGATTATTGCTGATCAGTATCCCACGCCATTTGCCCGCCTTTGCTCCATATAACTCGATATCCAGACCCAACAAAAACGTAATCAACCTTAGTCTTAAAGCAAGTTAGTTTTCAATTGTGTTTTATTTAATGTAAAAAAAAAGGGAATTCGTGCCTTCTTTACAATCGTAGCACATAGCAGTGTTATTTCAAGATTACGCATTGCAGATTGAATCCCTACGCATATAAAAATAGATGGATAGGAGTGATTGTAACGAGAATAATTTCATGCCATAATTTAGCATGGCACTGTTACCACATCACAGTTTGGAAAAAAATCACAAACAGAGTACAAGGTTAACCATTAATGTCAGCAAGTTTTTGAAGGTGTTGATTCCCCAACTATCTCTAAAGAAATAATGAGAATTGCTGATACTTGTAATTCAATGGATTCTTGAATCAGCCAAGGCAGTAGAAAAGTAGAGGTAAGAAGGACCTGTGCTCCAACAGTTGTAGTGAGACAACAAGCAAGTAAGTCTGGGTCTTCATCAATTACACCTGCAAATGCTGCGAGGGGCTGATGCTCCGAAAACCATTCCCTGCTGCCGATCACTGTACAAGCTTGCAGTGCTCATGCCTCTTTCCTCATCCACCCAACTTGCCAGTCAAGAACACTGAAAACCCTTGCTCAGTTAACAATTCAGCAGCAGACCCACCCCCCCATTATATATGGGGTGCGTTTAGAGATTAGACCATTAATATATCTGGCTCTAAAACAATAGTCATCAAGTCACCCACATTGTGGGTGCAAATCCACTACATATTACAGGAGGATAGAAGGAGCAATTAATACTCAAAAGCCTTTGATCAATATCCCACAGATACTTCTGCATTGCACCAAAAAAAAGTGAAAGTGTTAAGGCAGTGATATAATGCAAACAGGAGATAGATGTGATAAAGCGAGATACTCTTCCACATCACCTAAAAAATCAAACCCCATCCCTCTGGAGCATTTCTGCAATAGGACTCTAAGGGTTCTACAACAGTACTGACCTGCTTTTATAGATGGCACAATGCTTGACCAGGATTGGAAAAGAAAATCAAGCTGCCAGCTATAAATAAGTACCTAAGCAATTTTGACCACGACAAAGTAAGAACTTACTTAGTGAGTTCCTTCCATATAAAATGATCTGACAAAGAACATTCCAGAAGTTTACAGACAATTTTAGAAGTATGCTGTACAATACATAGCCATGGTGCTCAATCTGAGGATTCTGATCAACTCAACTGAGCTTTTGATAAACAGATTGCTTCTTGTTTTAAAAAGAACTTTACAATAGGAGAACATCCTGCATCACTAGCAGGCTTTAGTAACAAAGTCTTCAATTGTGCTTCTTGCAACTTTTGCCTCTTGCTCAAACGACTGAATTCTTTTGGAGACTTGTTTGTTCTGAAAAGTAAACAAAAAAGTCCATTGTTTACCATTTTTTGCATTTCAAATCCATCTTCCTCCTGTTAACAACCCCCCCCCCCCCCCCCACTTTATGGCCAACAAATTTATAATCACAATACCATTGACCCAAGGGGTCCAAGTACAAAAGCAGAGGGAGGAGAACAGAAATGACCAAAGTTAACTTGAATCAAACATAGCAAGTAAAGGAGATACAACCATATCTCAGTGCTTGTATTTTTTTTTAAAAAGCAAAATTGAGAGCCAGACTTCTAACTCCAACTAGTCTAATATAAAATATGGAAATTAGAACCCGTTAAAGTACTGAATGTGGTATCAAACCCCTTTACGTAAATTGTAGTGATAGCAACACGATCAGTAACATGATCAATAGTCTAATCATCACCAATTGCAAGTTCCAACTTTTATCAAATATTGGAAAGAAATTTCTGCATCCCTACAGTCTACTCGCATTAATTCCAAGTCTATTGCTGTTACTTCAAAGTCAAAATTCAAATTACTGGACAATTCACTCTTTTTGGTGCAAAAAATAACTAAATTAACAGTAGACTGTATTAAAGAGAAAGAAGTCAGAGAGGGAAATTAGATCATTTTGTTCAAAGGGCTATCCCGTTTAGAAAATGGAAATGAAGCACCAGTGGTATTCGGATATAAAATGGGACTGCTCTGACGTACCTCCTAGCAGCTGACTCAAAAGCAGCATTGGTGGAGGCCCAGAAGTAGATATCTGCAGCTTATAAAAGTCTTGGGGAGAAAGCCTCAAAATAAAACAAGCTGCCTATGGCAAACACTGCCCCTTTTTATATGCATTCTACTGTGTCACCGATAAAGACCTATATAGATGCACAAGTAAGTAACCGACCATTATATTCTTTACTCTTTCCTTGTCCAGCTTGAGAAACTCCTCTTTTGTTAAATGTTCAAACTTTTTCTTCAGTGCAATGAAAGCACACTTTGAGGAATGGCTTTGATGTTCAACTCTGGGAGAGAATGTGAAAGTTAGGTCCATATACAGTACTTTGCATGTACTTGCCCACTAAGTTCATGATCCTCAACATCTTACTTGTGAAGCCAGAAACAGTTTAAGCTAGCACAAGATTTTAGTACAGCCACTTTATCGGTGTCATTTCAAATATTTGAACTTGTTAAAGCCAACTCCCCAACCAGTGTTTAACAGTATTGATTCTGTCACTATGAAAGATATGAGCATAAGTTTCTCTTACCGGAGAAAAAGCAGGAAGGTCTGCTCCTTTTATGTCAAGGCATATGCTTGGATTGGCACTAAATCAGAATGCTCGATACAGATTCCATGTGTAAAACCATTTTACAGTGATACAAAAGCATTCAAGCCCTTATTGGTGTAATGCCACTGGGTAAACACTAAGCATATATTGCATTACAACTTTCAAAGCAACAACAAAAATTCACTTGAATGGGTTTTACAGCCATTTTGCTACAGCTACTGTTAAGAGTACAAAGATAGTGCAGGTGCAGACCAGTGCACTGAAGTACAAGTTAACCAAATAGCATCAGTACTGTCAAGTACTTCTCCAGAATTCCTCACCGGCTTCAGATTTGCTTTAAAAATAGTTCATTCATAGGATCTTGTAAACATCTATTTAAGCAACCCAATATGAAGTAGAGGTTCTTGGGTGACATTAAATAAGAGTGTCCTTCGGTATTGCTGTTCCAAACAAGTAGGATCTTCTTTTCCCTTGATCAAAGGACAACTGCAGATCAGTTCAAGTTCCTCTCTCTTCCCCCCCCCATCCTAAGTCTAGCTAATTCTTGCTGAAACCTTAGGACTTGTACATGATTGGTATCCACGAGAATCATAGATCTTGCTTAGTAGCACAACAGCATTGAATATTACTGAAACATGGCAAAGTGCTATTTATTGAGGGTAAGCAAGCAAACATCCAAAAAAGCAGCACATGGGAAAAAGACCATGCTAGAATTCAAGTACATAATTCAGTACTTACAAAGGGTCATCTTGAGGTTCCCATCCTTCCAGCTCTTTGTAGCAAAAGAAGCACTGAGCAACATCAGGACCATTCTCACTTGGGGTGTGAATAAAGCCTGCTGCAGCCATCTGAAAGCAACATAACCACTTTTAGGCTTTAAAAAAAAAGTTCAGAGAACCAATGACCACACAGCTGAGGTGGCAAAGTGGTCAGACTAGCTATTCCATACATCTTCAGAGTGTGCAAAGGAGGCATTAGAAATGTTAGCTTGGCTCAGTCAGAGGGACAAAACCCCACTCTCGACTTGAACACAACCTAGGCTGACACTTCTGCGCAGTACTGAGGGACTGCTGTATTGTCAGGGTTTTTCAGATGAGACTAAACAGGCCTGGTTTGCCAGTGCAGGCGGAACTAAAAGATTCCATACCACTATTTGAACAGCATGGAGTATCCCAGTGTCCTCACAAACATATATCCCTCAAACAACACCATAACTAATCATTTGTCTCAAAAGACAGCACCTCCAGTTTTGAGGGAGTGCTGTACTGAAGCACCAGCCTCGTCTGCTCTCTCAGGTGGACGTCAAAGATCCCATGGCACTATTTCGAAGAGGAGTAGGGAAGTTATCCCCGGGTGTCCTGGCCAATATTTCTCCCTCAACCAACATCACTAAATCAGATTATCTGGTCATTTTCACATTGCTGTTTGTGGGAGCATGCTGTGCGCAAATTGGCTGCCACATTACAACAGTGACTCCACTTCAAAAGTACTTCATTGGCTGTAAAGCGCGGAGACATCTGGTGGTCGTGAAAGGCGCGACATAAATGCAAATCTTTCTTTTATTGCATGCTCAAATCTCTGGAGTGGGGCTTGAACACACAACTGCCTGACTCAGACACTGAGCCACAGCAGACACCAAAAGGCCAGCATAACACAACACTTCACTACAAATAGCAACGACATTTTTACAGCAGTTAATCTTAGCTAGCGCCTTTCAGAATAGCTAAAAAGTACTTATTTGCTAAAATTACAATATCCTTGCATGCCAATTCCCTTATTGTGTACAGAAACGAGCTGGTCCAACCCCCTCCAAAAAGTTCATAACAGGACTCAACAATTTGGGGGGGGGGAAAAAAACTGAAAAGTACTTTGAGAACACTGACTGGGGCTGTTACTACCATAGGGACAGAAGGAAATATTTCGGTACAACTTAGATCCCCCGCCATCCCACACCCAATATCCCCTCCTATCCCAGGAAGGAGGAAGTAAAACATGTTCAGCACAGGAAACTGCTGGGGGGCGGGGGCGGGGGGGGGGGGAAAGAAAGAAAAGTTGGCAGCTCACACAGAGACAGTGTTAAAGAAGCAGGTTTTTAAACCGGATGGGTGACCACGGCAGAAAATATTTAGCGATCCTTTAAAAAAAAAGCCCAGTGCAGATAGAAAGGGGGGAGGGGGGGGGGACGGCTGACTCGGGCTGGACGCAGCCAGCCGATCACTTACATTCTCCGGGGTGCACACACAATCGGTCACGAAAGGCCAGTTCTTGAACGTGTCCAGGCGCTCCTGGAAGAAATAGTATTTCCTGTGGTGCTGCAGGAAAACCTCCATTGCGTTCTCGGCCGGCAGGAAAACCTCCATCGCGTTCCCGGCAGGCAGGCGCGCGTCTCTCAACCGCCGGCAGATTCAAACAGCCGACCGTTAACCCCGCGCGCTCGCCTTGCCCTGCGCTTATTGGCGGGCGGCCCCGCTGCGTCACAAAGACAGTCACGTGGTGAAGCAAGGCCGGGGCTTGAGGATAACGAGGGTGAGGAACAGCAGGAGGCCATTCAGCCCATCGAATCTGCGCCACGAGCAATCCAGTTAGTACCTTTCCCCATATCCCTGCAATTTTTTTTCTCCTTCCAGTTTTATTTTTAAATTCATTCACGGGATGTGGGCAAGGCTGGCATTTATTATTGCCCTCGAGAAGGTGGTGGTCCAGCCGCCTTCTCGAATACAACCGAGTGGCTTGCGAGGCCGTTTCAGAGGGCGGTTAAGAGTCACCCACAATGCTGCGGGTCTGGAGCCACATATAGGCCAGACCGGGTACGGGTGGCAGATTTCCTTCCCTAAAGGGCATTAATGAACCAGTTGGGTTTTTACAACAATCCGGTAGCTTTTATTCCGGATTTATTTAATTGAATTTAAATTCCCCAGCTGCCATGGTGGGATTTAAACTCATGTCCCCAGATCATTACTCCAGGCCTCTGGATTACTAGTCCATTAACATAACCACTATGCTACCCTACCCATTGTATTTATCCAAACAGAGTGACTGCTGCCAACAACCGGAAGTGGAAACTCCAACGACCGGAAGCTTTTATTTAACAAGCCTGCTCCCTTCCCGGCTTTTTTTAATGAGCCCCGCTCCCTTCCTGGCTTTTTTTTTAACGAGCCCGCTCCCATCCCGGCTTTTTTTAACGAGCCCACTCCCTTCCTGGCTTTATAAAAACATTTTGAACGAGCCTGCTCCCGTAATGAACCGGAAGCGCGCATGCGCAGGACGCTTCAATGCAGCTTCCGGCTCGTTGGCAGCAGTTGCGTCCTTATCCAAATCCCTTTTGAAGGCTACTATTGAATCTGTATCCACCACCCTATCAGGCAGTGCATTCCAAATCCTAACCACTCTCTGCGTAAAAAAGATTTTCCCCATGTCGCCTCTTATTCTTTTGCCAATCACCTTAAATCTGTGCCCTCTGGTTATTGACCCTTCAGGAATGGCGGCGCTATTTAAAGGCAAGGTGCCGGGCGGCCATTTTTGTTGCTGGCCACCTGCCAGCACCTGCCTCCCCTGGCCTCCTGAGCACATCCCCCCCCTGTGGTGTGCCAGCTGCGCTCCATAACCCCGGCACTTCTCGAGTGCCAGGCTCTTTTGTCGGCTCTCCGATCCCCGGTGGTCCAGCTGGGCCCCGGGTCGCGCTGCGCAAGGTCCCCCCCCCCCCCTTTAAGAAGGGGAGGAAGGCCTGCAATACTGCGGCGCGATGTGTCGCAGCTCGTGGCGCTGCGGCACGTAGCGCTGCGATATTCCCTCGCAGCGCCCCAAGAGGGAGGCGGGGCGCTTCCAGTAGCGCCCCGCTTCCCTCTTGGGGCGCTACCACTCAATTTCAGACACAGGGGCGCTAATTTTAGTAGCGCCCTGACGAAGTTAGCGCCCCCAAAGGGGGCGCGACTCAATTTTTCCCCCTAAATGTCCAATGGAAGGAAAAGGACCCTGTAAAGTTGTATGGCAATCTCTAACTGAGACAACTGGAAAAGCAACTAACAACATACAAAGGCTTGCAAAATACAGTACAATTAAACAATTATGGTGAAATCATACTGTTTATTTATACAAAATTGAGACGGCAGTTCTCACTCAGCTCCATCCCAGCCTTAACCTCAGGAATGCCACCACTCCCGGCCTCAGTCCCAGGAACACCTCTACTCCTGTCTTCAGCCTCAGAAATGTCTCCACCCACCTCAGGCTCGGGACCTTGCTGCTATCAGTTGCCATATAACAGGAAACCAATCCCATTCCATCCCTGCTTCAACTTGGGCCTTGCGTGCCACTCCAACTCTGGCTCCCACTGCACCCAATCGCACCACTCCCTGAGCCAATGTTGCATTCCCCACCTGACTGCTCTGGTCCTCTCCAAAAAACATAGGATTTGTCAGAAGCCATGAACTCTGACTGTATTACTAAAGCTAAACACTGGAGTTTTTAAAAAAAATAGTATTAGATTTTCTGCGGCATTGCTCACAGGGAGTCTGGGATACAGTGGAACAGTTGGATGGGGGATGGAGCAGATACTGATGCTAAGAGATAATACACTGGGAGTACAACCTGGGACTTTTTAGGTCAGTATTACTCAGCACCACATTGCTGTTGCCTACTGGGCTATTGGAGGAGCTGTGTGAAAACTTTAATTTGAATGCAATATGACTGCCTTTCACTAAACAAGCTTTCACAGGCAGTGACATTGATTGGTTTCCAGTTGCCAGTTGCATCACACATACCATACATCATCCAAGCAATTCATTCCATCAAAATACCTGACCATGAATGAAATTGAAGCATAGATATTTATTTGTACTTATATTAGTCTGAGCATCTGCCACCTGGGACACATTTGTAAATGGGCATGTATTCCATGGAGCAAGTGCACGTATTCCACAGAGCTTTTTATTTTAGAGATTAGACTCAAAATGTTTTATACAGAGTATTACTGCAATAAGAAAGTTTCCTGAGTATACGTAATAGTTAATTAGTGGTTAATTATTTACCATCAAAATAATTTGTTAAAAATATGCACGCATTTTGCCATAACTACAAACAGATGATTGGCTGGATCTAAGAATATCTGCAATTACTCCTGTAGAAATGAAGTAACAATTATTGTTTGCTTTTGTAGTTCTGCAGAGACCTGCTCATTTTCTAGTCACCATTTTCAGCAGTACCTAAAAGAAGCAAACATACAGTGGTTAGATTAATATTTTTAACTGAACTACAGATAACAAAATGAAAACCTGTTGTATGAAACAGTTTTTGTATTCATCATAATTCTTTAGAAATCTCTATTTATATTATAGACAATATTAAAGACTCCCCCCCCCACCCCCATTTTCCAATCCCAGAAAAACGAGGGCTGGTTGGTTGCAAGTTGGAAAATTGGGCCAACCAGCTAGCTGCTCTTAAAAAGGTATTGCGTGCCCTCAAAGTGGAGTAGAGCAACTCTGCTGCTGGGTGAAAGAGACGGTGCACCAGACATTTGTTCAATGATGACCATAGACAAGTCTCCAGGTTTTAGTAATGATACCTTGGAGGTCCAGTTGCAGGAGGTGCGGCAAAGAGGAGGGCCTTCTTTGGAGCGGAAGATCATAGAATCATAGAATGGTTACAGCACGGAAGGCGGCTGTTCGGCACGGAAGGTGGCCGTTCGGCCCGTCAAGCCCGTGCCGACTCTCAGCTAGTCCCACTCCCCCGCCCTTTCCCCGTAGCCCTGCAATTTTTTTTCCTTCAGATACTTATCCAACTCCCTTTTGAAAGCCGTGATTGAGTCTGCCTCCACCACCCTTCCAGGCAGTGCATTCCAAATCTTAACCACTCGCTGTGTAAAAAAGTTTTTTCTTACGTCGCCTTTTGTTCTTTTGCCAATCACCTTAAATCTGTGTCCTCTGGTTCTCGACCCTTCTGCCAATGGGAACAGTTTCCCTCTATCTACCCTGTCCAGACCACTCATGATTTTGAACACTTCTATCAAATCTCCTCTCAACCTTCTCTGCTCCAAGGAGAACAACCCCAGCTTCTCCAGTCTATCCACGTAACTGAAGTCCCTCATTCCTGGAATCATTCTCATAGATCTTTTCTGCACCCTCTCTAAGGCCTTCACATCCTTCCTAAAGTGCGGTGCCCAGAATTGGACACAGTGCTCCAGTTGGTGCCAAACCAGTGTTTTATACTCATCCTCTCTGAAAGCAGAGGCACATCCTTCCTGGAAGGAGTTGGACGGGCAAGTCAATACTTGTATGGTATGATTGACTGGAAACCAGATGACAAAGAAGTTCAGTGGCATCAAAAGAAGTACCAAGATTTGTGTAGGTACCTTTGCATACTATCGCTTCATATAAGGCATGACCCCAGTGTAACTATCATTAGTTGCACCCCTCAAGGAGAGTAGCTAAAAACTAGCACACAGTATTACTTATTTTTGCAGAACACCTGGATTTTACAGAAGCTGCATGGCACATTGGCAGTAGGGGCCAATAGTTCTTGGCAGCTCAACCACAAAAGAGTCATATCTAGAAAACTATTATGAGCTTGTGGAAATAGTTAGGACCAGAGAGGAAAGTGGTCAAGGCAGAGTGGTGCTATTTTGTCTACTCACATCTTGCTAACATCTTCGTAGGTGTTCTGTGCTTACAGGCCAAGGCTGTCTGCCATTGGGAGAAAACCTGGACAAGAGGTGAGTCAGCAATACTAAATCAGCTCACTGTCGCTGGTGAGATGGCACCCACCCTATGTGGACAGAAATCCATAGAGGTCATAGACAGTTTGAAGTCACTGTGCTACCACCCAGCAAGTATCTTCCATTTGCTATAATCCGGCATATTGAGGGAAATTGTTTAAGAACAATTGACTTGGAAATTAAAAATCGGGAGAAATGTATAACGGGTGGCTGAATCGATATCACCCAAAGGCAAAAATATCCCCATTGAATTTATACTGGGGATCTATACCTCTGCATGAGTTAAGACTGAACGTTCTTTTCTTATCCCTTGGTCTATCCTTTAGCCTCACAACATTCCATGAGTTCTGCGAGGTGGGTAGAAATGTCTCACTTCTGCTGGCTCCTCCTCACAAAATGGCTCAGGTGAGATTGGAAATTTACCAAGTGGGAATTAGTCCAGTGAGACAAAGGGCTACAAGAAACACACAAAACCCTGAAAAATCTTTACCTGTGTAAGAAGGTAGTTCTCTTCCACCAGTTTTTCTATGATATCAAAATGATCCGTATTTGGTACATCTTGAAAACGGACGTTCAACCCGGTAGCCTCAACAACCTGCAATGAAAAACTATTTCAAAAGAACAGCCCAAGCAAAGCACCCCCACTTCATTCTGAATAATAAAATCATGAATAATACTTCCGCACACTGAATTTTAAGTTCAAATGTGGACAAAACATGACATTCTGTCCAAGCGCCAACATGGTGTCATGTAGAATGTAGACAATTGCAGGTAGGTGTAAGTCCAAGGTAGTTACATTGAAGCTGTATAGTTCTCTGGTCAGGTAATGCATTGAATTACCTGAGGCACAACGGAAACATCCAAACCCTGACAGCAATACAGAGAAGAACTATGAGGCTTATTCCAAGTGTTAGAGGGCAGTTATGAGAAAAGATTAGAAACACTTGAGCTCCTCAGCCTTGAAATGAAGAAAATGAGAAGAGTATAGAATAGAATGTGTTAAGATATTAAATGGAATAGAAATGGTTACTTGAGTACTATTTCAATTTGCATCACAACTGCAGGACAAGAACACATAGCTGGAAATAGGAAAAGATCTTTTGTCAGTAAGCACTTCTTCACACAGTGATTAATACTTAGATTGGTCTTCTGGGTAGGGTAGTGGAGGCACAAATTCTGGAATAATGCAAGAAGCAGTTGGATGCTGAGATGGGAGAGACCATAAATTTCTACGAAAGGATGAACTAGAATAACTTCCCCCAATCTGTATTTATCTTTGTAACTATCTCAGGGCAGACTAGATCCCTTTTTCTTACCAAATTCAAATAGATATATTTGATGATACAACGGTAGATCAGTCACCATATCCAGGTCATGAGCCTAACACAGTACATTTAGTTAGCCCGATTTTATTGAGGTCATAGTCATAGGGGTAAAAATTCAGTTGGTTGCGCCTCCCGTTAGCGCCTTAAGAGGGCGCTAATGGGGCGCAAAGCCGCTAACGCCCGGGCGCAGCGATGTTTGTGCCGCTCGGGAACTTAACTTGACATTGTGCGGCGGCGCTAAAACTTACCGCTGCGACCACCTGCGCGCGCAGATTGTGACGTCATTCCATGGTGCAACGCCCTTGTGGTGCCCCGGAGCGGAAATTGAGTGGCGCCCCCTGCCTTACCGCCTGGCGCTTCCAACGACCAGAAGACTGGAACGCTATCAATCGCTGGGGGGGCGCTATTTAAAGGAGGCCTCTTCCTGTCTTTTATTGTTGGTGGCATTTTTGAACTATGCATTCTGAGAGAGAGAGGGAGAGACTTCTGGAGAGATTCAACGTTGTGTGAAGGAGTTTTGGGTACTGAGCAGCACTTTGCAGGTTCATTTTGATTTGCCATTCCTTGTATCGATTTAGCAGAGACTGTGGGAGCTGCACTCTGAGCTCTTTGCCTGGTACTCTCCATTGTTCTTTCCAGCACATTTGATGTGCAAGTCTCTCCAGGCCGAGATTCAAGGCTGCAATGAACAGGATGTGGATGGAAAGCAAGATTAACCATCCCCTTTAAGAACTGGCCCGTGCCATTGTGTGTGTGTTCCATTGCTGACTGACATTACATGAGCTTCGCCAGCGCTCTGAGTTAGCGCCTCACTGCTCGGCCTTTGCGCCTTAAGACAGGTGTGCAGCGCCTGCTTTAGCGCTCCACTCACCTCCCGGGGCGGTAAAAGTGAAGTTTCCAGTCAGTGCCGATAATTAGCGCCAGGCGCTAATATTTGCGTCCAGACGATATTTGCGCCCCAAATGGGGCGCGACCTAATTTCTACCCCATAGAGTCATAATGGCACAGAAGGAGGCCATTCGGCCCATCGAGTCCGTGCCGGCTCTCTGTAGAGCAATCCAGTCAGTCCATTCCCCCGCTCTATCCCTGTAGCCCTGCAAGTTTATTTCCCTCAAGTGCCTATCCAGTCTCACCTTGAAAACATTGAGTGTCTCCGCTTCCACCACTTCCGTCGGCAGCGAGTTCCAGGTCCTCACCACTCGCTGCATAAAAAAGTTTTTCCTCACATCCCCCCTGTATCTCTTGCCCAAAACCTTAAATCTGTGTCCCCTAGTCCTTGTACCATCAACTAGTGGGAACAGCCTTTCCCCGTCTAACCTATCCAAACCCGTCATAATCTTGTACACCTCTATCAAATCACCCCTCAACCTCCTTTGCTCCAATGAAAACAAATCCAGCTTCTCCAACCTGTCCTTGTAGCTAAGAACCCCCCATCCCCGGAACCATTCTGGTAAATCTCCTCTGCACCCTCTCAAGGGCCTTCACATCCTTCCTAAAGTGTGGTGACCAGAACTGGACGCAATACTCCAGTTGTGGCCTAACCAGCACTTTATAAAGGTTCAGCATAACTTCCCTACTTTTGTACTCAATACCTCTATTTATGAAGCCCAAGATCCCATATGCTTTGCTAACCACTCTCTCAATATGTCCTGCCACCATCAGGGACCTATGCACATTAACTTCCAGGTCCCTCTGTCCCTGCACACTCTTTAAAACTGCCATTAAGTGTATATTGCCTCTCCCTGTTCCTTCTGCCAAAATGCATCACCTCACACTTCTCTGTATTAAATTCCATCTGCCACTTGTCTGCCCATTCTGCTAGCCTTTCTATGTCCTGTTGTAGTCGATTGGTATCATCCTCACTGATTGCCACACCCCCAAGTTTGGTGTCATCGGCAAATTTAGAAATACTACTCTGTATTCCAATATCCAGGTCATTTATATATATATCAAAAAAGCAGTGGCCCCAGCACTCACCCTTGTGGAACACCACTGTGTACCATCCGCCAGTCTGAAAAACAGCTATTTACCACAACTTGCTGTTTTCTGTCCTTAAGCCATTTCCTTATCCAAGCTGCTACTGACCCACCTATTCCAGGAGCCTCAATTATGTTAACCAGCCTTCTGTGTGGTACTTTGTCAAACGCCTTCCTAAAATTCATGGAGACAACATCCTTCATTCCCTTCATTCATCCTGCATTCCCTTCATCAATCCTCCCTGTTACTTCATCAAAAAATGTAATTAAATTAGTCAAACACGATCTGCCTTTTACAAATCCGTGTTGGCTCTCCTTAATTAGCTTAAACCTCTCCAAGTGCCCGTTAATTTTTTCCTTGATTATTGTTTCTAAAACTTTACCCACCACTGATGTTAAACTGACCGGCCTGTAGTTACTAGGATTGTCCTTACACCCTTTCTTGAACAATGGTGTCACATTTGCCACTTTCCAATCCTCAGGCACCTCCCCCACATCTAGGGAAGATTGGAAAATTATGGCAAGCCTTTCCACTATCTCCTTCCCCAATTCCCTTAGCAACCTGGGATGCAAGGCATCTGGACCAGGCAACTTATCCACTCTAAGCATACCCAGCCTTTCTAGTACATCCTGTCTATCAATTTTCACCTCTTCCATTGCTTCTACCTTTTCCACTTCTACCAATATTTTGTCAGCATCCACCTCCTTCGTAAACACCGATACAAAGTACTCATTGAGTATTCTAGCCTTGCCCTGCACCTCTAAGCATATATCACCTTCTTTGCCCCTAATAGGCCCCACCGTCGGCAGCGAGTTCCAGGTCCTCACCACTCGCTGCATAAAAAAGTCAAGAACATCTTCCCTTTCCAACACTACAATGTCTTCCTTAATCAGCACTGCCACCTCACCTCCCTTTTTTCCTTCCCTATCTTTTCTGAACACCTTGTACCCTTGATTATTAAGTGCCCAGTCCTCACCATTTTTAAGCCATGTTTCCGTTATTGCCACAACATCATATTGCCACACGGCTAATTGTGCTTGTAGCTCACCAACCTTATTCACCACATGTACAAAAGCAAAATACTGCGGATGCTGGAAATCTGAAATAAAAACAGAAAATGCTGGAAATACTCAGCAGGTCAGGCAGCATCTGTGGCGAGAGAAACAGAGTTAACGTTTCAGGTCTGTGACCCTTCGTCAGAACTGGAAAAAGTTAGAGATGTAACAGATTTTAAGCAAATGTAGGGGCAGGGAAAGGGGGGAGAGGGTGGAAAGAACAAAAGGGAAGGTCTGTGATAGGATGGAAGGCAGGAGAGATTAAGAGACAAAAGGGATGATGGTGCAAGGCAAAAGGAGATGGTAATGGGACAAGTTAAGAAACAAAAGATGACTCTAGATGAAGTGTAAGTGGCAATGGCAGAATGATCGACAGCTGCCATATGAGAGAGAGAAAAAAAATGGGGAAAAAAAGATAGGGGCAGAGGTTATGGTCTGAAATTGTTGAACTCGATGTTGAGTCCAGAAGGCTGTAAAGTGCCTAATCGAAGGATGAGGTGCTGTTCCTCGAGCTTACGTTGAGCTTCATTGGAACAGTGTAAGAGACCGAGGACGGCGAGGTCAGAGTCGGAGTGGAGCGGAGAATTAAAGTGACAGGCAACTGGAAGCTCGGGGTCACCCTTACGGACTGAACGGAGGTGTTCCGCAAAGCGGTCACCCAATCTGTATTTGGTTTCCCCAGTGTAGAGGAGACCGCATAGTGAGCAGCGAATACAGTATACTAAATTGCAAGAAGTACAAGTAAATCGCTGTTTCACCTGGAAGGAGTGTTTGGGGCGCTGGACAGTGGGAAGGGAGATGGTAAAAGGGCAGGTGTTGCATCTCCTGCGCTTGCACGTGAAGGTGCCGGGGGAAGGGATGTTGAGGAGTGGACCAGGGTGTCGCGGAGGGAGCGGTCCCTTCGGAATGCTGAAAGGGGAGGTGAGGGGAAGATGTGTTTAGTGGTGGGATCACGCTGGAGGTGGCGGAAACGGCGGAGGATGATCCGTTGAATGTGGAGGCTGGTGGGGTTAAAGGTGAGGACAAGGGGAACCCTATCGTTGTTCTGGGAGGGAGGGGAAGGGGTGAGAGCAGAAGTGTAGGAAATAGAACGGACACGGTCAAGGGCCATGTCAACCACAGTAGAGGGGATGTTTCAGTCCTACTCAGGTCCCCTCCCTCACCTCTTTTTGACTATCGGTGCCGTTTCCTGCTCTTGCCCTGAACTAGAAAATTTCATTCACTTTGCTTCCAATTTCCACCCTTCCCTCACCTTCACATGGTCCATCTCCGATCTCCTTCCCTTCCTCGACTTCTCTGTCTCCATCTCTGGGGATAGGCTATTAACAAACATTCACTATCAGCCCACTGACTCCCACAGCTACCTGGACTACACTTCCTCCTACCCTGCTTCCTGTAAGGTCTCTATTCCATTCTCCCAGTTTCTCCGTCTCCGCTGCATCTGCTCTAACGATGCCACCTTCCATGCTAGTGCTTCCGACATGTCTTCCTTTTTCCTCAACCGAGGATTTCCCTCTACTGTGGTTGACATGGCCCTTGACTGTGTCTGTTCTATTTCCCGCACTTCTGCTCTCACCCCTTCCCCTCCCTCCCGGAACCATGATAGGGTTCCCCTTGTCCTCACCTTTCACCCCACCAGCCTCCACATTCAACGGATCATCCTCCGCCATTTCCGCCACCTCCAGTGTGATCCCACCACCAAACACATCTTCCCCTCACCTCCCCTTTCAGCATTCCGAAGGGACCGCTCCCTCCGCGACACCCTGGTCCACTCCTCTATCACCCACAACATCCCTTCCCCTTTGACCGGCACCTTGCCGTGCAAGCACAGGAGATGCAACACATGCCCTTTTACCTCCTCCTTTCCTACTGTCCAGGACCCCAAACACTCCCTCCCTTCTTGCAATTTAGTATACAGTATGTGCTGCTCACGATGCGGTCTCCTCTACATTGGGGAGACCAAACGCAGATTGGGTGACTGCTTTGAGGAACACCTCCGTTCAGTCCGTAAGGGTGACCCCGAGCTTACGGTCGCCTGTCACTTTAATTCACCGCTCCACTCCCACTCTGACCTCTCCGTCCTCGGCCTCTTACACTGTTCCAATGAAGCTCAACGTAAGCTCGAGGAATAGCACCTCATCTTTTGATTAGGCACTTTACAGCCGTCTGGACTCAACATCGAGTTCAACAATTTCAGACCATAACCTCTGCCCCATCTTTTTTTTTCTCCCACATGGCAGCTGTCTTTCATTCTGCCATTGGCATTTACACTTCATCTAGAGTCATCTTTTGTTTCTTAACTTGTCCCATTACCATCTCCTTTTGCCTTGCACCATCATCCCTTTTGTCTTTTAATCTCTCCTGCCTTCCACCCTATCACAGACCTTCCCGTTGTTCTTTCCTCCCCTCCCCGCTTTCCCTGCCCCTACACTTGCTTAAAAACCTGTTCCATCTCCAACTTATTCCAGTTCTGACGAAGGGTCATCGACCTGAAACGTTAACTCTGTTTCTCTCTCCACAGATGCTGCCTGACCTGCTGAGTATTTCCAGCATTTTCTGTTTTTATTCACCACACTTTGTGCGTTTACGTACATGCATTCTAAACCCATTTTGGAATTTTTCGTAGTCTTTCTTAGTCTGCTTCTATCTAATATGGTACTACTTCCGCCTCTAATACTACTTTCTTCTCTAGTACTATCTAACACACTCACTCTTTTATGCACCTTATTCCTCTTCTACTCAATGGTATACTCTGCATATAGTTGACTAAGACAACTTGAATCAAATAAGTTCCAATTCTAAGAGAAAAGGAAGAATAAGCCCTTCAAATTCCAGTGTAGTTTTATTTGATACGTTGCCCGCCAAACCACGAGCAATGTTTTATCACCCTGAGAGGAGAAACTTGGCAAGAGAAAAAAATTAATTGAAAAACTCTTATTTATTTTTTATTTATTCATTCATGGGATGTGGGCGTCGCTGGCAAGGTCAGCATTTATTGCCCATCCCTAATTGCCCTTGAAGGTGGTGGTGAGCTGCCTTCTTGAACCGCTGTAGTCCATGTGGTGAAGGTACTCCTACAGTGCTGTTAGGGAGGGAGTTACAGGATTTTGACTCAGCAACGATGAAGGAACAGCGATATATTTCCAAGTCTGAGTGGTGTGTGACTTGGAGGAGAACGTGGAGGTGGTGGTGTTCCCGGCGCATGTTCCCCTTGTCCTTCTAGGTGGTAGAGGTCGCGGGTTTGGGAGGTGCTGTTGAAGAAGCCTTGGTGAGTTGCTGCAGTGCATCTTGTAGATGGTACACACTGCAGCCACATTGCACCGGTGGTGGAGGGAGCGAATATTTAAGGTGGTGGATGGGGTGCCAATCAAGCGGGCTGCTTTGTCCTAGATGGTATCGAGCTTCTTGAGTGTTGTTGGAGCTGCACTCATCCAGGCAAGTGGAGGGTATTCCATCACACTCCTGACTTGTGCCTTGTAGATGGTGGAAAGGCTTTAGGGAGTCAGGAGGAGAGTCACTCGTCGCAGAATACTCCGCCTCTGACCTGCTCTTGTAGCCACAGTATTTATTTATTTATTTATGGCCTTCTTCCGTGCTGTAACCATTCTATGATTCTATGTGGCTGGTCCAGTTAAGTTTCTGGTCAATGGTGACCCAACCCATTGGATGTTGATGGTGGGAGATTCGATGATGGTAATGCCATTGAATGTTAAGGGGAGGTCGTTAGACTCTCTCATCAGAGTTGGTCATTGCCTGGCACTTGTGTGGCACGAATGTTACTTGTCACTTTGTTGTCCAGGTCTTGTTGCATGCAGGCACAGACTGATTCATTATCTGAGGTTGCGAATGGAACTGAACTCTGTGCAATCAAGCGAACATCCCCACTTCTGACCTTATGATGGAGGGCAGATCATTGATGAAGCAGCTGAAGATGGTTGGACCTATGACACTGCCCTGAGGAACTCCTGCAGCAATGTAATTTCCTCATCTGCTAATGGTTCAAGCCATTAGTCTTTGTGAAAGCCATTAGTTTGTTTATCCCAGAAAGTATTCCGAGATATTTATTTCTTAACATTTACTCTTTTTCTAAGCCATTACAATAGGACTTGGCTTTGCACCCATGACTCCGCACACATTACGTTTCTGATTTTGGCCATGCTTTCCAGGAAGCACAGAATGGAAGTCAGATCAGAGAAAGTCAAAGGTCAAGCCATCCACATAAATACTGTGGCTACAAGAGCAGGTCAGAGGCGGAGAATTCTGTGACGAGTGACTCTCCTCCTGACTCCCCAAAGCCTTTCCACCATCTACAAGGCATAAGTCAGGAGTGTGATGGAATACTCTCCACTTGCCTGGTCTAATGGTAGGAGCAACAAGTTAGCTGCTTGCCTTCTAGGTTGGAAGTGGAGTGTGGGACTAGAAGAACTACAGAGAGGAAATAAGATTTTTTTTCTAAGCAGTTATAAAATTGTTGGATTATTTTAAATGCAGACCTGTGAAATTCCAGCTGCAAAAGTATGAGTGAGTTCGCCAATACCTTTATTAATATATATTTCAATATGGGCCATCTCTGTCTACTAGCCCTTTATACTGTTTTAATTCATAGTTGGCCGTGTTATTACAAGACCCCCTTAAGGGTCCAGTTTCTGGTTTAAATATTTTATTAAATGAAACTTTTTTTTAAAAAGCTTTTACAATAAAAATGAAAAGCTCTTCCAATAACCCCATGCTGTACATCTGCACTGGTTGAAAATGGTGCAATTTTGTACATTTTAAGAGAAAAATTGCTCTATAAAAATGTTAGCTTTTACAGGGGAAAGATAAAGCAACCAATTTTTAACATCACTGCAGGGCACATTATTGGGAGAGGGTGCCCTTGGGTCTGCAGCAAAGTATATTGGATTGGCACTCTAATTTCAGAATTATATTTCAGTAGGGTTGAATTGCTCTTAGACTAGATGTAGACAATGGAGGTGTAAAAGTACTGGCACAATTTCTGAAATGAGTGGCAGACCTGTTTTATGCTAGGAGAAACTTTGCAGAGGAAAGAATACATGAGTAACACATTTCAGAGCCAACCAATCTTGCGGTGGGGGTTTCAAACAGGTGTTATTTGCATATGCAAAGGGTTTAATGCCTGCTGCAGGCCGATTGTTTTTTTCCTTTCCCAATATGGCGGACGACGCACTTCTGGCCGGTAATAAAAACCGTTTAAAAAAGATGGATGCTGTAATTGTATCAGCTAAATATGCAATTATAACTAAGATGAACTGAGATTTTTTTTCTAACTGTTTGACAGCCCTAGTTGAAATAGTCAAGAAATGGGCAGATGCCCATACTTTAGCTATTACAAATGACACAGTCATACCAGTTGTCAGCCTTCTGTGCCTTCAAAGTTCCAGATATTCTTCTTTTATTTTTTAGCAATTGCTTAGTCAGAGCAGAGTAACTGTTTCAAATGAAGAGTTCTAAAGACAGTTAAAGTTCTGGACTCGCAACACTTCAGTCAGTGTCAGCCTTAACACAATTGTAAGAACATTTTCCTCTGAGTTAGAAGACAGTAAGTTTAAGTCCCACTGGAAAGACTGAAGCACATAATTAGGCTGAGACTACAGTGCAGTACTGAGTGAATGCTGCAATGTCAGAGGTACCGTCTTTCAGATGAGACATTAAGCCGAGGCTCTTAGACATAAAAGATCCCATGGCACTATTCAAAGAAGAGCTGAGGAAATCTGCCGGTGTTCTGGCCAGCATTTATCCCTCAACCAACATCAGTAAAGACAGATTATCTGGTCATTATCTCGTTGCTGTTACGGGATCTTGGTGTGTTCCATTTCCCAGCGCTAACACCCTGATGAACACAAAAAATAATCTTTCCTATGCGTACCAACAAAACTTCTCCTTATCTTAATACTTGGAAGGACGGACAACTGTCTGGGCAGGGTCGGACAGATATAATGAGCACTGATATATTTTCTCGCCCTTTTTCTGTATATTTGTATGAATGGTTGTCAGTCATGCCTTATCTGTGACCGAAAACTGGGCCCCATTTCCAAAAGCTGTGAGGCTTGCTGTAAATTCAATATATGAGGCAGTATATTCTCAAGAAACTATTATAAATTTACATTCAGAACCCTGAGAGAGGCCCAAGAATCCATTCATTTTGCCCAGCAGCATTCCATAAAATGTTAAATATAGCCTCCCACACTATCACCAGACAAAGTTAAACATTGGCTCAGTTTCAGTTCTGCTAGGATCCGTTTGTTAGAAAAATAAATTACCATTTAGATTAGTCCACCACACCTACAAACCTCTACTTAGGCTATCTGAGTTATTCAAAATCTGCCAAACAATATATTCCGTGAGATAGGAAAATAGGGCTAATGGAAGTAAAACAGATTTAAAACATATAATGTACCTGGTAATACTCTTGAGATTGTTTCCTAAATTCATCCGAATCATGCTGTGCCACAGCAACCACGATCTCACAGTTCCCATCCAGTCGCTTCATGGTGTTCACAAACTGCATCGGACTGTTGTGGAGAGCATCGCCCCTATCAAACCATAGCGAGCTATTAATTTCACAGCAGTGTGACAAAAAAATCACTGTGACCATCCTCAAACTTGAGTCTGCCAGTAAAGGGTTAAAATTGTTAAAATGACGATCACAGGCATTTCATCCGAACATAGTGGCCCAGATTTTGCGTTAATAATAAATAAATGAAAATAACTTGTGGAGTAATTTCTATCCAAGTGAGTTGCTAATCCAAGACTTCTAAAGTTCCCTTTTCAGTTCTAAACTTATATGGATGTGTTATCATTTAAAGACAACAGAACACTCAGTGGATGTAATAGAAAGAGGTGATGACTTATTTCATCAGTGAGCCAGGTTTTTTTTTTAATTCATTCACGGCATGTGAGCGTTGCTGGCAAAGGCAGCCTTTATTGCCCATCCCTAATTGCCCTTGAGAAGGTGGTGGTGAGCCGCCTTATACAACTGTGTGGCTTGCTAGGCCCTTTCAGAGGACAGTTAAGAGTCAACCACATTGCTGTGAGTCTGGAATCACATATAGGCCAGACCAGGTAAGGACGGCAGATTTCCTTCCCTAAAGGACATTAGTGAACCAGATGGGTTTTTATGACAATCCGGTAGTTTCATACTAGCTTTTTATTCTAGATTTATTTAATCAAATGCTATGGTGGGATTTGAACTCATGTCTCTTGGATTAGTCCAGGACCTCGGGATTACTAATCCAGTAACATAACCACTATACTACCGTGCACTCACTTCAAAGTGTAATTTATCACAAACTGTCAAAAAAATTCTAGAGCTAAAAACAAACTGAGCGGGATATACTATTTACAAGAACCTCTGTGCTGAATTGGAATGAAGAAACTTCAGCTGTTCAGAAAGGGAAGTGTGAACGTGCCTACCACACAAAATAGTCAGGGTTGGGCATGAATAATGGAGTAATTAAACTTTGCACCATTGGCTTTAAATAGCGTGTACAGGGAATTTAGTTGCAAAAATATAATCTAGTCATTTGTAAATGTAATCATGGTCACTGGCAGTGAACACTCAGTGAACGTACTCAGTCATCTGAAGAGGATCATTGATGTAGGTGTGGACAATTGGACAGAGGTCATAAATCCCACTGACAAGTAAAGCACCTGTGGAGAAATAAAACACGTTTCTGTATTGTGCCATCAGTTAACAACCTAGGAAAACTTGAATGATGCAGTAGTTCGCTGAAACCCGGGCAATATTCTTTTTGAAACATCAATATCTTTCAAGCGTCTAAAAATCTTGGTCAATCACCTAAACAATTGAGTACAGCCTGAGTTACACGTTAAATGCGCCTGTAGCACAAAAGCTCATCCAGCACACATTTTCTGATTCCACGAATAACCACTATCTGTTAAGTTAACCACAATGATTTGCTCAAATATAAACTTATCTCATTCGGCCCGGTGGAAATTTTCACCATCATTAGACTGTCTGTGCACTTCAACCTTTTGTTCAACTTCTGCTCAGTGATGAATAAAAATTTAGACTATCACACTAAAATGTCGATACTGTGCCAAGTGTCTTTCATAGGGTCAATTTGAAATGCATTATGTTATATTTTGCTATTTTTAAGGTCGTACTCATTATTAGGATAATATAAAGGAAGGTTTTCTGCGTATCTGGCTATTTACTTGACCCGAGAGCACTTGATGCTGACATTGGATGCCCAAAATAGAAATGTATTCCATTCCCAACACTGACATGCCTCAATTTGATGCACACAACAATTCATTTAAAGGCCACAAGTGATTTTTATTCAGGGACAGGAGGAAGAAATTCCCTGGAGTTTTATTATGTTCTCAGGCAGGGTGACAAGATGAAAGTTCAGTTCCCTGGAAACCTTTCTGTTACTGTTAACTAAAATGATTGAAAGCAAAGATATGTGCACTAAAGAGAAGGAGCTCAACACCTTCCTGCATTACCTTTAATATCAGGAGTGACACCATACTCTGCCCAGTCTGTACAAAGCACCATGGCTCCTAAATGGGCACCAGCAGAATGCCCACAGAGATAAATACCACTGAAAGACATGCAAAAGGAAAGGAGTATAAATCTTCTGCGAGTTGTCTCCAAACAGAAAGCAATTCTGCATTTCCCCCGTCTTCCCCGCACCTTCCCATGAAGAAAACTTTATTCGGAAAACCGTATGAAACTGCAATTTATCCTCCAGAAATAATGTCAGCCTCTCTGCCAACAATTCAATGGTCAGTTTCTGTGCTGTAAATAATTTGTAATACTTTCATCCTGTATATGAGACAGGTCAGTCTTAATACAAGGGATCAATCCCACAAAGCAAGGCAGGACAGTGTGGTCGACTTTAAAGAATCTATTCCAATATTAACCTTTTCAAAATGAACATGTAAATATCTTGTAAGGCAATTCGACTTTAGATACGAAAATATTAAAGATAGTGAATGAACCACTCTCTGGGTAAAGAAGTTTCTCCTGAATTCCCTATTGGATTTATTAGTGACTATCTTATATTTATGGCCCCTAGTGCTGGTCTCGCCTGCAAGTGGAAACATCTTCTCTGCGTCTACTCTATCAAACCCTTTCATAATCTTGAAGATCTCTATCGGGTCACCCCTCAGTCTTCTCTTTTCTAGAGAAAAGAGCCCCAACCTGTTCAATCTTTCCTGATAGGTAAAGCCTCTCAGTTCTGGTATCATTTTAGTAAGTCTTTAATGCACCTTCTCCAGTGCCTCTATATCCTTTTTATAATATGGGGACCAGAACTGTTCACAGTATTCCACGTATGGTCTAACCAAAGTTCTATACAAGTTTAGCATAACTTCTCTGCTTTTCAATTCTATCCCTCTAGAAATGAATCCCAGTGCTTTTTTTTTAATGGCCTTATTAACCTGCATTGCTACTTTTAGTGATCTGTGTACCCCTCTGTTCTCTACCCAATTTAGACACTTATTTTCCAAGGAGTATCTGGCCTCCTTATTCTTCCTACCAAAATTTATTATTTCACACTCATCTATATTGAAGTTCATTTGCCAATTAAATGCCAATTCTGAAATGTCTTCCTGTATTTTGTCCTCTGTATTAACCACCCCCCCCAATTTGGTGTCATCCACAAATTTTTTAATTGTACTTCCAATTCTAGAGTCCAAATCGTTTATGTAAATAGTGAACAACAGTGGTCCCAGCACCGATCTCTTCCACTTTCCACCACTTGCCAATCTGAGTAACTACCTTTAACCCCTGCTCTCTGTTTTCTGTTTTGTAGCCATGAAGTTCTGAAGTAACATTTTGTCAGATCTTACCTCAAAGTAGAATACTGCTGCACAATGAAGGCTACGCTACGTCGAACCTGAGACACAATTAAGTCCATATTACCTGAAAATACAGCAAACCAAAGGTCTTAAAACATTTAATTTGGACCTACAGTTTTATGTAGTAACAGTAGACTTCAAACTGGTGTAAGAGCATTTTATTATTTAAAGCACAATTATAACATTCAAGGAGCTGTTTCAGGTAAAACAATGTATGGGAACCTAGAACCAGTTGCTCAGTCTAACTAAAGCAGTCGATATATTTAAAAAACAGAGCTTTAACACCGCCATTTACATATCTGTCTTAAAGCAGTGCTCTAAGCTTCTTCCAAGGCTGGTATTTCAATCAACTCTTTGAGCACCAATCCAAGTTAGCTTGTCGGCATGCATTTAGACTCTGACCTAACCAAAAATAGGCAGCACATCTTCTAAAATGGCTTCTGCTACCATAACTACACACTCACCTCTAGTGTGGCCTAAGGTTCCACTGTTGGTCCCCTCGATTCCTCGTCTGCATGCTTGGGCCTCTGAATAATATCTATAAACATGGGATCAGCTTCCAACTATATGCTGATGACATCCAGCTTTACCTCTCCACCACCACCCTCGAATGATGCTATCTTATCCAACCAGCTGTCCGACATCAAGTAGTAGATGGGCAAGAGTTTGCTACAATTTGACACTGGCAAGACCGGAGGCATCCTGTTCATCTCTTGCCAAAAATGCTGCACCCGAGCTCCGATTCCATTCACCTTCCAGGCTGCTTGCTCAGGTTGACACTGATAGTGTATAACCTTGGTGTTCTTTGCTGCTTGCTCATGCGGAATCCGACAATGCATAATCTTGGTGTCCTGTTTGACTTTGAGCTGAGCTTAAACCTCACATCTTATCCATCTAACTCTATAATATTGCTTCCTTGAATTCTTACCTCATGCCCATTGTCATTGAATCACTCGTCAATGCCTTTGTCACCTCTGGGCTGAACTTCTTCAACACGCTCCTCACCAGCTTTCCAAGTTCTTCAGTAGCCTTTACAAAACCTCGCTCTTCAACCTTGCCTTTGGTCTCTTCTGACCCTTTTCCTGCACCAGCTTGGTTTCCATTTCTTCCCACTTCCATGTGAAACGCTGTGGGATGTCTTGCTACATTAAAGGTGCTGTACAAGTGCAACTTGTTGTTGTCTATCTCTGCAACCTCCTCCAACCCTCCGAGATATCTGCGCTGCTCTAATTCTAGCCTCTTGCGCATCACCGATTTTAATCGCGCCACCATTGGCGGTTGTGCCTCCAGCTGCCAAGGCCCTAAACTCAAATTCCCTCTCTGCCTCTCTACCACTTTCCCCTCCTTTAAGATACTCCTTAAACCCTACTTCTTCACCTGTCCTAATACCTCCTTATGTGGCTCAGTGTCAAATTGTCTTTGATAATGCTCCTGTGAAGTGCCTTAGGTCATTTTACTACGTTAAAGGTGCGATATGAATGCAAGTTGTTGTTGTGGTCTATGACACAACCAGATCAGTCTTTATGCTCCTAGGCCAGCTTTTGGACTGGTTTTCAGTGAATCAGGGGCCTCTTTATTGGCCTTTACTTCCAATGTGGATGAAGAGATTTGGTACACATCGAACAGTGTTTACAATGTGGTTATAATTTGTTTTGTTTTTTAAAGTTATCGAATAATTAGAATAAGATTTGTTAGAAATAAAGTGCAATAAAAGCAGAAGAGAGAGAACTGCAACAAAGGGAAGGCGGGGCTAGAAGTGATGCTTAATTTTAACTTTTATGGCATCAGTTTATCATTACAGTAATAAAGCTACTGCTGACAATGGAGTAGCTTAAATACGGTGATATTAGGGTTTATTTCAGGACCAAAGTGTTGAGATATAAAAGTATTAAAATCTGGAATCTGAAAGTATTAAAACCCCATAGAATTTGGAATTTCCTGGTCTTGCTGGTGATGGTAACATGGAGGTTGTATTTACCTTTTGGCGCGAGGATGTAGTCGACAGCAACAACAATTACTCCAGCTTTAACCAGTGGTGGCACCATGAAACCAGATAATTCTTTGCTGCAAAAAAAATTTTTTTAAGTAAATCTGTTAAAATATTTATTTATGTCTAGTGTTAACAAACCCTAGATCTAGGATGTCCATTTATAGTCCTTGAGCTCTTGTTATCCAGCCCATGAAACTCCAGCAACTGTTTCTACTTGCCATATATTTCTTACTCTACTACTGGTTTCTACCATTTGAATTTTCCAGGCCTTGAGGTTTGGAAAGGCCTCTTCATTGGTAAATTCTAAATCTGAACACCAAGATCTGTTGGTACCAGCAACTTCAGATACATGTAATATAATATAAAGTTTAAATGAATGTTTCCATGTGGCCCATGGTATACATCTAAGTGCCCATGAAGATTAAAAGATTGTACACCCCTGTTGTTGAAGACAAAAATGAGAAAAAACAATTGAGCTCATCCAGTTCAATTTCAGATCCTGATCTGAGCATTCTCCATCGTTTTTCCCCCATCTCAAATTCACATCCCTCATTAGGTCAGTCGTTACTGCACTAGGTTGCAATCTATTCCATAAGTGTGCAGTTCTAAAAATGAAGTCATCTCTTGTGGTAAATTTAACCATTAGCATTCTTAGCTTTTAATCACATGGTTGTGAGGCATAAACCCAGATTGACTTGGAATTTTTACTTCACTCTTGTTAAGTGCAATACAATCGCTTCATTTATGGTACACAAAATGTTTTTTCTGCTATAAATGCAAAGCTATTATCTCCAGGATCTTGCATCTGACAATTTTTTTTTAATGGATTATTAGCAATTTCCAAACTGCTGCTGCTTATCCAGTACAGGAAACTCTCTTTTAACCGGCACCCAAATAACCGGAAATCTCTCTTAACCGGCAAAATTCTTGAGTAGGTAACCGGGGTTTTCCTTCATCTCTCCTTTAAAAATAACTTTTTTAAAAACCCCGAGGCATTTGCCTTGTATCGGAGCATGTAGATTGGAGGGGAATGTGCAGCCCGGGTAGGCAGCAGACACGACAGATGGTCAGCTGGCGGTCCCCGGGGAGACGGAGCTCCGAATGCAGGCGCATGTCAGTGTGTACGGGGCTCTCGTACATTGGGAGATATAACTCTCCATTATCCGGACTTTTTGATTAACCGGCACCACGCCGGTCCCGTCGGTGCCGGTTAATAAAGAGTTTCCTGTATTTAGTGACCTGTGAAAGATTTCTGGCACAGCTCCCCCAATTCCTACTCGCTCTTTCTTCATTCTTCTTATACCCTTTTTACTTTACAGACATTGGGGGTGTGGTGCTATGCGAACTTCCAAGTGCCGCTTCCTGATTTATATTATTTTCTCCATGCATTCGGTAGAGGCTGAAGCAGGAAATTTCAGTGGACTTCTCAAAGCATGCAAACACATCGAAGTGGTTCCATGAGTTTAGTAATACAGCACAGTGGCACAGTTAATCCGAGATCCACAATAACGTGATTCTCTGACGCAGTCCGAGCCACGGAGGTCACATTTCAGAATAATTGAAACAGCAGGAGAACCACAAGTCTGCTGTCGACCACAGTCCATAAGGGAGGAGAGCTTGTGTCAGGGGCTGAAGATGATGGCTTTAGTCTTCCCAATATTGCACTCGAAGACGCTAAGGCTCATCCAAGACTGGATGCTGGACTGGAGGGATTTGAACAGGAAGTTATGAGAGAGATGCACATGGAACTGAGAAGTGTCATCACATTCAAGGAGCCTTGAGCTGAAAGATAGGCTGGAAATAGAGACCAGGAAAGTACCATGTTTGATCCACGATCTGTTTTGAGTAAGTTGATCTCAGCCAGGTTAGTTAGTTAGTGCTAGAATTGGCCTCAGTATCTCAGGTCAGCAAAGTTGGGAAAAAATAAGTTGGCCAGAAACCCATATTCCTGATCACCAACCAGTGTGATGCGGGCCCCCCCCCCTCCCCACCCCCGCCAGCATGGTTGAATAGTCTGGTGTCATTGACTGTCAAGGCTCACATGGTGTCATTGACTGTCAAGGCTCACATGATTGGCCAAGGTACAAGAGACTTCTCCCACCAATGAGTCAATGCCTTCACTAGAGGAGAGGGGAGGTGGGGACAAAGTCTGTGGAGAAAAATGGACAAGAAAAATAAATCTGACCTAACCCCTTTAAAAACAAAGTGCTGGATGACTGTTCAATTGAGCATGAATGACATGGCAAATTCACTCCTTTAAACAATTCTAAGCTGACCTTATCACTCTTGATTTTAACGGGCTTCACTTACCAAGTATAATTTGGATGATTTGGCTGCTGTGGATACATCCCTACTAAAAAAGCTTTTTAAAACAATTCTACTTTGCTTTCTTAACGATAAAAGCATTCTTTTTCCTATTTATAGGTTGTTTTTTCTTGTCTGACTCAGTATACGCTTAGAAAATGGAGAACAGCATCTATCATGAAGGATCGCACTAGCCTATCAGGCGATGATCAACCTGCAGTGTTTTACTGGCTTATTTTTTTGTTTTATAAGAAAACATTGCTCTTTTCATATACTGGCGGGGGGGGGGGGGCGCAGTGGGGGGCGGTTTTCAAGAATGATGGGCAATGCTATTTCCTAATAGGCCTACTATAGAAATCCGACAACAAGGTGGTTAAAAGTGCAGAGTGTAAAATATCCTAGTCATGTCTACATATATACGTAGGGTTAGGATTTGGTTTAATCTCATATGATTTAAGGTTTTTGCTTTAATTTTACTTATAAATGGCTTGTGAATTTGTACTGTGGCTAGAAATAATGAAATGGTTAAAGTTGTTCACTCCCAGGATGCTTTTGGGTTTAATGTGCCAGTGTACAATTTAGCTGCCTATAGATTGCAGGATGTGTGATTTGTGCCTATTAACTTATTTTTGTAGCCACATTGTGAAACAAGATAGCCAAGACAGTCTTGAGATAAGAAGTTGGACAATAGGCCAGAATGGTAAACAAGTTGGCATCTGGTGTTTTGTAGGAACTGTCTCATTTCTGGAGGTCTTGTTCACAATAAAATTTGCCATGCCATAATGAATCAGCAAAGACAGTGTGCGTGACTAGAGACATATAAAGATCTTGAGCTTTCCTCAACAATTTGTAGAGAGAGTCAGGATTGACAAAGGTTACGTCTCTTCCCAGGGGGAAAACGGGGTAATATCGTTTATTTCTCTGTATGTCTACTGACATGAATCTGTCATTCATGAAAGAAAGACTTATGAAATAATACTGAGTGGCCTGCGGGTGGCGCTGTCCAGGGAGAGTATAAATACTCGGGCACGGGCCCAGCTTGCGCAGGACATTCTTAACGGGAACTAGTGAAGGACATAACTAGACCTCCATGTTGTAAAACAGTTGATTAAAGCTTTGTTTAACGCTTAGACCAAGTGCCTAGTAGTTTTCTTATGTCATCTACTGCTTAGAGACATTGCATGTTTTAAAGACTTGGTCAAACACAGGAAAAGGATTACGTTGCAACCATATTTGGTTTGTCAGAGTCGAATTGTCTTACAAAAGGGAAGAAGAATCCACTGAGACTTCCATTCTAGCACAGTCATTACTTTTGCTCATCTCTCGTAGAAAAAAACTTAGACTGTTGAAAAGAAAATGGACATGTAGTGCATTGACATTGACTGAGCAGCAGCAAATACCCATGTGCTTTAATCTTTGCCTAAACCCCATAGGAGACTTGTATATATTATAGTATGGAACAATTGTTCAGCATTGTTTTCCAGGACTCACCTCAGCAACTGCCAGTATCCTCCATGAAAATAGATAAGCAGAGCTGAAGCTGTAGTTTTACCAAAGGAAAATTAGTGTTAGGCTACCTTCACTTCAGTTCCATTACCTCTATGTATCTATATCAGCATTACAAAAGATTTAATGAAACCAAATTGCAATATCAGCATGTTTACCATATACAAAGTCATAATAGCAGAAGGTTCATTTTTATTTTGCTGACACACTACAATTAACTTGTAAAAATGTGATCATTGGTGCTTTTCGTTTTTTTAAATTATTTATAGTTTAAGGTCTTTTTTTCTTTCTCAGCACCATACAGCGTTTCCAGACTAGAGGGTGAACGGGTGGTCTAACCCAGGCAACTGTAACTAGTCAGGGAAAACGAGTGCTTTGGGTGATCCTCTGACTCCCCCCCCACCCCTTTGCCTGTGGGGAGTGCCTGGAAGCTCCACAGCTGATACTGGTAACCTGTAATCTGGGCAATCGCAGTCCCAATCCCATGTCATACCACTCTGTGACATGATACATGGTAGCTCCAATGTGCTGTTTCAATCATGCTTCCCAATGTACTCCTGTGCAAGAATTGGTTAGGAAAAACTGACATTAGCTTTAATATCCTTAAATTATTTTTATTTCCTGTTGATTTTGAATATTTTTATGGAAATAGTGAATGCTGGTGAGGAGTTACTGAACCCAATAGTGGAAAGGAGCAGAATCAACACAGTTAAAAGGGCAAAATCTTCTTACTATTGGCGACATTTCTACTGCCATTAGCTCAGCTTCCTCGCATGATCAGATTTCATAACTCCTTAAAGTTAATCTTGTCTGGTTCATAACTTCACCTATCCCAGAGTCCCTTCCAATTTCCTTAACCAATTGATCTTAAAGGATTGATCACAATGGCCTCCATTGGATAGTTCAGCATCACTTCCTTCTTCAATATTCCAGCTCGTAACAACTTAATATTTGTTTGGACTCCAGAATCTGCATCCAGGATTAAAAGCGATGCCTTGTTCTGCTCAGTTCAACAGCAGCTTGCTGCTTGAGAAGCCTAATAGACACTTTGGGGGGAATTTTTTTGAGGGTCAGCGGGCACGTTCGGTGGCGGGTCGGGTGAGAAAAAAAAAATGTTGACAGCGGGTTGACATGCTCCTGGCATGCTCTTCTACACTCCTTATTGAACCAGGGTTGGTCCCCTGGCTTGATGGTAATGGTAGACTGAGGGATATGCCGGGCCATGAGGTTACAGATTGTGGTGGAACACAGTTCTGCTGCTGCTGATGGCCCACAGTGCCTCATGGATGCCCAGTTTTGAGCTGCTAGATCTGTTCTGAATCTATCCCATTTAGCACGGTGGTAGTGCCATACAACATGATGGAGGGTGTCCTCAGTGTGAAGACGGGACTTCGTCTCCACAATGACTGTGTGATGGTCACTGTTACCAATACTGTCATGGACAGATGCATCTGCGACAGATAGATTGGTGAGGACGAGGTCAAGTAGGTTTTTCCCTCGTGTTGGTTCTCTCACCACCTGTCGCAGGCCCAGACTGGCAGCTATGTCCTTCAGGACTCAGCCAGCTCGGTCAGTAGTAGTGCTACCGAGCCACTCTTGGTGATGGACATTGAAGTCCCCCACCCAGAGTACATTCTGTGCCCTTGCTACTCTCAGTGCTTCTTCCAAGTGGTGTTCAACATGGAGGAGTACTGATTCATCAGCTGAGGGAGGGCAGTAGGTGGTAATCAACAGGAGGTTTCCTTGCCCATGCTTGACCTGAAGCCACGAGACTTCATGGGGTCTGGAGTCAATGTTGAGGATTCCCAGGGCCACTCCTTCCCGAATGTATACCACTGTGCCACCACCCCTGGTGGGTCTGTCCTGCCGGTGGGACAGGACATACCCAGGGATGGTGATGGAGGATTTGGGGACATTGGCTGAAAGGTATGATTCTGTGAGTATGACTATCTCAGGCTGTTGCTTAACTAGTCTGTGGGACAGCTCTCCCAATTTTGGCACAAGTCCCCAGATGTTGGTGAGGAGGACTTTGCAGGGTCGACGAGGCTGGATGTGCCGTTGCCGTGTCCGTAGCCAGTGCGAAGGTCGATGCCGGGTGGTCCGTCCGGTTTTATTCTTATTATTGTGGTTCGTAGCGGTTTGTTACAACTGAGTGGCTTGCTAGGCCATTTCAGAGGGCAGTTAAGAGTCAACCACATTGCTGTGGGTCTGGAGTCACATATAGACCAGACCAGGTATTGTTTATTTTATATTCAGCATGTTACATACACAGGAAGATGTTTAAAGCTACACGGGGACACAAAGAAACATTTGGGAAGTGGCTGAGCAAAGTTCAGCAACCTGGTTCACTGAGAAAAACGGACCCAGATTTAAAGCAGCGTCTTGCTTTTCATCATGTGGCTGGTGCTGCTTTTCCCTTTGCAGTTGGGTTTGCTCATGGCCTCCATGACAACTCATCAGAATTTTTGGACTAATGTCATTGGTGGAAAGAGATGGGTGTAACTTTGACCCGCAAATGAATACAGTTTCACCCAGTGAGATTCTACAATATTTCTATGACTAAGTAAGCTTTTCCTGGGGACCATCAGGTTTGACTTAATATTTACAAGAAATCACTGTTTGGAGTGACAAGGATGCTGTTTACTAGTTGTCTTATTTAATTGTCTCATTATGTTATTTTGGTACACTAGCAAAGGATAATTTATTCACAACTTAATCACCAAAATCAATGAATTGGGAAACTAAATCAACAGAATTTGTAGATAAAATTTGCCTGTAACTTGTGGTGACAGTACTGAAAAATCACAAACCTGCCAACTTGGGTTGCGGCAGGCATTAGTGAGGCAGGGATAAAATTGCTCCCCCAAATGCAACCCATAACACAGCACATCTAAAAATAATGCCCACATAGTCAGCATCAAAATTATATAATATATATATATTTTTTTTATAAAAGCAACAACAGAAGTATCCAAATCGACTTTCCATTGAACTAAAACTCATTAATACCGGATTATTTTCTTCTACAAACCTGTTGATGGGTTTGGAGGTAGATAAATGTCTAATTTTTCACCATCACCTTGTCCGAAGGGTACATCTAACTTACTCTGAGCTACACTGCGCCCTTTTTCAGTACCTGAAAGGCAACAAAAAAAACATTTGATTTGAGATGAATATACAGTTACCATTTTGGAAGCTTTGTGGCAGTGGAGCCCATTGGAAAGACAACACTGGTACCATAGAGATCTGCACATAAGTGTTGAGTGCCTACTTAGCTATCTGCAGCACTGCCACCTTGGAGTCAGAAAGCTGTGAGTCCAAGCTCCACTCTAAGACAAGCACATAATCTAGGCTGACACCTTGTGCAGTAGTGAGGGAGTGCTGCACTGTCAGAGGTACCATCGTTCTGATGAAACATTTAACTAAGGTTCGGTCTGCTTATTCAAGTGGATACTAAAGATATAATGGGAACATGGTGGGTTCAGTACTATAGAAGGTTTTCGAATGATGAGCTGAAATGGGCCAAAGACACATTTATCCAAACCACCTTGCATCCACTCTGAATTCCCTCACAGCATTGAGTTGCTGTGCAGGAACTCTGAGTGGATGCTAAGCTAGGCAAGTTCCCACAGGGAGGGACTATGAACCCCAGGCCTCTCGTGCACTTTCTAATTTCCAGAACACAATGACTAGGATAAAAATCATACTTTGGTCTGTAATCATATTTATTTGTATTTTCCTCATTCTTTATGCATTTGTTAGTTGCTTTTCATTTTTTTTTTCATTATTTATACAAAATGATCTATTAACTACCTTGATTACCATTTCACTATTTTCTGTGTTTAACATGTACTATTTTCACCAATATATTACAATTCTTAACCATGCTCATTTTTGTTTTTATCTCGATTTCTATTTCTAGTACTGTACTATTTTTATGTTTCCTGTTGGTCACCACAGCTGAGCCTGAATCTGTCATCAGCCAAAGTACACACGTGCACATGTTCCAGCAGAGCCTCTAGATAACAGTCGGGAGCAGGAACCTTGGCTGATAGTTCCTCTCCCTCGCTCTAGGAGTGCTGAACCCAGTAATACCGAACCCGAACTACTGCCCTTGCTGAGATCACCTCAATTAGCTCAAACCAGGGATTGAATCTGGGACCTTCCTAGTTAGGGTTACCAAACCACCCGATTATCCTGGCGTCTTCAGGAATTAAAGATTAATCTCCTGAACAATGCTGCAAGCAACCTGGGAGAAAAATTATAGAGGCATTTAAAAAAAAAAATTCCATTTACTTTGAACACTTTCATTTATTAGTTATACAGGTTGAGCGTCCCGAATCCGGCAACCTCGGGACTGAGGCCGAGCCGGTTTTTGTGTTTTTCCAGACTTCGGAACGTGTTTCTGATGTCCGAAGTCCAGAAACGCCCGAGCCCAGGTTACGATATTTCCGGACTTCGGACATCAGAAACACGTTCTGAATCCGGAAATGCCTGGGCCCAGGTTGAGATATTTCCAGTTTTTAGTAAGCCTCCCTCAGGGTGTCCGGATTCCGGAACATTTTACGGATTCCAGACGACCCTGCCATCAATTGTCCCGGAGTCCGGATTCTGGAACATTTTACGGATTCCAGACGACCCTGCCATCAATCGTCCCGGAGTCCGGATTCTGGAACATTCCGGATCTCCGGATTTTGGACGCTCAACCTGTAACACAATTGGAAATGGGGGAAAAAAGGTGGTTTGATTGGGTGGGGCGGTTGGCGGTGGGAGGTCATGTGATGAAACCTCCAGGAATATGTCCAACCAGAGTTGGCAACCCTATTCCTAGTCAGTACATACACTTAAGTACCACAGCAGGTAATGCATCTACCCATGGAGCCACCGGGGGAGCTTTGATCCTTGTTTTATGTTTTGTTTTTGAATTACCATTGCTCAATCTTGTCCAGAATTGTTGCCTAAGACCAGACTTCAATTTAAAGGCAAATATTTTGCAACGGTGCTGAAATTGACCCATGCACTCCAGCTGAAGACTGGCAACTGATTTACAGAGAATCAGGAAAAAAACTCCTTCATACAGCTAATCTGAAACCATTAACAAGTGATAACCAGACAGACGTACCCGAGTAGGTTAAGGTTTTTTTTTTTAAGAGCTCATGATAAAGTTGCAAAAATAATTCTGATTATATAAGAACATAAGAAATAGGAGCAGGAGTAGGCCAATCGGCCCTTCGAGCCTGCTCCGCCATTCAATAAGATCATGGCTGATCTGATCCTCACCTCAAATCTAAAGAACACAAGAAGTAGGAGCAGGACCCGGCCACTCAGCCCCTGGGCCCGCTACGCCACCCACAGGGCCTCGACCGATCCGAACTCAGCCTCATGTCCAATTTCCTGCCCGCTCCCCGTAACCCCTAATTCCCTTTACTTCTAGGAAACTGTCTATTTCTGTTTTAAATTTATTTAATGATGTAGCTTCCACAGCTTCCTGGGGCAGCAAATTCCACAGACCTACTACCCTTTGAGTGAAGAAGTTTCTCCTCATCTCAGTTTTGAAAGAGCAGCCCCTTATTCTAAGATTATGCCCCCTAGTTCTAGTTTCACCCATCCTTGGGAACATCCTTACCGCATCTACCCGATCAAGCCCCTTCACAATCTTATATGTTTCAATAAGATCGCCTCTCATTCTTCTGAACTCCAATGAGTAGAGTCCCAATCTACTCAACCTCTCCTCGTATGTCCACCCCCTCATCCCGGGGATTAACCGAGTGAACCTTCTTTGTACTGCCTCGAGAGCAAGTATGTCTTTTCTTAAGTATGGACACCAAAACTGTATGCAGTATTCCAGATGCGGTCTCACCAATACCTTATATAACTGCAGCAATACCTCCCTGTTTTTATAATCTATCCCCTTAGCAATAAAAGCCAACATTCCGTTGGCCTTCTTGATCACCTGCTGCACCTGCATACTAACTTTTTGATTTTCTTGCACTAGGACCCCCAGATCCCTTTGTACTGCAGTACTTTCCAGTTTCTCGCCATTAAGATAATAACTTGCTCTCTGATTTTTCCTGCCAAAGTGCATAACCTCACATTTTCCAATATTGTATTGCATCTGCCAAATCTCTGCCCACTCACCCAGCTTGTCTATATCCCCTTGTAGGTTTTTTATGTCCTTCTCACTTTCTACTTTCCCTCCCATCTTTGTATCATATCATCTACCAGGTGGTTATGGTACTGTGTGGTTATGGTACTGAACTAGCAAACTAGAGCTCATGAGTTCAAATCCCTCCATTACAAACTTTGTGTCTGCTGCAGGTAACCATTGGGGTTCAGTGGTGTCAGTCGCTCCCCAAAGTGGTCTGGTTGCCTGCTTTTTTTTTTAAACAGAAGTTGACTCCCACTGCCCTGTATCTGCTAGCGTGATAGCGGGACACGAGAGCGTAACAATGAAAGTAATCTGGACTGGATCTCAGTTTCTTATGCCTGGGTACTCCTTTAATCTCTTTGGAGTCGAACCGAGTTAACACTAAGAGAAGTGTCAGTTGGTTCAGTTTGTAAGCTGCTTTTTCCCCCCCCAATGTAAGTCAAGCATACAGAACACCGAGCATGATGAAAGGCACTTGGTACAATCAGTTCAACTTCTGTTTGCTTGGCATTACATAAATAAAGAACACGTGTACACTAGTCCACTTGAAGGGATTCTTACTTAACGTAGAAAGATAGATTCGCACTGCTATCTGTCCTGCTGACAGTGCAGAGGTTATTTCTCTCTCGCAGCCTTACTGCTGCTCTCACTCTGTGTCTGTGCTGATTCATATAAAGTCTCCCTTCAGACACCAGAAGAGATCAAAGAAATTTATCAACACCAAGGTGCTGGATGTCTCCTGAAAGATCAGACATTGCTAACAAATGGGTCATTGTTTGGAATCTATGCAAAACAACTGCCAACCCTACTTATCTACCTATGGATGGCGCTGTCTGGGGAAACTGCGCCCATTCAGGCACGTTTCTGCCCAAAACACATAATTGAAATCACTTATGTCCAAGTCTTCCTCGTGGAAAAAATGGCCACAGAATCCCAAACCATGACACCTCTCCCTCACTCCCTCCCCCCCATGGCAAGCTGTGAAATTGACTTCAATAAATACAGCCATTTGTAGATCAGCATCAGGAAAAAAATAACCATGCAAGTTGTTATATTGTCAGAAAAATCCAACTGCTTCATTAACTTGGTTCAGGGAAGGGAACCTGCCCTATCTACCTGGTTTGGTCTACATGTGTCGAATCCACACCACATATTTGACTCTTAAATGACCTCTGAAGGGTAACTCAGGATAGACAATTAAATGCGGCCTTGCCAGCATTGCCCACACCCCGAGAACAATTTAAAAAAATACATTTTCAAATCTCATTTGTGGAAACGCCAGGGACAGAAGATAACAACCATCAGAAGCGTAACCATTTATAAATTGCAACTTGTATCCTGCACAGCTGGAAACACACACCTTTAGTCATTTCTTTGATATGAGCTTCTATTACTGCGTCCTTGTCCATACGGTGCGACCAGTGACTCGGAGAATACTGCTTTTCAAGTTCCTACAGTAAATAAAAATGTTAACAAAGTAATACAGTTAACGCAGCATCAAACTCTCACAATTTAACAAAAACAAGTGAGATGTTCCAACCATGCTCACCTGATTTGGAGTATCAGACTCAAGTAGCAAATAAAATTAGGATTTTCAGAACCTGCAAAAGACTGATTTACAGTCAGAGCTCGTTTCATCTATATGAAACACATCACCTATGCAGTTGTAACTCGGTTATGGACTATCACTTTTAGATTACAAAATAAAATAACAAATATTAGAAAGTCGGCACAGATACGTGGGATACAAGGGTAGACTCTATGACTTCGGGCTCCCAGCATGGAGCTTTGGACGCCATGAGTGCATATTGTGCTTCAATGTGATTCAAACCTGGGCTGTATGTACTTCAGTAAGGATGAGGAAATGGTGTAGGTGACCTTTCTACATCCATAACATCACTTAAGGGCTCATGAAACATGGCTGGATGTTACCAGGCCCCAAATTCTGGGCAGTTCAAACTATTACATAAGAACATAAGAAATAGGAGCAGGAGTAGGCCAATTGGCCCCTCGAGCCTGCTCCGCCATTCAATAAGATCATGGCTGATCTGATCCTAACCGCCAATCTACTATCACAGAACCATCTCCTGAACCTAACAGAATTGGACACACGAAATAGGAGCAGAATCAGGCTACACGGCCCCTGGGCCCGCTACGCTACCCACAGGGCCATGACCGATCCGAACCTAGACTCATGTCCAAATTCCTGCCCGCTCCCCGTAACCCTTAATTCCCTTTACTTCTAGGAAACTGTCTATTTCTGTTTTAAATTTATGTAATGATGTAGCTTCTACAGCTTTTTGGGGCAGCATATTCCATGGACCTACCACCCTCTGAGTGAAGTAGTTCCTTCTCATCTCAGTTTTGAAAGAGCAGCCCCTTATTCTAAGACTATGCCCCCTAGTTCTAGTTTCACCCATCATCGGGAACATCCTCCCCGCATCCACCCGATCCAACCCCTTCACAATCTTATATGTTTCAATAAGATCGCCTCTCATTCTTCTGAACTCCAATGAGTAGAGTCCCAATCTACCCAACCTCTCCTCATATGTCCATCCCCTCATCCCCGGGATTAACCGAGTGAACCTTCTTTGTACTGACTCGAGAGCAAGTATGTCTTTTCTTAAGTATGGACACCAAAACTGTATGCAGTATTCCAGGTGCGGTCTCACCAATACCTTATACAACTGAAGCAATACCTCCCTATTTTTATATTCTATCCCCTTAGCAATGAAAGCCAACATTCCATTGGCCTTCAAGTATTGGGCTGGAAATTGCGGTCGGAGGCTTCCCGCGGGCAAATGCCTCCGAACCGCAAGAAAAGTACACACCTACCTGCTGCCTCCGGAGCTTCGAAGACTCGCGCTCCTGGGCCTGCAGCCGTACGCCTGTGTAAAGGCCCACGTATCCCAGGGCGCAGGCAGTTCGCAAGCATCCCTGGAATCACGTGGGCCAGCCCAACCAATCACTTATGGGGATTCCATTTACGTACAGAAACCCCATAATCATAATAGGAATCCCCTTAAAAAATATATTTTAACAACACTGAAATAAAAATAAATCATCACATGGTCAAAATTAATTAAAATACAATTTAATTAAACATTTAAAACAAAAATGTAATTTTTTGAAAAATAAATGTAAACATTTTTAAAGGGGCCAAAAATAACCTAAACTAACTTTAAAGGTTTTTGAATGTTTAAATCATTTAAAAAATGTTACAGTATTTTAATATTTATTTAAACCCTTACGCTGGTATAAGAAGGCCTTGAGCCTGCTTTTACCAGGCGTAAGAGTTTCGTGGGCATTCACTGGGCAGTAGTTGGGCAAATAGCTCAACTCTGCGACAGCGAATGTCCATTTCCTGTGCATGGGTACGATCTGTCAAGCTGAAACTTGACAGATCGCAAGTTCCAGGTTTTCGTGCAAGCGCATCGCAAGCGGAAACCCGGAACTGGCGGGGCACTTATAGCGTACGCGATCAGAGGCCCCCGGAAAATCCAGGCCAATATGTTTGGGGCTGGGGGCAGGGCTTCTGGGCTTCACCGAGCCCTCTCTAAGCCTCCTTCTTAACAATTCTTCTTGCCGGGGAAATGCACCTATATTGTTGGGGACAGAGTCATTCTGGGAAGGTGGCTTACACACTCATTTGTCACTGCAGGTCTACAGTCAGTGGCCATCTTGAGAAGGTCATCCTGGTCATTCTCCCATATTGTGGGGAATGCATTGGTCATATTGCTGGCTCTGGCCACTGGAGGGGGCAGTGGAATGGCTGGTGGTCCTGACAAGTTTACCTTCTCGAAGTCTGTTTCACTTGCACGATGAAAACATTGATAAAATGCCAAGTTTACTTGGTTCACTGATATGTCATGCTATTTTAATCACGTAAGTATTGCTCAACTCTACACAGAGCAGGCTGGATCTCAGATTTCTTGTTTTCAATTTAACTTCTGTTTACTAAGTCTGATCACTTCTTATTTGGAATACAGAACTAGGAGTTCCAAAACACCCTGCCATGGATACTAGGACACAGATCTGTGCCCACACTCCATAAAATTCAGCCCAAATTACACACGGCACCGTATGATAAAACAGAGTTGTGGAGAAACCCAATATACAGCTCCTGATAAAGTGACACCTCAATGAAACTCTAATGCACTATAACATGTACAGCTCCCTTAATAGAAAAAACAATGCTAAGATCTTGTTTGCAACGTGCCCTCCACTGGAATGCTTTCCTTCTGGTTTCCAAACATACTGAGAGGACTCTCTGCACTGGCCATTCAGAGCACATAGTATGTACTATTGATAAGGCATGTGAAGAGAAGAGAGTCGATCAAAAAAACTAAACAAAATTCACTTACCTCTTTATCCATTTTCTTACAAGAGCTCATTCTGCCAGTGATTTAAGTTGCTTGCAGAAACTTGGTCCCTGGCCGGGAATCAGCGTTGGAATCCTATCAATTGAAAGAGCAATAATGAATTGGCCAGTGATTAACTGCCTTTTAATGGAGTGTAACATATTTGTTTACATATTAATTTTGTACAGTCTAAGGTGTTGCTTCAAATATTTTGCATTATTACGTTGCTTAGAGCCTATTTTAATACTGCATTTATATCATAATTATTCATAATATTCCAGCAAGAATCAAGTGGGATAGATTTCAGGCTTGTAAGAACATAAGAGCATAAGAATTAGGAGCAGGAACAGGCCATACAACTCCTCGAGCCTGCTCCGCCATTCAATAAGATCATGGCCAATCCTGAGGCATGTTGGAAAGTTGTGCAAATTCCTTCACTTATTGCACAAGCAGGAACAAGGGAAGTTCTGCTAAACAGCTCCTTCAGTTACAGCCCATGGCAAGTTAACCCAATCAGAAATAACAACAGAAAACGCTGGAAAAACTCAGCAGGCCAGGCAACATCCTTTTGTTCTTTTATTCCTCCCCCCAGCATTTTTATCTGTTTAATTTCCTGCTCTTCTCTCAGTTCCGATGAAGGGTTTCGACCTGAAACGTTAACTCTGTTTCTCTCTCCACGGATGTTGCCTGGCCTGCTGAGTTTTTCCAGCGTTTTCTGTTGTTATTTCGGATTTCCAGCATCCGCAGTATTTTGCTATCGTAACCCAATCAGAAGTTAGCTAGGATTATTCAAATGCCACCTCAAAGAGGCATGTTAATTATGCTATTGTATGCTAATGAGTGCAGCATCATATGCAGATATTCCTCAAAGTGAAGGCCAAGTCCAACAGTCCAAGATCCCACTAAGATTGAAAAAAGAGTAAAAATGAATGGGAGGTAAATCGAGTGATGCCAAGCTTAGGTTTTTAAAATGGTGAAGTTCTACAGTTTTGAGGTTCTCTTAAAAGATGAATTAGACAGTTTGAAGATTCTTGATTTCAACACAGTGGGGATGTTGGGGTGGAGGGAGAGTGCGTATGATGATGCATTTGAAGCATAGAAGGAACAGGAATGGAAAAATTCAGGAAAAATACCTTTCTGTACACAAGTGAGAAGTCGGACAACACCAGGTTATAGTCCAACAGCTTTATTTGAAATCACAAGCTTTCGGAGCGCTGCTCCTTCATCATTTCTGTACACGTATCGATATTGTAAGAAAGGTTGTGCTGCAGAGAGAGAGAGATTGGAATCTGTAGCGAGAGAATCACTTGTCAGATGACAAGTTTTTTTTTAATCCTGTCCAGGACAGTGGATGGGCGAGGGGAGGGCGGGGTATTAAAACTTTAAAAACCTGAGAACCAACCCAACACACCCACTTCCAGTTTTAACAAGAGGTTGCTTGGGGGCGGGTGACTTACCTGATCGCAAGAGGCGGGTCAATTATTTAAATATGCTAAACAGGACTTCCCTTTCATAAATCCATGTTGACTCTGCCCAATCTTACTATTAGTTTCTAAGTGCCCAGTTATTGCATTCTTTATAATAGATTCCAGCATTTTCCCAACTACTGATGTGAGGCTAACAGGTCTGTAGTTCCCCGTCTTCTCTCTCCCTCCTTTCTTAAATAGCGGGGTTACATTTGCTATCCTCCAATCTGCAGGAACCGTTCCAGAATCTATAGAATTTTGGAAGATGACAACCAATGCGTCCACTATCCCGATGGCCACCTCTTTCAAAACCCGAGGATGTAGGTCATCCGGTCCTTGAGATTTATCGACTTTTAGTCCCATTAATTTTGCTAGTACTGTTTTTTTACCAATAATAATTTCTTTAAGTTCCTCATTCTCGCCACACCCTTGGTTTTCTCATATTTCTGGGAGGTTTTTTGTGTCTTCCTCCGTGAAGACAGAAACAAAGTATTTATTTAATTTCTCAGCCATTTCCTCATTCCCCATTATAAATTCTCCCGTCTCTGACTGTAAAAGACCTACATTTACCTTTGCCAGTCTTTTCCTTTTCACATACCTATAGAAGCTTTTATAATCCGTTTTTATATTTTTCGCTAGTTTGTGCTCATATTCCATTTTCCCTTTCTTTATCAATTTCTTGGTCCCCCTTTGCTGATTTCTAAAAAGATCCCAATCCTCAGGCTGACCGCTTTTTCTGACAACTTTATAAGCTTCCTCCTTTGACTTAATACTAGCTTTAATTTCTTTTGTTAGCCATGGTTGGATCACTTTTCCTTTTGAGTTTTTATGACCTAGAGGAATATATGTTTGTTGCAAATTATGCATTATTTCCTTGAATGTTAGCCATTGTATCTCCACCTTCATACCTTTTAGTGTAGTCTCCCAATCTACCATGGCCAACTTGTCCCTCATACCCTTGTAGTTTCCTCTGTTTAGATTGAAGACCTTAGTTTCAGATTGGACTACATCACTCTCAAACTTAATGTAAAATTCAATCATATTACGGTCACTTGTCCCTAAAGGCCCCTTTACCACAAGATTATTGATTAGCCCTTTCTCATTACACAGTACCAGATCCGGAATAGCCTGTTCCCTGGTTGGTTCCTCCACTTACTGATCCAGGAAACCATCTTGCATGCATTCCAAGAATTTGTCCTCCACACCATTAGTGGTAATTTGATTTGCCCAGTCAATATGTAGATTAAAGTCCCCCATGATTACTGTATTGCCCTTGTTACATGCACTTCTAATCTCTTGATTGATACTGTGCCCTACATTACCACTACTGTTTGGTGGCCTATACACAACACCCACCAATGTTTTCCGACCTTTGCTGTTTCTTAGCTCCACCCAAACTGATTCCAGTTCTACATCACGATCTGCCAAGCCAAGATCTTTTATCTCTACCATACCGATCTCATCCCTTATTAACAGCGCTACGCCACCTCCTTTTCCTTTTTGTCTGTCCTTCCTAAATGTTGAGTACCCTGGAACATTCAGTTCCCAGCTTTGGTTACCCTGCAACCATGTCTCTGTAATGGCAATTACATCATACCCATTTACTTCTATTAGTGCCATTAATTCATCCACCTTGTTGCGAATGCTACGTGCATTTAGATAAAGTGCCTTCAACTTTGCCTGTTTAATATTTTTCTGCACTTTGACCCTCTTTACTGTTGGCCTTTGTTTCTGCTCCCTACTAGTTTTGCTGACTACTTTTCTAACTTGCACTTCCAGCTTTGTTTCTCTCTGTTTTGGGCCCACACTTAGGTTCCCAGCCCCCTGACAAACTAGTTTAAATCCTTCCCAACAGCACTAGCAAACCCCCCTGTGAGGATATTGGTCCTGGTTCTGCCGAGGTGTAACCCGTCCAGCTTGTACAGGTCCCACCTTCCCCAGAATCGGTCCCAATGCCTCAGGAATTTAAATCCCTCCCTCCTACACCATCTCTCCAGCCACGCATTCATCTGGTCTATTCTCCTATTTCTGCTCTCGCTAGCACGTGGCACTGGGAGTAATCCTGAGATTACTACCTTTGAGGTCCTGCTTTTTAATTTATTTCCTAGCTCCCTATATTCTGCTTGCAGGACCTCGTCCCTCTTTCTACCTATGTCGTTGGTACCGATATGGACCAAGAATATACTCATCAACCGAGCATCCACAGACCTCTGGGGTAGAGAATTCCAAAGATTCACAACCCTCTGAGTGAATTTCTCCTCATCTCAGTCTTAAATGGCCAACCCCTTATCCTGAGACTATGACCCCGTGTTCTAGACTCTGCAGCCAGGGGAAACCACCTCTAAAAGCTGTTTGACTGAAAGTCAAGAAGCATCCAATTGGTTAATGAAAAGTCTGTTCGCTTTCCAGTTAGCATAGGAAGGTGTTACACCGTGAGAATGGACGTTATGGCCGACCAATAGCAGGAGTGTGGGGGTGGGGCAGTTGGGTGGAGGAGTATATACTCAGTCGATGAGTATATACTGTACTCACTACTTCACGCCAGATATTAGCGGAATCTGGGCAGAATCTAACCAAATAGTGCTAAAGGCCACAGAATTGTAAACGTAAATGAGTTGCGCCCATAACCACTTTATGCTGGAATATCTTTTAGGCTGGTTCAAAAGTCCATTCGCCCAAAGTAGTCCCTGCCCACAAAACTGGCCATATCCCCATGTCAGCGTGGCGAGTTTCCGGCCGATTGCGCCTGTTTGGGGGGGGTGTTCATCACAGTGCGCCAGTAAACCCGGGCGCACAGGCACCCTGCTGAAGGCAACTGAAGACTGCAATTCCTGATTTTCACTAAGTAGTACATTTAATCATACAGACACAAAACTTTTTAATGGTAAGTTTAGCAGCAGAGCAAGCGTGCACAAAGGCAGATTGCATCGGCATTTCCTTCAGTTTTAACTGGTGGCTCTGGCACTGACTTCGGGTTGCCAACTCTGGCTGGATGTAATCCTGGAGATTTCTTCACATGACCTCCCTCCCCGACCCTCGATCTAACCCGACCCTTGATCTAACCCGACCCGCGATCTCCCTCCCCGACCCTCGATCTAACCCAACCCACGATCTATCTCCCCGACCCACGCTCTCCCTAACCCGACCCTCAATCTAACCCAACCCACGATCTATCTCCCCGACCCACGCTCTCCCTAACCCGCCCCTCGATCTAACCCGACCCACGCTCTCCCTAACCCGACCCACGCTCTCCCTAACCTGACCCACGATCTAACCCGACCCACGCTCTCCCTCCCCGACCCTCGATCTAACCCGACCCACGCTCTCCCTCCCCGACCCTCGATCTAACCCGACCCACACTCTCCCTCCCCGACCCTCGATCTAACCCAACCCACGCTCTCCCTAACCCGACCCTCAATCTAACCCGACCCACGCTCTCCCTCCCCGACCCTCGATCTAACCCGACCCACACTCTCCCTCCCCGACCCTCAATCTAACCCAACCCACGCTCTCCCTAACCCGACCCTCAATCTAACCCGACCCACGCTCTCCCTAACCCGACCCTCAATCTAACCCGACCCACGCTCTCCCTCCCCGACCCTCGATCTAACCCGACCCACGCTCTCCCTCCCCGACACTCAATCTAACCTGACCCACGCTCTCCCTAACCCGACCCTCAATCTAACCCGACCCTTGATCTATCTCCCCGACCCACGCTCTCCCTCCCCGACCCTCGATCTAAACCGACCCACGCTCTCCCTCCCCGACCCACGCTCTCCCTCCCCGACCCTCGATCTAACCCAACCCTTGATCTCCCTCCCCGACCCACACTCTCCCTGCCCGCCCCTCAATCTAACCCGACCCACGCTCTCCCTCCCCGACCCTCGATCTAACCCGACCCACACTCTCCCTCCCCGACCCTCGATCTAACCCGACCCACACTCTCCCTCCCCGACCCTCGATCTAACCCGACCCACACTCTCCCTCCCCGACCCTCGATCTAACCCGACCCACACTCTCCCTCCCCGACCCTCGATCTAACCCGACCCACACTCTCCCTCCCCGACCCTCAATCTAACCCGACCCACACTCTCCCTCCCCGACCCTCGATCTAACCCGACCCACGCTCTCCCTCCCCGACCCTCGATCTAACCCGACCCACGCTCTCCCTAACCCGACCCTCAATCTAACCCGACCTGCGATCCTCCCCCCCAACCCACGCTCTCCCTCCCCGACCCGCGATCTAAACCAACCCTCAATCTAACCCGACCCGCGATCTCCCTCCCCGACCTCTCCCCTGACCTGCGATCACTTCTACCCCCCTTGCGCTCACACCCAGACCCATGATCTCCCCCAACCTACGATCTCCTCAATCCGCCCCTCCGCACCGCGATTTCTCCCTCCCTCCTCTCCGCTCCCCAGTTGTGGTTTTCCAGCAGAGGCAGTCCCTCCCGTCAGCCAACCAGCCTCTCAATCTGGTTGGCGACCAGCCGGGAAACAGAGAAAAAAATTCAAATGCGGTCCTGCCGTTAAATTTGGCAGGAGCTCCATGTTTGCGGGTTTCCCGGTCGCTACAAGTCCCACCCGCTCCTTCCCACCTTCCCGTAAGGCCGGGGCTTATATCTGTCTTAAGGCAAAGCAAAAGAAAGAACAACCAGAAGCTCAAAGCAGCAACAACTCTTGGTACTCAACAACATCAAACAGCTGCTAAACTAAAACTCTGTCTTGAATCGTAAAAATGAAAACTATAACTGCGTGCTTTAGCATTGCACTTACCAGCGGGCTGGGCTGTTTGAACATTGAAATAGCAGAATGTTTGGCAATACTTACTTAAGCCCCTCAATAGTTGTTCAAACAAAGTCATGGGTTACCAGCGCTGTAGTAACAGAATGAAAAGTCTAAACCAACAACTAACCCGTCCAAACAACTTATAGATGAGGTTATGCTCCAACAACCATTCACTGCATTTACATCAAAACATGATTCACTGCATCAATTTAACAGTCACTGAACCAAATATGGGGCACTTTGCAACAAACTTGTCAGCTGCACTTTGAACTCAACCGCCTGAAAATTCAGCACTGCAGCCGTTTCCCTTTGAAACCTCTCTAGCGTGCGAGGAGTTTCCTGGATCACACAGGCATTTCCCCACCCAAATACTTCTCACCGGACGACCTTGGGCTAGGGGGAGGGAGAAATCGGCCGAGGTTCCTGCTGCTGCTGAGTATTGGAAAATGCATATGCATGGTTATCGGGTGATGGGGCAGCATTGCACTCTGCCACTGACACACACTCTCTAGAGCAGGGGTGTCAAACTCAGTCTGACATCCCAGCAAAACCCGATTTGGACACACTGAGGTAGAAATTGGTATGTGTTTCGCCCATTTTTGGGGCGTACAACGGGCGCAATGTGGGCGGGCGGCCCTGCACCGCTACATTGGCCTCCTGAAGTCAATGATGGCTCAATTTAAATGTGCGAAGAAGGGTCCTGCGCCTGTTTCAGGACCCTTCTGCAAAATGCATGAAAAGCTGGGTGTAGAGCGTGTGCCGTGCAAGCTCCGACTGCTTCTTTCAGTTCTCCAGCGGCCTAAACAATAAGATCATGGCTGATCTTGGGCTCAAAGCCACTTCCCTGCCCGCTCCCCATAACCCTTCACTCCCTTATCTTGCAAAAATCTGTCTATCTCCACCTTAAATGTATTTAATGACCCAGCCTCCACGGCTCTCTGGGGCAGAGAATTCCACAGATTTACGACCCTCTGAGAGAAGAAATTTCTCCTCATCTCAGTTCTAAAAGGGCGACCCTTTATTCTGAAACTATGCCCCCGCATTCTAGATTTCCCCACGAGGGGAAACATCCTCTCTGCATCTACCTTGTCGAGCCCCCTCAGTATCTTATATGTTTCAATAAGATCACCTCTCATTCTTCTAAATTCCAATGAGTATAGGCCCAACCTGCTCAACCTTTCCTCATAAGTCAACCCCCTCATCTCGGGAATCAACCGAGTGAATCGTCTCTGAACTGCCTCCAATGCAAGTATATCCTTCCTTAAATAAGGAGACCAAAACTGTACGCAGTACTCAGGGTGTGGTCTCACCAATACCCTGTACAGTTGTAGCAGGACTTCCCTGCTTTTATACTCCAACGCCCTTGTAATAAAGGCCAACATTCCATTTGCCTTTTTGATTACTTGCTGTACCCGCATGCTAACTTTTTGTGTTTCATGCACAAGGACCCCCAGGTCCCTCTGAACTGTAGCATTTTGTAATCTCTCTCCATTTAAATAATAATTTGCTTTTTTATTTTTCCTGCCAAAGTGGATAACCTCGCACTTTCCCACATTATACTCCATCTGCCAAATGTTTGCCCACTCACTTAGCCTGTCTATATCCCTTTGCAGATTCTTTGAGTCCTCTGCACAACTTGCTTTCTCACCCATCTTTGTATCATCCGCAAACTTGGCTACATTACACTCGGTCCCTTCATCCAAGTCATTAATGTAGATTGTAAATAGTTGAGGCCCCAGCACCGATCCCTGTGGCACCCCACTAGTTACCGTTTGCCAACCGGAAAATGACCCATTTATCCCGACTCTGCTTTCTGTTAGTTAGCCAATTCTCTATCCATGCTAATATATTACCCCCAACTCCGTGAGCTCTTATCTTATGCAGTAACCTTTTATGTGGCACCTTATCGAATGCCTTCTGGAAATCCAAATACACAACATCCACTGGCTCACCCTTATCCACCCTGCTCGTTACATCCTCAAAGAACTCCAGCAAATTTGTTAAACATGATTTCCCTTTCATAAAACCATGCTGACTCTGCTTGACTGCATTATGATTTTCCAAATGCCCTGCTACAGCTTCCTTAATGAAGGACTCCAGCATTTTCCCAACGACAGATGTTAGGCGAACTGGTCTATAGTTTCCTGCTTTCTGTCTCCCTCCTTTCTTAAATAGGGGTGTTACATTTGCCCACTCAAGGGACTTGCGCTCTTAAAGCTAGGCTGACACATAGAAACATAGAAGATAGGAGCAGGAGTAGGCCATTCGGCCCCTCGAGCCTGCTCCGCCATTCAATGAGATCATGGCTGATCATCCAAACTCAGTACCCTGTACCTGCCATAGAAACACTCCAGTGCAGTGCTGAGGGAGTGCTGTACTGTCGAAGGCGCCGTCTTTCGGATGAGACGTTAAACCGAGGCCCCGCCTGCTCTCTCAGGTGGGCGTAAAAGATCCCACGGCACTATTTTGAAGAGGAGTAGGGGAGTTATCCCCGGTGTCCTGGCCAATATTTCTGCCTCAACCAACATCACAAAAACAGATTATCTGGTCATTTTCACATTGCTGTTTGTGGGAGATTGCTGTGCGCAAATTGGCTGCCGCGTTTCCCACATTATAACAGTGTCTACACTTCAAAAATACTTCATTGGCTGTAAAGCGCTTTGAGACGTCCGGTGGTCGTGAAAGGCGCTATGTAAATGCAAGTCTTTCTTTTCTTTCTTTAAGACCCTCCTTAAAACCCACCACTTTGACGAAGCTTTTAGTCTCTCCTCCTAATATATACTTCTTTTGCTCGGTGTTCATTTCTGACTGATTATACTTCTGTAATGTTTTCCTAGGTTAAAGGCGCAATACAAATGCAAGTTGTATGTTGTTAGAAGAAAAAACAATCTTCCAAGTTATTTTGAGCTGCATGCAAGATTCCCTAATGATACAATTACGAGTGCATATCCCACAGCAGAAAAGATTGAGGGAGTGTGTGGGAGCCAGTTGTAGCAATGGGATTGAATGGCAGAGTTCATCGGTGAACTGTATACATAAGAACATAAGAAAAAAGAGCAGGAGTAGGCCATTCGGCCCTTCGAGCCTGCTCCGCCATTCAATGAGATCATGGCCGATCTTCTGCCTCAACTCCATTCACCGGCCCTATCGCCATATCACTTGATGCCCTTACTAGTCAGAAATCTATCGACTTCTGTTTTGAATATATCCAATGACTGAGCATCCACAGCCCTCTGGGGTAGAGAATTCCAAAGATTCACCACCCTCTGTGTGAAGAAATTTCTTCTCATCTCAGTCCTGAATGGCCTTCCCTTTATCCTGAGGCTGTGGCCCCTGGTTCTAGACTCCCCAGCCAAGGGAAACATTCTCCCAGCATCCACCCTATCAAGCCCTGTAATAATTTTGTATGCTTCAATGAGATCCCCTCTCTTTCTTCTGAATTCAAGAGAATACAGGCCTAGTTTACTCAATCTCTTCTCATACGACAGTCCCACCATCCCAGGAATCAATCTCGTGAACCTTCATTGCACTCCCTCTATGGCAAGTATATCCTTCCTTAGGTAAGGAGACCAAAATTGTACACAGTACTCCAGATGTGGTCTCACCAAGGCCCTCACCAAGGCCCTATATAATTGGAGTAAGACTTCTTTACTCCTGTACTCAAATCCTCTTGTAATGAAGGCCAGCATACCATTTGCCTTCCTAATGGCTTGCTGCACCTGCACATTCACTTTCAGTGACTCATGTACAAGGACACCCAGGTCCCTTTGAGCATCTGCATTCCCCAATCTTTCACCATTTAGGAAATGCTCTGCCTTTCTGTTTTTTCTACCAAAGTGGATAACTTGCCTTCAACTTTGCCTGTTTAATATTTTTCTGCACTTTGACCCTCTTTACTGTTGGCCTTTGTTTCTGCTCCCTACTAGTTTTGCTGACTACTTTTCTAACTTGCACTTCCAGCTTTGTTTCTCTCTGTTCTGGGCCCAGACTTAGGTTCCCAGCCCCCTGACAAACTAGTTTAAATCCTTCCCAACAGCACTAGCAAACCCCCCTGCGAGGATATTGGTCCCGGTTCTGCTGAGGTGTAACCCGTCCAGCTTGTACAGGTCCCACCTTCCCCAGAATCGGTCCCAATGCCTCAGGAATTTAAATCCCTCCCTCCTACACCATCTCTCCAGCCACGCATTCATCTGGTCTATTCTCCTATTTCTGCTCTCGCTAGCACATGGCACTGGGAGTAATCCTGAGATTACTACCTTTGAAGTCCTGCTTTTTAATTTATTTCCTAGCTCCCTATATTCTGCTTGCAGGACCTCGTCCCTCTTTCTACCTATGTCGTTGGTACCGATATGGACCAAGAATATACCCATCAACCGAGCATCCACAGACCTCTGGGGTAGAGAATTCCAAAGATTCACAACCCTCTGAGTGAATTTCTCCTCATCTCAGTCTTAAATGGCCGACCCCTTATCCTGAGACTATGACCCCGTGTTCTAGACTCTCCAGCCAGGGGAAATCGCCTCTAAAAGCTGTTTGACTGAAAGTCAAGAAGCATCCAATTGGTTAATGAAAAGTCTGTTCGCTTTCCAGTTAGCATAGGAAGGTGTTACACCGTGAGAATGGACGTTATGGCCGACCAATAGCAGGAGTGTGGGGGTGGGGCAGTTGGGTGGAGGAGTATATACTCAGTCGATGAGTATATACTGTACTGACTACTTCATGCCAGATATTAGCGGAATCTGGGCAGAATCTAACCAAATAGTGCTAAAGGCCACAGAATTGTAAACGTAAATGAGTTGCGCCCATAACCACTTTATGCTGGAATATCTTTTAGGCTGGTTCAAAAGTCCATTCACCCAAAGTAGTCCCTGCCCACAAAACTGGCCATATCCCCATGTCAGCGTGGTGAGTTTCCGGCCGATTGCGCCTGTTCGGGGGGGTGTTCATCACAGTGCGCCAGTAAACCCGGGCGCACAGGCACCCTGCTGAAGGCAACTGAAGACTACAATTCCTGATTTTCACTAAGTAGTACATTTAATCATACAGACACAAAACTTTTTAATGGTAAGTTTAGCAGCAGAGCAAGCGTGCACAAAGGCAGATTGCATCGGCACTTCCTTCAGTTTTAACTGGTGGCTCTGGCACTGACTTAGGGTTGCCAACTCTGGCTGGATGTAATCCTGGAGATTTCTTCACATGACCGCCTCCACCCCACTGCCCCACCCCCACACTCCTGCTATTGGTCGGCCTATGCTAACTGGAAAGCGAACAGACTTTTCATTAACCAATTGGATGCTTCTTGACTTTCAGTCAAACAGCTTTTAGAGGCGATTTCCCCTGGCTGGAGGGTCTAGAACACGGGGTCATAGTCTCAGGATAAGGGGTCGGCCATTTAAGACTGAGATGAGGAGAAATTCACTCAGAGGGTTGTGAATCTTTGGAATTCTCTACCCCAGAAGTCTGTGGATGCTCAGTCGATGAGTATATTCAAGGCTGAGATCGATAGATTATTGGGCACTAAGGGAATCAAGGGATATGGGGATCGGGCGGGAAAGTGGAGTTGAGGTAGAAGATCAGCCATGATCTTATTGAATGGCGGAGCGGGCTCGAGGGGCCGCATGACCTGCTCCTGCTCCTATTTCTTATGTTTTCTTACCCAAGTGCAACATTTTTATAACTAATAAACAAAAGTATTGAAAGAATTTTTTTAATGCCTCCATAATTTCTGGAGGGTTGGCAACCAGTGTTCCTGTTAAGCACGCGGCCGTGCAGCTGTCTGGAGCTCCCGCACAGGCAGCTTGCCGGCTTTTCAATGGAAAAACCGCGCCTGCGCGGGGATTTGAATAGGCCGCGCAGCCCCTTAAAGGGGCCGCGCACCCAAAACAAAATTAGAGGGAACATTGTTGGCAACCCTATGCTGACTGCAATGGATCTACCTCGGAAGCAGAGTCAGTAACAAACCTCAGACAGCAGGTATAGGTTTCTGGGGAAGTGAACAAGAGTACAGTGCACTCAATGCAACTGAAACTCGAGTTCTCTCCTCTAGCAGCTATCGGAGTCGGCACTGCAGTAAACTCTCAGCACTTTTACCAAAAACTCTGAATCATTCTAACCCCAACTTTTCTCCATTCAGAAGGAATCTGAGGTGTCAGAAAGCGCCTTCTTTTCAATAAGATTGGCACTGAATAAGGGGAGACCGTGAGCAGCAGACAGCACCGAGCTCTGAATGTAACCAGAGCCGCTCCAAACGCAGCTCACTGGCCCCTGATGTTAGAAATAGAATGAACAGCAAATATAAACCTCATTATATTATAGCTCCCGTACAATTTCTTCTGCTTATTTGACTTTTAATGTAAAGGACGCGGAAGTTTACCTTTATAAATAATAATGACGTTAAAGTAAAGCCAAAGACTAGATGTCAGTGGATGCATGTTTCACGTGTGTATGGAGTGTGAGAGGTTGCAGCTCCAGTTCCATTATTTGAAGGGGCTGCTCTTCAATTTCTGGCTGCACTTCAGTCCTACGCTCCTGAACTGAGGCCACCCGGTGCGGAGGGAGGCGGGCAAGTCGGAGGGCCTCCTCTTGAGTCTGCTCCTGAGCCTGACCAAGGTGGCCATCCACGGGTCCAAGTTGGGGGCGGCCTGTGAGGGCGGTCGCTCCAGCTGCCTGCCTCTCTTCCAGGGCTATGTCTGCCCCCGGTTGGCCCTGGAGAAGGAGCAGGCGGTGTCTGGCGGTATGCTTGAGCCCTTCTATGACCAGTGGGCACCACAGGGACTGGACTGTGTAGTGGACTGTGCTGAAACCTGACCTCTATCACTGGATTCCTCGCGGACAGGACTTCATTCACTACACGGTTTGACTCAGCGGCTGTGGCGCTGTTCTGCTTTTCAGTCACTTCAAGTCTTAAGCTGCGGAATTCTTTTGTCAAATTGGTTTCTGATCTCCTGGACTTCTCTGGACATCTGGGCTACGTTTCTGCTTTGAACTACACTGGATTACACTATGTTTCTGCGCTGGATTACACTGTAAGACGTACCTGCTTTGTCTCTATTTCTGCTAAAAAAAGATTTTTACCTTTAAACTGCGGCTGTGTCTCTGCTGAACTGGTTCTACTGGTTTTTCAGCTCTGCTGGCTTCTGAGTAGCAGCTGTTGCTCCTCTTGCTGTTGCAGTTTTTCGTTCTACTGGTTTTCAGCTTTTCTGGTCGCTGGCTTGTGGTTTTACTTTTTCTCCGCCACTTGATCTACGGTGACCTCCAACTTGCGCCACTTTAGCCATCATCTTTCTGCACCGCTACCGACTCTCATTCCGACAGTAACAACCTCCATCCTCGAACTCTCTACTCTTCAAATAGCTTCTGGACTTCACTAATACAAACACAAAATACTGCGGATGCTGGAAATCTGAAATAAAAACAGAAAATGCTGGAAACCCTCAGCAGGTCAGGCAGCATCTGTAGAGAGAGAAACAGAGTTTACGTTTCAGGTCGATGACCCTTCGTCAGAACTGGAAAAAGCTGGAGATGGAACAGGTTTTTAAGCAAATGTCGGGGCAGGGAGAGGGGGGAGGGGAGGAAAGAACAAAAGGGAAGGTCTGTGATAGGGTGGAAGGCAGGAGAGATTAAGTGACAAAAGGGATGATGGTGCAAGGCAAAAGGAGATGGTAATGGGACAAGTTAAGAAACAAAAGATGACTCTAGGTGAAGTTTAAATGGCAATGGCAGAATGATCGACAGCTGCCATATGAGAGGGAGAACTATTGTCCCCAACCTATTCCCTGCTACCAGGAAATATGTATCCCATTAATTATTACATTTAAACAGGCCTATGTAACCTGAGCTTTTCCCGTGTCCATTCGCGTGCGCACTTTGGCTCCTGCTCCGGACCTGAGCCATTCCACTTTTTCCCCCTATTTTCCTTTTCTCTCTATCCCTCCCTGACCGCTCTCTCCTGTCGCCATGTCTCCTTTCATCTCTCCTCTCTCGGATACACTGCCCTCCCAAATCTCTACCTCAATCCTTCATTACTCTTCGACCTTCCTACTCTCCTGCCACCGTCCCAGGCTTGACTCCCTCTTAGATAAGCCTACAGCTTCCCTCTGGGCCTCTCTTGGCATCCTACGAAGGGCCCATCGACTCACTCATCGCTGCTGCCTTATGAGCAACAACCCCAACTATTCCATCCTACTCTCTCACCGACCTTCCCGCCCAGCACGCCCACTGGGGGCAGATCTTGCCAATCTCCTCCCCATCCAACACATCCGCCCCCAGCGCTGACCCTGTGGATGCTGGCAATGGGGCAGCCATCACCGACCCTCCCCGCATCTCCCTCCAGAATGTCTGTTCACTTGCGAACAAGGTCCTTGCCATCCATGAGCTTATCGTGGATGATTGCATCGACATCATGGCCCTGACGGAAACTTGGTTTGGGGTGATGACACCTTACCCTTAAATGAAGCCTCCCCACCTGGCTATACCTTCCACCACTTGCCCCGCTCAGACCGCCGTGGTGGCGGTGTGGCTCTCATCACCAAATCACACGGCCACCCCCTCAACCTTCCCATCTCTCACGGCCTCACTACTACCATCGTGTCAATCCAAGATAAGGCCATCTCTGACCACTTCCTCGTATCGCTCTCCACCCACATCCTCCTCCCACCTCCCCCTCCCCCTCCCCAACCCTACTTCCTTCTGTGTCCGCCCCTGGAAAAAACTCTCTCCCAACTCTCTTACAACTGCACTTATGAAATCCCAACTGTCCAGCCGTTGGCCCTCCATTCACCATGACATTTCTGCAGCTACCGATCTGCTCAACCACACCCTCACCACCACCTTTGATACCCTAGTCCCTACTAAAACAATTACTCTCTCTCACCCTGGCCGTTCCCCCTGGGACGGCTCTCATCTTCGCTCCCTCAAGTCCAAGGGACGCAGACTTGAACGGATATGGCGGACAACTGTTTTAGCCATTCACCGGCAGATCTGGCTGGACCACATAAAGCATTATCGGGTCCTGCTCTCGTCTGCCAAAATTGCTCACTATTCGAGAATCATTCTGAAATGCAAAGGTAAACCACGGCTTCTATTCTCTACTGCCAACCGTCTTCTTAAACCCCTCTCCCCTGTCTCCTCCACCCTCAGCTCCGATAACAAGTGTGAGGAACTCATGGACTTCTTTGTCTCTAAGATTGTGACCAACCGTTCAGCTGCCTCTGCCACTTCCTTTCCTTCCCCTAACCCAGTGGGCCAAACTTCCTCTAAGGTTCCCCCCTGCCCTAGCCCTGAACACATCTTTCACCAGTTTCTCTCCGATTTCCCCTCATGACCTCTCCACGCTCATCCTGTCCATGAGACCCACCTCCTGCTCCCTTGACCCTATTCCCACCAAACTGCTGACCACCCAACTTCCTTTTCTGGCTTCCATGTTAGCTGACATTGTTAACGGTTCTCTTTCCTCAGGTACTGTCCCCCTCTCCCTCAAATCTGCCGTCATCACCCCTCTCAAAAAACAAACCCTTGATCCCTCCGTCCTTGCAAACTACCGCCCCATCTCCAACCTCCCTTTCCTCTCACGTCCTTGAACGTGTTGTCGCCTCCCAAATCCGTACCCATCTTTCCCGCAATTCCAGGTTTGGATCCCTCCGATCAGGTTTCCGCCCCTGCCACAGTACCGAAACGGCTCTCATCGAAGTCACAAATGGCATCCTTTGTGACTGTGACAAAGGTAAACTATCCCTCCTCGTCCTTCTTGACTTGTGTTCAGCCTTTGACACGGTTGACCACTCCATCCTTCTCGAACACCTCTCCACCATCGTCTAGCTGGGTGGGATTGCACTCACCTGGTTCCATTCTTATCTATCTAATCGTAGCCAGAGAATCACCTGCAACAGCTTCTCTTCCCGCTCCCACATCATTACCCCTGGTGTCCCCCAAGGATCTATTCTTGGCCCCCTCCTATTTCTCATCTACATGTTGCCCCTTGGCGACATCATCCGAAAATACAGCGTCAGTTTCCACATGTACACTGACGACACCCAGCTCTGCCTCACTACCTCTTCTCTCGACCCCTCCATGATCTCTAAATTGTCAGACTGCTTGTCCGACATCCAGTTCTGAATGAGCAGAAATTTTCTCCAATTAAATATTGGGAAGACTGAAGCCATTGTTTTCGGTCCCCGCCACAAACTGCGTTCCCTAGCCACTGATTCCATCCCTCTCCCTAACATCTGTCTGAGGCTGAACCACACTGTTCGCAACCTTGGTGTCATATTTGACACTGAAATGAGCTTCCGACCACATATCCGCAGCATAACTAAGACCGCCTATTTCCACCTCCGTAACATCGCCCGTCTCCGCCCTTGCCTCGGCTCATCCGCTGCTGAAACCCTCATCCATGCCTTTGTTACCTCTAGACTTGACTATTCCAACGCACTCCTGGCTGGCCTCCCACATTCTCCCCTGCGTAAACCTGAGGTCATCCAAAACTCGGCTGCCCGTGTCCTAACTCACACCAAGTCCCGTTTGCCCATCACCCCTGTGCTCGCTGACCTACATTGGCTCCCGGTTAAGCAACGCCTCGATTTCAAAATTCTCATCCTTGTTTTCAAATCCCTCCATGGCCTCGCCCCCTCCCTATCTCTGTAATCTCCTTCAGCCCCAAACCCCCCCCCCCCCCGAGATATCTGCACTCCTCTAATTCTGCCCTCTTGAGCATCCTGATTATAATTGCTCAACCATTGGTGGCCATGCCTTCTGTTGCCTAGGCCCTAAGCTCCGAAATTCACTGCCTAAACCTCTGCATCTCCACCACTCTTTCCTTCTTAAAGACGCTCCTTAAAACCTTTGACCAGCTGCCCTAATTTCTCCTTATGTCAAATTTTTTGTCTTATAATACTCCTGTGCAGCGCCTTGGGACGTTTGACTACTTTAAAGGCGCTATATAAATACAAGTTGTTGTTCTTGTAGACATAGGTAAAAATATTTAACTTGATAAGTTTCCTTTGTTTTTCCAACTTATCTGCAGTAACTCATTTTATAAGAGTTTTTTTCCTTCTTTCACTTTATAAGAGTTAGATGTCAGTGAATACGGTCACGTGAGACACTTCATTGTTACTTTCACTGCCTGACGCAATTTTGGCGCGGTGGGAAACTTGAATCCACTTCTGGTCTCTCTTCTCTTGTGCTGTGTCGCTTTTAGTTTAGCTCCTCGTCTCCCTTTTAATATTTCACTTGTATCTCTTCTGGGGAGGGGGGGAAACTTATTTGTTCCTGCCATCTTTAACCCTGTGGCTTCAAGTTTCTGTTGCATTTGTTTAGATAGTTTTAAATTTTATTTTCTGATAGAATGAACTTTTTACACACCCCAGAAATCTCGCTCTCGTCTCCCAGCAAAGTGAGGGGTCAAATTCAGGTAAGAAAAAATAGATACAATTTATTCTTTAGAACAATTTAAAAAAACAAGACGGATCTCCCAGCGGCGGCCTCTCGTGTTTGAAATTGCTCTTCAATCAAAGTGAGTGTTTGGCAAAGATCTAGATACCGACTGTTGCGAAACTTAATTTTTGTTACATTATTATTTCTTCATTTCAATGTCCCTGATCCCACTTCCTGCCCCCTCAAAACGCGCCACCTATCATTGAGCCAGTTGACCAAAAGAGCTTCTTTTCTTTTGCAATTACAGATCATCTTCGGACCGATGTTCTCGGGGAAAAGGTAACGGCTTTTAAACGTTTGATTGCCCCTTTTTAAAGAGAGATTGTGCGATGTGAAGATGCCCTAAAGTCCTGCGGCTGCTTGGCGCCAACTAGCCTGGCGCGCCCCGCTCGGCTTTGTCGGCTGCCCAGCACTCTGCAAACCTTTTAGAGGCACTTTTATCAATAATATACTTTCAGCTTCTTTGCATTTTTATTATTACTTTCTCTCCCACCCCCCCCCCTTTTTTTTGCTTCCCGCCATTTCTCTCTTCCGCCTGGTGTATCCGCCCTTTTTAAGTCAGTGCTTGGAAATAATTTAATCAAATATTGAGTTTCCAAATCAGCCTCGTAACCCGGGCAAGACTGCCAGTTTTTTTTTTAATGCTTCATTTGCCCATGTATGTTATCTATATTTTTGGGAGGTGGTGAAAGGTGCTATATAATTGCAAGTTTTATCTATAACTGTAATGTAGGATTATTGTTGGAGGAAAGGGGTATACCCAGCAAGGAAATAAATAACCAGGTAATCTGTTTCTGGTGGTATTTAAAAGATAAATGTCGCCTTGAGAACTCCCCTGCTCATCTTTGAATAGTGCCGTGCTTTTGGGCATCAGTTTAACGTCTCATCCGAAAGACGGCACCTCCAACGGTGCAGCGCTCCCTCAGTACGGCACTGGAGTCCCCGCCCAGCTCGTGCGCTCAAGTCGGGTTTGAACGCAAAACCTTCTGACTCAGAAGCGAGAATGTTACCACTGAGCCAAGGCTGGCAACTTATCTGCAGTAACCAACTATGTTTAATTACATTTTCGAGCCGTTTTTCCGTGTATAAGGGGCTGTGTGTGCATAAAACAACAAAATAAAACCTGAACTGTTCTCTGCTTGGTTATATGGGGAAACAAACTTCAAATAAATCAGCTGTTAATTTGCTGTAGAGACCCAAACAGACTTCTTCAAAAGATCTCGGTCTAAACTTAGTAGAATGCTACGAACCCATGTTTGGGTACTTGCTTCTATAGTTTTACAGCCCCTCTCCTTTCTTGAAGCAGAAAAGTGGATTATAAGCACTGAGGATGTTAAGACCCTTGTATAGAGAAAATTTGCGCTCAAGAAGGGGAGGTGATCAAAAGCTTGGTCAAAGAGCTGGGGTTCAAGGAGGGCCTTGGAGGAGAGAGGTGGGGAGGCAGAAGGGTTTAGGGAGGGAGTTGTAGAGCGCGGTGCCTAGACAGTTGAAGGCATGGCTGACATCAATATCGGGTGCCATGCCATAGTATGATAAACATATGCACGCACAGTCAGGGGGCAGTTGTTTGAGGTGAAGGTGCTTGTTGTAGGCAAACGGTACGTACCTTTTAGGTAGATGCAGCTAAATGTTGAAACAGATTTAGTTCGGCAAATCTCTGAAGAGTAGACTATTTCTTGAGGACTTGAGTTGCCGTCCTCGTCACCAGGGCCATTGACCTGTTCGGTGATCTCCCACGCTTACCTTGCTGTATTTGTCTGAGGATAGCACCCTTGTATTCAAAGATGACAACCTTCCTTTCCAGCATCATGCATACCCCTCTCTGTAAAGAGACCAGTCCCTTCTCTGTCCTGGCCACTTGCACTTCACACGTTTTCCCTTTTTTGTGTTTGGCGCAGAATTGCTCGACTACTTTGACACCGTTCAGCTACCTTTTTAAGGCACAGCAATCCCCCAAACCACATTTATATTTAAATAAGCAGGCATTGCAAAATACTGCACGGTCTGCTCCATGCAACAAGACATCCTGCGACAGGACTGGGGAAATTGATCCTCGAGTTTTTGATAATTGCAGCAGACTTGGTTTGCAGTTGCCATGTCAAACACTCAGGTTTGATTCCCAGTTTGTGTTGGTAACCTCAGTGGGTGCAGCAGTAGCCCTCAATACTCCTGGGCCAGGAAGATGAGAATTAGCCACAGTTCCCATTCCTGATTGATATCCAATAACCCCTGCTGGGAAATATGTGTGTGACTGTTGGGTGAGGACAAGATTGGACTCCGCTGTGATGCCCACCATGGTTATCTAGCTCTTGTACACTGTCTGAAGAATGACCTCTTGGGTGGGATAGCAGAAGATGGTCAGCATCCATGGAACTGTGCTCCAGCATAGGGTCAGTGCCTTCGGCGGTGGGCTAGGAGGATTGAGAAGATACACTGGTCTCTAAGCAGCAAGGCAGATGCATAACAATTGGGAAGGAGATGCAACTTTGCTACATGTGCGTCTGACTAAGCTCTAATTTGTTCTCTTTCTACTACAGCACAGAGCTGATGCGCCGGGTGAGAAGGTTTCAGATTGCTCAATACCGGTGTCTTGTGATAAAGTATGCAAATGACACTCGGTACAGCAATGAGGACCTGGCTACACATGACAAGTGAGTATTGAGTGCAGTCTCATAACTGGGAGTTGCAGCACACTGGCTCAGCTGGTACTACTATCTATTCTACCTGTGCTCATACTCCTACTATCTAACCACGAACAAGGTAACGGTCTACTTGTCTCATAATGTCCCTTGTAACAGAGAATAATAAAACAAGCTACGCTGTTCCTGGTAGTGGGCTTGCTATAACTTTTCTGACCAATAATTCCTCTGAACCTGATCGGCACTTCCTCAAGCGAAGAGGTCTCGCTCCATATCTGCCCTCGTACCAGATAGTCCACACAAACACAGATGGTGTGGTTCAACGTTCCCACTAAGCTGCGCGGGCACGCGGCAACTCTTTGCTCGGGTAGTCCCGCGCAGGCCGCTCACTAGCTGACGCTGGAGAAGATACCGTGCAGCAAATTTAAAGGGACGGCGTACAGGAAAAAAACAATTAATGGGAACATTGGTGTGGTTCTGTGTCCTATCTGACTGGACAGGAAGCCATGGGTCTGACCTCTGTGTCTGGGGATTAGCCAGCTGAGCTGCCACTTAAACCAGCTACCATCCTCCAACTGAGGGTTGCCAGCAGATGCCCTCCAAGGAATAGCCCATCCTAACGAAATGAGCGTGAACGTTCAGGGATATTTAAAAGACTTCCATTGTCTCAAGTTTTAGTGGTCTGTGGGATGTGCTGTTCTGGATAGACGCTGGGTCTGAATTCTAACCCTCATTCCCCCCGGTACATGGCTGCTTTGTGGATTTAATTGCTTATGAGCTAAATTTAATATTTTAATATAAATTACACTGAAATCCTTCTGTGGTCAAGTAGTCAAAAATCCTGAAGCGTAACATTATACAACATTTCTCACTGTTGCAAAGCTCATTTTATTGTTCATTTCTAACCCTCCGTTCTTCAGCCCATTTGACTAATTTCTAACACGTCCCCCTTTTCACTCCTTGATCTCTCTGTAGCCTTTGACACAATCGACCACACCATCCTCCTCCAAGGCCTCTCCTCTGTTGTCCAGCTCATTGGAACTGTCCTCACTTGGTTTCACTCAAACCTATTCAATCATAGCCAGAGTATCTCCAGAAATGGCTTCTCTTCCCACCCCACAACACTCTCTCTGAAGTCCCCCCAAGGATCTATCCTTGACCCCCTTCTCCTCATCTACACGCTGCCCCTTGGCGATATCATCCAAAGTCCTGGAATAAGGTTCCGCAATTTCCTCCAGTTTAACATTGGCGAGACCAAAGCCATTGTCTTTGACCCCTGCCACAAACTCCACATCCTTGCTATTGATACCATCCCCTTCGCCAGTCACTGTCTCTGGTTGAAACAGATTATTCACAACCTCGTTGCACTAATTAACCCCAAGCTGTCCAGTCCATCACAAAAGCCACCTACTTCCACCTCTAACACCGTCAGCCTCCAACCATGCCTCTGATCATCTGCCACTGAGACCCTATCCATGCCTTTGCAATCTCCAGATTGAACTATTGGCCGGCGGGCCGCCCATCGTCCACGCTCTAAACTTCAGCTCATCCAAAACTGCTGCCCATATCCTATCCTGCATCAAGTTCCACTCACCCGTTACCCCTGTCCTCGCTGACCCTCATTGGCTCCCCGTCTCTCATGTCTCCAATTTAAAATTTTCATTGTTGTGTTCAAGTCCCTTCATGGCCTCACCCCCTCCCTATCTCTAACGTCCTCCAGTTCTACAATCCTGTTGGAACTCTCTGTTTCTCTAACCCTAGCCTCGGCCGTGCCTTCAGCCATCTTGGCCCTGTGCTCTGGAATTCCCTTCCTAAATCCCTCTGCTTCGCCACTTCCCTATCCTTTTTAAGACCCTCTTTAAAACCCACTTCTTTGACCAAGCTTTTGGTTACCCCATCTAATATCTCTCTATCTCTCTCTCTCTCTCTCTCTCTCTCTGGCTTGGCATCTACTTTTGTCTGATTTAAGCCTCTCTGAAGTGCCTTGGGATATTTTTCTACTTTTAAGTCCGCTATATAAATGCAAGGTACGGTTGTTTACGTTGCTTGCTTTATTTGAGTACCTGACCTATGAAACTAATCTCTGTGAACTGAGAATAGTCAAATCCAATAACCGGTTTAAAAAAAATATCCCAGGCTGTTGGATTGAATCCTGTCGCAACATTAGTGAGTCAATAGTTTCACAGTAACTAATGGAACAGACTAAAATAAGATGATAGACATAGAAGTGAGATACTGACTTTATTAGCTAAGAAAGCACCATTCACTCTTTGAAAAACATATTTTTATTGGTAGCCAAAAAAAAACTAATGATCAAGCCAAAGGTACAGCCTCAACTCTTTGTGATTTAATCAAGTTAATATTCTTACAAGTTGGGGGAGAACAAAATTGAAGTTCATGGAATCTTGTACAAGTGAATTAATGTTGCTGAAATATTGGATACAGAATCCCTGATGGTTCAGTGGGTACATTTTCCATATTATATGGTACAGCCCAGGAGGGGTCCAGACAATGTCCCCCGTAAGCTGCACAGCCTCCTTGCGGCCAGCCTGCCTCCCCCAATGCGCGGCCCACTCAAATCTTTGGCATGCGCAGTACCTGCAGTGGAAAAGCCGGTGAGCGGCCTGTGCGGGACCTCGCAGGTGACTGCGTGACCGTGCAGCATAGCGGGAACATTGGGACCAGATGCGATACCTGCTTTGTGCTGTTATCTGGTGTCAGCCAGAGTGATGGCGAGACCTCTAATTACCTGTGTCCTGGGGGAGGGGAAATTCAGCTATGGTTCCTGTTTCTGATCACTGGTAAATAAATGCTTGATCAATCGACTTCAGGTGGTATCAGGATTGGCTGTGATAAATAGCCAGCTGATACGCACTCGTGTGGAGAATGGCCACTTGGGCAAATGTTCCCTCTGCTCTCTAATCTATGTCCGTCGTCTTTTTCATTTCATTTAACTGATGCAAAATCCTTAATATCTCTGCCCTATCTTCATCGCTCACAATCAGACTTCCCTCTCATCCCTAAGCAGTGTTTTCTCTTTAACTAATCTTTTACTTTTTTATGCTTATAGGAGCTTTTGCTATTTTTCCTTTTATATAATCTGCTGGTCTTTTTTCATGTTCTGTTTCAACCCTTCCAATAGCCCTTTTTAACTTCCCATTGCACTTTCTATATTCCTCATGATTTTCTATTGTAGTGTTAGCCTATGCCTGCCTTCTAAGTTTCAGTTTTGTTTTAATCCACAAAACTATCCTTTGGTGCCCCCTCTTTGCCTTTACAGGAATATATTTATTTTGTACTCTCTCCATCCCATGAGTGAAGATTTCTCACTGTTGATCTTGTCGACCTGTTTGGTAACTCTTCTGCCCAGTTAATTTGAGCCAAGTCTCTTGAAATTTGCCTTTTTCCAGTCCGGCACCCTTACCTTTAACTCTTCATCATTTTCTTTTTCACATCCAACATAACTATGTTATGGTCACTATTCTCCAATTATTCTTCTACTGTCACATCAGTCATTTCCCTCACTTTTTATTTCCCAGAATTAAATAGAATCATAGAATGGTTACAGCACAGAAGGAGGCCATTCGGCCCGTCGAGCCCGTGCCGGCTCTCTGCAAAGCACTTGGGCTAGTTCCACTCCCCCACCCTTTCCCCGTAGCCCTGCAAATGTTTTCCTTCAAGTACTTATCCAATTGCCTTTTGAAAGCCACGATTGAGTCTGCCTCCACCACCCTTTCAGGCAGTGCATCCCAGATCCTAACCACCTCATGTCTCCTTTGGTTCTTTTGCCACTCACCGTAAATCTGTGTCCTCTGGTTCTCGACCCTTCTGCCAACGGGAACAGTTTCTATCTACTCTGTCTAGACCCATCATGATTTTGAACACATCTATCAAATCTCTTCTCGACCCCAGCTTCTCCAGTCTATCCACGTAACTGAAGTCCCTCATCCCTGGAATCATTCTCGTAAATCTTTTCTGCACCCTCTCTGAGGCCTTCACATCCTTCCTAAAGTGTGGTCCCCAGAATTGGACACACTACTCCAGTTGAGGCCAAACCAGTATTTTATAAAGGTTCATCATAACTGCCTTGCTTATGTACTCTATGCCTCTATTTATAAAGCCCAGGATCCCGTATGCTTTTTTAACCGCTTTCTCAACCTGCCCTGCCACCTTCAACGATTTCTGCACATATACCCCCAGGTCTGTCTGCACCCCTTTAGGATTGTACCCTTTAGTTTATATTGCCTCTCCTCGTTCTTCCTACCAAAATGTATCACCTCGCACTTTTCTACGTTAAATTTCATCTGCAACGTGTCTGCCAATTTCACCAGCCTGTCCAAGTCTTCTTGAAGTCTATCACTCATAGAAGAAGAAGATAGGAGCAGGAGTAGGCCATTCGGCCCCTCGAGCCTGCTCCGCCATTCGATGAGATCATGGCTGATCATCCAAACTCAGTACCCTGTACCTGCCTTCTCTCCATATCCCTTGATACCTTTAGCTTTAAGAAATATATCTAACTCATTCTTGAATATATTTAATGACTTGGCCTCAACTACCTTCTGTGGTAGAGAATTCCACAGGTTTACCACTCTCGGGGTGAAGAAATTCTTCCTCATTTCTGTCCTAAATGGCTTACCCCTTATCCTTAGATTATGACCCCTGGTTCTGGACTCTCCGACCATCGGGAACATTCTTCCTGCATCTAGTTTGTCCAGACCTGTCAGAATTTTATATGTTTCGATGAGATCCCCTCTCATTCTTCTGTTCTCCAGCGAGTATAAGCCCAATCGACCCAATCTCTCTCATATGTCATTCCTGCCATCCCAGGTATCAGCCTTGTGAATCTTCGCTGAACTCCCTCCATGGCAAGAACATCCTTCCTCAGATAAGGCGACCAAAACTGCACACAGTACTCAAGGTGTGGTCTCACCAAGGCCCTGTACAACTGCAGCAGGACATCCCTGTTCCTATACTCAAACCCTCTCGCTATGAAGGCCAACATACCATTTGCCTTCTTCACCGCCTGCTGCACCTCCTCACTGTTCACTATACCTCCAAGTTTTGTGTCATCAAGCAGCGCTTCTTTCCTTGTTGGACTAGAAACGTGCTGATGTGGGAAGCAGCCCTAGTTGCATTCTAAAGGTCTTCTACCTCAAACGATGGTCACCCACCACCTAGAACCCTTCAGCCTCCCAAATGTGACCGAGTGACCAGCTGCTCCTCAAGTTCACAAACCTTGAGCTCGAGTGCAAGCTGTCGGAGACACTTGGACACATAAACATCCTAGACACAAAGCATCCGGGACCGCCCATATCGCGCAGGCTCCAAATGTCCTCACTGCTATAAATCTAAACTGAAGTGGGTCTGAATTCTTAAATAATTGCTATGCTGATCTTGCATCTTTAATTTGTCATCCTATATTCAGCACATTGAGTTTGCACAGTCCTGGATTAGGATTGTTGATGTAATGTCCCATTAGTCCAGAACTTCCATTTGTAAACCCTGCTGACGTTTTTCTCTTTTATCCCTCGCAGGTTTACAATGCAAGCAGTTCCTGCGACAAACCTGAGTGAAGTTTCTGACGAAGCGTTGAAATGTGCAGTTATCGGAATTGATGAAGGGCAGTTTGTAAGTGGCCAATCATGCTCGGTTTTTACTGTTCAAAGTCTGCGCTAAATGGTAATCCCTGGATGAATTCCTTATTTTCAATCTGTTAAGAGTGGAAAACCTTTTAAAGGAACTGTGGGGCTTACAAAGGTGCTCTCACGTGCTGGTATATGGTTCAACACCCCTCCCAGTATCTTCCCTAAGTGTGAACCTAGCAATGAATGTTAGGCTATTCAACTGTGAGAGACATCACTGTAAAAATCTGATCCTACTCTCACCTGATATCTGCAAACACACTGTATCCAGCTGTGCTTTTGGCCTGATTTCTCTTCCCTCTATTTTCTCCCACCCCCAACCCCCAATTTAGGGACACTGAAGCTAATTGTAGCACTTTCCATAGCTGGGATCAAGTAACTCTGCACAGAGCAGGGATCAAACCTGGGATCTTGCCATTCTCGATGGTTCCGTACCACACCAGGCAGTACATTTACCCACTGAGCTAGCTATTCGTGATATCCATTCACCACTCCTGTATGAAGGTCCTATGGACTTGGAGGCTGATAATGGGTTTGATTACCCCTCTGCAAAGTGCCTTGGGATGTTTTCCTATGTTAACGGTGCTGTTGTTGATTACCTAAACTAATTCTCTATTAATGTGAGCAAAGACAGTGTTTAGGAACATGGTGTTGAAGTTCCTCTCTTTCTCTAGTTTCCAGACTGTGTCGAATTCGCTGAGGAAATGGCCAACAGAGGAAAAACTGTGATTGTGGCAGCGCTGGATGGAACTTTCCAAAGGAAGGTAAGTAGAGCCCATGAGAAAACGTACAAGAACTGCAAAATGAGTACATCTTATACAGATTTAGTGGCGCCCATCTAATATAGCCAGATCTTTTACAGCAACAAAATTGCATTCAATTTATTTTGCCTTGGACAAGGAAGCAATGCTTTTTATGAAATATACTGGAATAAAAAACTAGTATCAGTAATGGTGACCATGAAACTATCGGATTTTTGTAAAATCCCATTTGGTTCACTGTCCTTTTTTAGGGAAGGAAATCTGCCGTCCTTACCCAGTCTGGCCTATATGTGACTCCAGACCCACAGCAATGTGGTTGACTCTTAACAGCCCTCTGAAATGGCCTAGCAAGCCACTCAGTTGTAAAAAAAAAAAGCTACGAAAAACAATAGGAATAAAACCGGACAGACCACCCAGCATCGACCTCGGCACCAGCTACAGACACGACAACAGCACACCCAGCCCATTTGACCCTGCAAAGTCCTCCTCACCAACATCTGGGAACTTGTGCCAAAATTGGGAGAGCTGTCCCACAGACTAGTCAAGCAACAGCCTGACACAGTCATACTCACAGAATCATACCTTTCAGCCAATGTCCCAAACTCCTCCATCACCATCCCTGGGTATGTCCTGTCCCACAGGCAGGACAGACCCACCAGGGGTGGCGGCACACTGGTATACAGTCGGGAAGGAGTGGCCCTGGGAATCCTCAACATTGATTCCGGACCCTATGAAGTCTCAATGGCTTCAGGTCAAGCATGGGCAAGGAAACCTCCTGCTGATTGCCACCTACTGCCCTCCCTCAGCTGATGAGTCAGTACTCCTCCATGTTGAACACCACTTGAAAGAAGCACTGAGTAGCAAGGGCACAGAATGTACTCTGGGTGGGGGACTTCAATGTCAATCACCAAGAGTGGCTCGGTAGCACCACTACTGGCTGAGTCCTGAAGGACATAGCTGCCAATCTACCTGTCGCAGATGCATCTGTCCATGACAGCATTGGTAGCAGTGACCACCGCACAGTCACCGTGCTAAATAGGATAGATTCAGAACAGATCTAGCAGCTCAAAACTGGGCATCCATGAGGCGTGGTGGACCATCAGCAGCAGAATTGTATTTCACCACAATCTGTAACCTCATGGCCCGGCATATCTCTCACTCCACCATTACCATGCTAAAAAGCAGAAGCAGCATGCTATAGACAGAGCTAAGCGATCTCACAATCAATGGATTGGATCAAAGCTCTGCAGTCCTGCCACATCCAGTCGTGAATGGGGGTGGACCATTAAACAACTAACGGGAGGAGGAGGCTCCATGAATATTCCCTATCCTCAATGATAGTGGAGCCCAGCACGTGAATGCAATAGACAAGGCTGAAGTGTTTGCAACCAACTTCAGCCAGAAGTGCTGAGTGGATGATCCATATCGGCCTACTCCCAAGGTCCCCACCACCACAGAAGCCAGTCTTCAGCCAATTTGATTCACTCCACGTGATATCAAGAAACGGCTGAGCGCACTGGATACAGCAAAGGCTATGGGTCCCGGCTGTCGTACTGAAGACTGATGCTCCAGAACCAGCCGTGTCTCTAGCCAAGCTGTTCCAGTACAGCTACAACACTGGCATCTATCCAACAATGTGGAAAACTGCCCAGGTAGGTTCTGTCCACAAAAAGGACAAATCCAATCCGGCCAATTACCGCCCCATCAGTCTACTCTCAATCATCAGCAAAGTGATGGAAGGTGTCGTTGACAGTGTTATCAAGCGGCACTTACTCACCAATAACCTGCTCACTGATGCCCAGTTTGGGTTCCGCCAAGACCACTCTGCTCCAGACCTCATTACAGCCTTGGTCCAAACATGGACAAAAGAGCTGAATTCCAGAGGTGAGGTGAAAGTGACTGCCCTTGACATCAAGGCAGCATTTGACCGAGTGTGGCATCAAGGAGCCCTAGTAAAACTGAAGTCAATGGGAATCGGGGGGGGGAAACTCTCCACTGGCTGGAGTCATACCTAGCACAAAGGGAGATGGTTGTGGTGGTTGGAGGTCAATCATCACAGTCCCAGGACATCGCTGCAGGAGTTCCTCAGGGCAGTGTCCTAGGCCCAACCATCTTCAGCTGCTTCATCAATGACCTTCCCTCCATCATAAGGTCAGAAGTAGGGATGTTCACTGATGACTGCACAGTGTTCAGTGCCATTCACAATTCCTCAGATAATGAAGCAGTCCATGCCCACATGCAGCAAGACCTGGACGACGTTCAGGCTTGGGCTGATAAGTGGCAGGTAACATTCGCGCCACACAAGTGCTAGGCAATGAATATTTTCAACAAGCAAGTGTCTCTCCACTGCGCTTTAACATTCAACGGCATTATCATCGCCGAATTCCCCAACATCAATATCCTGGGTGGGTCACCATTGACCAGAAACTTAATTGGACCAGCCACATAAATACTGTGGCAACAAGAGCAGGTCAGAGGCTGGGTATTCTGCGGCGAGTGTCTCCCCTGACTCCCCAAAGCCTTTCCACCATCTACAACGCACAAGTAAGGAGTGTGATGGAATACTCTCCACTTGCCTGGATGAGTGCAGCTCCAACAACACTCGAGAATCTCAACACCATCCAGGACAAAGCAGCCCGCTTGATTGGCACCCTATCCACCACCTTAAACATTCACTCCCTCCACTACCTGCGCACCGTGGCTGCAGTGTGTACCATCTACAAGATGCACTGCAGCAACTCGCCAAGGCTTCTTCGGCAGCATCTCTCAAACCCGCAACCTCTACCACCTAGAAGGACATGGGCAGCAGGCGCATGGGAACACCACCACCTCCAAGTTCCCCTCCAAGTCACACACACCATCTTGACTTGGAAGTATGTCGCCGGGTCAAAATCCTGGAACTCCCTCCCTAACAGCACTGTGGGAGTACCTTCACCACACAGACTGCAGCGGTTCAAGAAGGCGGCTCACCACCACCTTCTCAAGGGCAACTAGGGATGGGCAATAAATGCTGACGTTGCCAGCGACGCCCACATCTCAGGAACGAATTTAAAAGAAAATATTCTGACAAGAATTTCCAGAGTTCCTGACCTTCCCCACACTTTCGAGCAGAGGTTAGGGCGCCTTGCCACAGGGAGTAGTGTGGGCGGGGGGAAGATTGGTGGTTTTATCACTCCAGGCACAGTAAACAATCACCGCTCCACCTTCTCAACCCAAGAGTGGCAATGTGGGGGCCAAGCATCTTCTTGAAAACAAAATCAAGATAAGTAGTGGTGAAATGAAAATCCTGGAATAAAGTGCTGGAGAATTATCATTCCTGGTTGCAGTGGGGGAGAAGGAAACAGAGGACACTTGCTGTGGGGCAGGGAGAGAAAGTTTGTTGTCACTTTAAAATGGGAAGTCGCACAACACCAGGTTATAGTCCAACAGTTTTATTTGAAATTACAAGCTTTCGGAGCGCTGCTCCTTCGTCAGGTGAAGTCAGGAGCAGCGCTCCGAAAGCTTGTGATTTCAAATAAAACTGTTGGACTATAACCTGGTGTTGTGCGACTTCTCACTTTTGTCCACCCCAGTCCAACACCGGCATCTCCGCATCATGACTTTAAAATGGCACTGGGCCAGAGTGATGTGCCACTGCGGCAATATGTGAAGGTGTCGAAATCGATTCATTATTTTCAGTATCGGATCCTGAACAATTCTCTTTGTTTCTCTAGGCTTTTGGCAACATTCTGAATCTGGTTCCCCTGGCGGAGAATGTAGTGAAACTGAGTGCTGTGTGCATGGAGTGCTACAGGGAGGCTGCCTATACCAAGAGACTGGGGGCTGAAAAAGAGGTTTGTGTTTCTGTCTTGCCCCTTTGTTTAGGCCACTTCTTTGCTCTCTTCCACTCCTGAAGACTCAGTTCCACAGATGTTGGCTGCCATCTAGCATCTCCAATTGGCCACTCTTCATCTGTGAGACTGGGCGGTGAGTGTTGTAAATCATGGGGAGGGAGGAGGCATCACCGCTAAGTATGACCGTGGCACCACTCAACATGCACATGTGTGCCAATCGTGATCAGGAGTGGGGGCGCGGGTAGAGTTTCCGCTCTCCCAGCTTGGGGGCTCGGGCCAATTGTAATGCCTGGACGCCCACTTCAGCTGAGATCCGTTGACCCGGCACAGATGTGTGGTCTACCTGATCTGTATGGCTCGGGTCCAGGTTGTCAGACCGACTGAACCATTAGGAGAGATGCAAGAGATTTATTTGAAAATTAGTTCAGTCATTCTGCACCTCAGTTAAGTATGAATGTGACTGGCCCATTGACCATAACAGAGAGAGAAAACTAGTCAGGCCACAAAGACCCTAACTGTTTTGAGTGAGTCTAGCTGCTGGCAGCTTTAACTGTGTGTGAAACCTGTGTGGATAGAATGGTGGTTAGCTAATTCTGTGGGTGAACAGTTGGTTCCTTTAAGCATATGTGCCAACAACCACAACAACTTGCACTTGTATAGTGTCTTTAATACAGAAAAAATGGTTCAAGGTGCTTCAGAGGCATAATAAAAACTGGACACTGAGCCAAAGAAAGAAGTTATTGGGGGTAATCTAAAGCTTGGTCAAAGAACTGGATTTTAAAGGGCGAGGGGGTCTTGGAGGAGCAGATTGAGATGGAGGGGTTTAGGGAGAGAATTCCAGAGTGTTGGGGCTGAACAGCTGAAGGCATGGCTGCCTGGGGTGGGGTTGAACAAGTGGTCAGAATTGGAGGAACAGTTTTGGGAAGGTGGTTGTAAGGCTAGAAGAGGTTACAAAGCTAGGATGGAGCAAGGCCATGAATGACCCGAATTTAAAATTTGAAGCATTGGGACCGGGAGCCAATGTAGGTCAACGAGGACAAGGGCGATGGGTGAGTGGGATTTTTCCCATGGAGAAGCCAATTTGGAAAGATCATTGGTCCCATGAGCCTCCTACTGGCTGAATATGGAGCAGTGATTCCGAGTCCTGGGAGCACAGAGTCTAGTTAAACTCTGGTCTGGGTCTGCTGGGCAAAGCGTGAAGAGGAGAACATTTGCTGTGGGTGTTTTATGGTCAGAGGTTACAGCACAAAGATAAAGAATGGAAGGTGACGCGGTGGGGGGGAGCTTACATAACGGTTCAAAGTATCTGGAACTCCTTTCCCCAAAAGCCTGTGGATGCTGAGTCGTTGGGTAAGGGCATCAAGGGATATGGATCATAGGTGGATAAATGGAGTTGTGCTACAGATCAGCCATGATCTAATGGAATGACGGAACAGGCTTGAGGAGCTGAATGGTCAACTCCTGTTCCTATTAGAATGACTGTAGCGTGAAGCCTTTTAACATAACTAATGATTTCTGCTCCAAGATTCTACTTAATATATTCAGTTCCTCGGAACCCTTTCTTCTCTAGCTTGCGTGACTGAATTTAATGACTTGTTCTTTCCCAACAGATCGAAGTGATTGGTGGAACGGACATGTACCGAGCGACCTGTAGGCGCTGCTACTTCACGAATGATAACCTGCTGGGTGTGGAGGGTGATAAGGAAAACCGTGTTGTCAGTAGACAAGAAGAAACTAGTCAACCTTTAGCTTCAAAACACCTCGTCTGCTGGAAAGACAGCAAACCATCAAGAAAACTCTTTGAAAATCTGCAGGTCTAACTCGTGAAATCAACCCTTTCTCCCCGCCGCCCCCACTCCCCTTCCCCACCCTCCCAAAATTGTGTCTCCTATTCTCAAGGTGTTGACCTATGTTGGGTGTGGTTCCTCGGGCACAGACAACTCCCCAATACTTTGCCCCAAGCGATGATTCCTCGTGCAATTCTGGGCAGGTTGTTGAACTGTTGAGAGATGTCACAAATCAAGGCCAATCCTGTCCTCGTCCTACTTCCACACGTACCTTCAGAGGGGGAACTGGATAAGCTGCCCCTCCAGATAGATATAGGATGGGGGGAAAAGTGAGCCGTGTTTACACTCCTGATCGCTGTTTAGCTGGAAAGTGTGTGTGTGTAGGCGAGGGGTGAGGATGGGTTCAAGCTGGGCTGTGATGGCTGTCACCGTTGGAAGTGCTGCCCATATCTGCTCCCATGAAAACTGGCCATTTTAATGAGGAGCTGACAGTGGCCGTGGAGATCTGTACCCAGCACCACTTAATACTTCAGGAGCCTGAAGAGCAATCGCAAATGCTATAGGGTTTGGCAACGCAGCACTGAATCTCCTCTATTGCTTGCAAACTGCAGAGTGCTTATTATACTGACTGCACTACTTCAAACTCTGCAGAAAGCCCTTTTACATCACTGCTGTTACATTTTGACTCTGCCGGAGGTGCTGGCTGTTCTCTTGCACCTTGCTCGTCTGTCATGTGTGCGTCTAGGCAGTGATTACCAGCAGGCAAACCGACCGTGGAGAAGCCTGATCCTATCCTCCTCTCATCTGCTGCCCACACACAAGCACCTTCCAGCAGGGCCACTAGATGATGAACGGGATCTGTGAGAATACCCACCCCTCCCAAAAGAGGTGCTGCGGCAGTAGATCTAATGTTAGCCTTTTTTTTAAATTATGAATGTGTGTGCATTCATTTTTAATAGCGCTTGCTTATTAGTTGCTCAGTCTTGTTTATTGAAGTGGCCACACAGGAAATTTACAGCACAGTTCAATGGCCACAAGCATCAATAATTACTGACCCTGCACCAATAACAAAGAAAATCTTCCAGTCCCAGATGTATTGATTGGTTGGTATTCCAGTGCAGGTTAGTGTGACGGGATTCATTTATGCTGTGGGAAATTATTAACTTTGCAGCTAGCTAACACTGGAGAGTAGTGCTGCCGTTAACTGTTGTGCAGAATATTGGCAACAGAAGGAAAAATAAATTTTGTTTTCTATTAACCACCATATTTATTTAACTGAGAAATTGGTACTGTAACTGACATTTCACTGTTTAAGCATAAAAAGTGTTGTATTATGGACATAAATATTGAAGGCCATGAATTTTAAAACCTAACTTTTCTACCATGTATGTGGATTCAGACTCTATGTATTGATGGCAATATATTGGTGGTGATTTGAATGCTTAGTAATAACTGCAAATGCTCAGAATACACCATCCATTTTAGCACTGCCACTTCAATATAAACCATTAATTTTAAGATCTGTATAATTTAAGGTAAATGAGGACTTCCATCTCCTATGCCTTTGTGTTTCATTTTTTCTACACTTTTTTTTAAAAATAAAGTGAATTGTACTTGTCTATTGTAGTATGCTCTTGAATTACTTTATATACTTTGGTTTGGCTCTACTGCAGGAGTTCCTCAGGGCAGTGTCCTTGGACCAACCATCTTCAGCTGCTTCATCAATGATCTTCCCTCCATCACAAGGTCAGAAGTGGGGATGTTCACTGATGATTGCACAGTGTTCAGTTCCATTTGTAATTCCTCAGATAATGATGCAGTCTGTGCCTGCATGCAGCAAGACCTGGACAACATCCAGGCTTGGGCTGATAAGTGGCAAGTAACATTTGCACCACACAAGTGCCAGGCAATGACCATCTCCAACAAGAGAGAGTCTATTCAACGATATTACCAACAGTGAATCCCCCACCATCAACATCCTGGGGGTCACCATTGACCAGAAACTTAACTGGACCAGCCCCAAAAATACTGTGGCAACAAGAGCAGGTCAGAGGCTGGGTATTCAGCAACGAGTGACTCACCTGATTTCCCCAAAGCCTTTCCACCATCTACAAGGCGCAAGTCAGGAGTGTGATGGAATACTCTCCATTTGCCTGGATGAGTGCAACTCCAGCAACACTCAAGCTCGACACCATCCAGGACAAATCAGCCTGCTTGATTGGCACCCCCTCTACCACCTTAAACATTCACTTCCTCCACCATTGGCGCACTGTGACTGCAGTGTGTACTATCTACAAGATGCACTGCAGCAACTCGCCAAGGCTTCTTCGGCAGCAACTCCCAAACCCGTGAGCTTTACCACCTTGAAGGAGAAAAGGCAGCAGGCGCATGGGAACACCACCACCTTCTCGTTGGGTGCAAATTTATAAAATTGGCATAAATGCAGGAAACTCAGGTTCTCTGGTCTTTAGCATGGGGCAGGGCTATGTTAATGAGCTAAGTGGGGTTTCGCCAAGTACAAATGATCAAGAAAATGTGTGCAGCGATGTTTGAGTAAAACCAGTGCAAATCAGTTACGCACAAATTTCCTTGGAAAGAATGGTGTAACTCTGCTGTTGTGCCATAACTTTTCAGGAAATTATGGGCCATTTCCTGATTACAATCTGCCTCTTACTGAGTTGTTTAGTGATATAGTGGCTGCAGCCTGGCAGAGAGAGTGAGATTTCCTTTGTTTGCTAATTATAGTAACATCATAAACAAGTATGAAGAATATGCTTCGGAATGTGCTCCAAATAGCAAACTGGAAAACAGTCTTGTTTCAAGCTTGTAAGGCTGACCCTTCCGCATTGTATAAATTAAAATGAAACAATCCAAAGTAAAAACTGCTGAAAATCCAAGCCCAGAGGGGAAATGGGTGGCGACTGGAGATGTATTAAAATAACAAACAATAAAACTAGTTTGGATCTGTGTAATGACCACAGCCTCCCCACCAGCTAACAGTCTCCAATGGGGAGTAGTGCTGTTAAGTTGTCCTGAGTGGGAGGCTCTCTATTAAAGAGAATGGTACACCATTATTTTAGCTAATCTGCAACATCTGTCTGTCTGATTGGTGATAGCTCTGCTATCTTGGAGAAATCTGCTCAAACCTCCAAGTTTCTTTTAAGAGTCAAATAATGGGCTATGAAACTCATTAATATCACTCCATTTGATGAGGTTTAACTACTGTTCTGCCCTGATGCAGTTTGTTCACAATGTATAATTTCATAGAATGTACAGCACAGAAACAGGCCATTCGGCTCTAACTGGTCCATGCCGGTGTTTATGCTCCACACGATCCTCCTCCCACCCTACTTCATCTAACCCTACGAGCAGAACCTTAAATTCCTTTTTCCCTAATGTGTTTATCCAGCTTCTCCTTAAATACATCTATGCTATTTGCCTCAACTTGATAAAAGGCCTTTTGACTTATCTAGCTCATCCTGCCACAGAAACCTATGGTTTGCCCCTCCCCAAACAGCAGCTACTAGCTGTTGAATGATTCCAGGGTTTTCACCTCCACTACCCTAACCTAAGCCTGTTTGCAGATAATGCCAACTGACATCAATCCCAAACTTACCTCATACTAGTTGTCCACGTGTTATGGTTTAACTTGAAATAGTTTTCAGGAATTTGAGCAGTCTCGATCCTCTGCCTAGTGGAACTACAGCGCAAAACTGTCCAAAATTCACTAATTAGTGACCTCGGAGATCAAAAGGATGGTGTGGGAAATGGGACAAATGTCATGCTGGTGTAGTAAAGAGTGCTTTTCAGGTGGGGCAAAGGAATATTGGGAGGACTTTACTTTTGGTGATACTATACCTATCCTAGGAATGCTTGATACTGACATGCCTGAAATGATAAGAATTCCAATCCCAAGAACCAACATTCCTCACAATGAGCGCAAAAAATTAACGGGGATAAAGTGCTCAGGCTTAACTTTTTCTATTCCACTTAACTTGTATACCTCTAGAAGGTTCCCCTTGCATCTGCCTCTTTTCAAAGCTGGAGTCCAAGTTTTTCCAACATCCTCATAAATCAATCCTCTGACACATTAAGGTTCAGCGTCATCATGACCCTTCTCAACCAGCTCCAGGGCTTGGGTGGTTCCCTTGTGTCAAAGTATGAGAGCTGCAGCCTCGAGGACCATTAGGACAGCAATTGACCTCTGCAGAATCCTTGGAGCGAGATGGTAAATTTGATGTGGCTTTGGGTGATTGTGATCTAACCAATTACTCCCATTTCTAATACCGAAGAAGAATTGCTCTGGTTGTGTTCGGCGACAGCGTGAATGCATCCAAAAATTCACAATTTCACTACCTATAGGGACCAGGACTCAAATTGCTGATAACAGATTTGGTACTTGGATTTAGAATTTATCCAGGAGGCATTTTCTTTTACACTTCCAACTGTAGATAAGCTTCAGGAGGGATATTGTCCCTCCCAGCTCAAGCACAGTTCTCATCATGCATTGCCACTAGAGGTCAGTCAATTTACCTAAATTTTAATTTGTTTGTGTCATTTGCAGTTTTTTCCCTTCAATTCAAAGTAAGGACTCAAACTCAACTTTATATTTTGAGCTTTTGCACCAGTAACTGGACTCCGGGCAACACCAAAAATGTACTCGAGCTGCCAAAATGCAGGCTGATTTGGCCGCGACCATGGAACTGGCCAAGTGCTGATCAAACTCAGTGCAACAGCAGCTTGTCAAATAGTGTAGCAAATGATGACTCCGTTGTACGTACCTCTGCCGGAGCCCACCACGGCACTTGATGCATAAACAGATGCAAAGACAAGCTCTCCAGAGGCAGTGCTCAGGTTCCGTGCAAAGCTGCTTCTTCTTAGGCAGTCCCTCGGAACCGAGGATGACTTGCTTCCACATAAGTTCTCAGGTGACTGATGAGTCCAGTGCGGGACCTACAGTCTCTGTCACAGGTGGGGCAGACTGGGTGGGGTGCTTGGGTTGACGTGCGCTGCCTGTGCTTGCTCCCGGCGAAGAGACTCGTGTTTGGCACCTTTCCGGATGCTTCTCCTCCACTTTGTGCAGTCTTGGGCCAGGGATTCCCAGGTGTCGGTGGGGATGTTGCACTTTTTCCAAGGAGGCTTTGAGGGTAGCCTTGAAGCGTTTCCTCTGCCCACCTGGGGCTATCTTGCCCTGTCGGAGCTCCGAGTAGAGCGCTCGTTTTGGGAGTCTCGTATGGGGCATGCGGACAATATGACCCGTCCACCGGAGCTGATCGAGTGTGGTCAGAGCTTTGATGCTGGCCTGAGCGAGAACACTGATGTTGGTGCGCCTATCCTGCCAATGGATTTGCAGGATCTTGCCAGCACATCACTGAACGCACACGTACACTTGACATGTAATGTCCTGTGGACTGACAGCTGTGCAATAGCAGTGGCATATCCCAATTTGGGAGAAAGCTGGAGCTCCACCGATTCGTGCGCAGTCTAAACAAAATCAAACACCACGGTCCATCGAGTTCACCTACCATCCTGGTAATCTTGGTTGCCGTGAGTTTAAATCACCTCCCGTACACCAGCCTCCTCAACACAGGTTGAATCATTTCACTCACACCATCTTTGACAACACATATTTAATCACCTCACTCACACCAGCCTCAATACAACAAGACCAGCATTATTCCTGGGTGTGGTTTAATCAGCAGTCAGCCAGGAACTGTTCTGTAATAGTTTGGGGGGAAATCCATGGAGTATGTATAATGAAGTTAGCGTACCTTGCTACATTATACTCTACCGGCTTATGATTTCTACGAAAGAAAACGTCTGAAAGAGTGGAGAATGTGGAATTTGATGCATACTTTAGTGCTTGATTGCTCAAAGCAAGTCTTCTCCCAACAGATCACAGAACATAGACAGTATTCATTGTTGCTGTGGCTCCAACTCTCAGTAAGCACCAGCAGATTAGGAAGAATACAGGACCCAGAGAATGGTGGGACTCATGACCCAATCATTTATGTAAATTAAAAAATCAGTTATATAATGCACAAGCTTCTAAGTCCACAGCAATTTAATTAGACCAAAATTGGATATTCCACAAATAAACCAACTTGAGAGTAAAAGCACTTTACAATTGCAGTTTATATTTTTTGATCCTCATCCAGCCTGAAGCCACTATCAGTAATTTATCACAGGATACACTCCACATCCATACACAGACAAGCCTAAAGTTTCTTCTATATAATTGCCAAGATGACATTGAACCAAATGGTCCCAAAATGAGCACGAAGCTCACCCTCTAACACAGAATAAAGTCAGCAACAGCCACCACTATTTTCAAAAAAAGGTTTTATTTGTACAATGGACTGAACACTCCGTGCTCAAACCATTTTGCGTGCTTTATTTGAAAGCCTCAGTCTGAACTGAACAGTTACAGAGAATGATACATTGCTATGTAAGCTCCAATACAATCAATATTAACAATGAAAGGACATTAGAAGGCACACCACACATCACAAGGGTCAAGGCGTGTACGTTAAGAGATCCACACCAGTTTCTCCAACATCAGCTATGGTAAATAAAAAATCTTTGGTTCGGACGCATTTTTTTGTGGAAGTAGTATGTAGTTAAATGTACAGCCCATGTGATTTTGAAAAAGGTCATTCTTCACTAAACACCACCCTTTGCTGTCCATATTACCGCAGCAACTGAACAACACGTTAAAATACAATGCTCTTCCACCATAGTGAATTAAAAAAATGTTCCTCCTCTCTGGGTATCATTCCACAGGTTTTGGCAAGTTCTTCTGGAGGCCATCACTGCCGAGCCTGATCCCCTCCTCACCCAATGCCCACACAAATGCACTGGTCCGCAGCACGGTGGCAGGCGGGGTTACTGGATAGTGATCAGAAGTGGGAACCCAGACCTAGAATACATTTTACACGAAGAGCCCTCTGACTGCAAGAACAAAATGAGCCACAAGACTTTCCCCAGAAACTAAATGAAACAGACTGTCACCACTTGGCAATCTTCAACTGCTATAAATAACAACAGGAGTCAGATATGAAGCGGACTCCAGACCGAACACAGTGTGGTTGCTCAACATTAGCTTAAACTATACTATTGGAGGTCAACTGTTGGATATAGCATTGCGGATCGCATTTAAGTATGAGAAATAACCTAGGAGATTCTCGTTGTTTAAATAAAAGTCAATTTTGCTAGTGCACGTGCTGATTGCATTAGCAGGTGGCTAACTGTTCAACGGTTTTCACTTCTACTGAACAGTGCATAAAAAATTAAGGCAGAAGGGAAAAAAAAAAAGTGTCCATTTGAGCCTGGTGCAGCTGAAATCCTCACACAGCCGATACTTTGCACACGTGAACACCGAGATTAAAAACCTGACAACTCTCACTAGCTTAAGTACTGCCCTACGGCGCTGTACGCACGTCGCAGTGCAGAGGGGATATGTGCCGTGCTGCTGCGACTGAGACAGCGGACCGTCCGTGTGATCTGTCCCAGCTAGTCACGGTCCTGCACATCACCAGTGGTGTGGCAGTGGGGGGGGGCTCAGCCTGCAGCTGACAAGCAGACTTGGCCTCCAATCCGGAGTCCCCTCAACTTGAACGCTGAAATAACGTCAATAATTTGTCTGACCCCAATATCATCACTTCAAATGGCACTTTGCAGCAAGTATCTAGTTAATTATACAACACATTCCCAGTGCAATCGTTGCCAAATATACTACAATTGGATATCTTACATTCAATCAGTATATGCCACAGTGAACCAAAAGCTAAATAACATTTCCCCATCATTTAAAGGCCCATTTCAGTAGTTTATACAGTATAAAGAATACAAAAGAATCCTTTTACAAAAGTGATTTTGGCTATTGAACAAATTACAGAATATGAAGTGGTACAAAAGAAGAAAAAAATCTAACTTAATGAAAGTAACAACTTATTACCATCCCTTATTACTGGATCCCAGAAGTTGTGCAGATTTTCATTTCAATGCATAGAACCAAATAACCTCTTCCAACTCCCCAAACACTACTTACAGGGGCTGCCCTGAAGGAAGCTTGTTTGCAGCGATAATTCTGCCCGGGATGCTGTGCGCGCTCCAGACAGCCACCTTTCCCCCAAGTCACTAACATTTGCCTAGTGTTTTTGCACAAAAATAAATACGTCTGAGTAGAGATTTAATATATATATATCTCCAAAACATTAACCCATATACCACCTTAGATTCCGACAGACCTGCTGTGCATTTTCTGTTTTTATGGATTAGTATGGTTTTGGAAGAAGTTCAGTTCGTATAAGTTGTTAAATTTGATCTTTGTTAATGAATATATGTGAACATAAAGGCAATTGAAATCTCCTTTTAATATTCAGACTGTGCAGTGGATCCAGTCTTCTTTCTCCTAGCGCACTGCAGCCTGGGGGGTGGGGGGGGTGGAGAAAACAGATCTAACCCATGGCAAATCATCAGTGAACAGACAAGCTTTTGTTCCTAATGCAAATGAAAACCTCGAGATCATGACTGGGCACCGCACATACTGCAGCTGACAGGTTTCACCATCGCCAGAGGAGCAACCGAGACCTTTCCTCTCCAGCACGTTATGCCTCCCACATGCTGCACCCAAAACTCCCAATTTGATTTGGTATCAGAGCAAAAGACAGATCAGATGAAATATAAAAAGAAAACAAACTTTTATATAACGTCTTTCATGGCCTCATGACGTCTCAACGCACTTTACAGCAAACGAAGGACTTTTGAAGTGCAGTCACTGTTATACTGTAGGAAACGTGGTAGCCAATTTGCGCACAGCAAGCTCCCGCAAACAGCAACGTGATAGCGACCAGGTAGTCTGTTTTAGTGATGTCGGTTGAGGGATAATTGGCCAGGACACCTGGGGATAACTCCCCTGCTCTTCTTCAAAATAGTGCCCTGGGATCTTTTACATCCACCTTGGAGACAGACGGGGCCTCAGTTTAACCTTTTCACAATAACGGAGAGGTTACAAGCTTCTCGTCCCATCTCCAGTCCTTTTAAACTCTGCTGTAGTGATAGAATATAACCCACAGCTCTTTACATGCAATCTAACTACCTAAAGCAGATCTCCAATTAGATTACTATTCCCCTCCACACACACAGCACACTGTTTCACCAGTATTACCAGCCCGCCACCCCAACCATAATATTTCACCTCTGCCTGTCGAAAGTCACTCTCCCCTGGGTTATGACCTGAACTGTGCATAAAGTGAGGACGGTGCTTGCTCAGGTTGGGATCTATGCTGCACACCTGTAAATAAAGTACTTCTGTTGTCCTGAATCCAGCATAGTTTGGATGCCTATAAGCATGTTAACACTCTTGCAAAACTGCAAAGAATCCAGCAGAATTACAAGTTAAAATTCCTTGCAATAATTCCACAAAGGCACAGCAGGTACACACTCCTCGTTTATATACCCTACCGACATTAAACAAAACACATAAAATAAGCACCTTATCCATGCACTCAATCTTTGCACTCCAGCTGTGAAACAATCAAACCCAGCAGATCAATGAGTTCATATCCAGCGCTTTGAGTATTTGGAGAGTTCCCTCCTATCATCAATGCCATAACAGGTTACTGAAGCATGTGACAAACTGAACCACAACAAGTGGATGCCAAGCTGCTCAAAGCTCCCAGCAAAAGAAGCCACAGAACACGTGTTAAAACTTTTTGCAACAAAAGGCCGGTTCAATTTTTGATCAAAGACTAGGGTGTCCAGAGTGGTGTACAATACATGGGGACATATGGAGATCAATTCCTGAGGGATGTACAGCACATGGGGCACAAGGACTAATTCCCGAGGGATGTACAGCACATGGGACACAAGGACTAATTCCCGAGGGATGTACAGCACATGGGGCACACGGACTAATTCCCGAGGGATGTACAGCACATGGGGCACACGGACTAATTCCCGAGGGATGTACAGCACATGGGGCACACGGACTAATTCCCGAGGGATGTACAGCACATGGGGCACACGGACTAATTCCCGAAGGATGTACAGCACATGGGACACACGGACTAATTCCCGAGGGATGTACAGCACATGGGGCACACGGACTAATTCCCGAGGGATGTACAGCACATGGGGCACACGGACTAATTCCCGAAGGATGTACAGCACATGGGACACACGGACTAATTCCCGAGGGATGTACAGCACATGGGACACAAGGATCAATAATTTGCTTCAGTTACTTTTGGTTTTATCATAAGTGTAATATTTGATATTTAACAGTTTCATTCCATTAGAATTCTTTTATTGGGAACATATTTCATAGGAATTAATGAATCAATTACATAATTTAAGTGATTGGGACAGCTTCTACCTCACAATTTCCCAAAGGTTTTCCAATGGTCAAGTCCAATTACATGGGGCACAGATATTAGAAGTTCAAAGAGGCTTCAAACTGTAGCCACTTTATCTAGCCGGATATTGATGGGTCTAATATTTGTGAAGTATGAGAACACCAAATGGAATCTTGTTTTCGCAAGCTCAAGTGCACAAGGCCTTGTGCTATTTACAGTGGAGATACATGCCTGAAATTTCCACACGATTTGTCCCAAACTCCCGCTGCAACTTTGGCAGTACCCTAGTGGAAAACAAGGGGGAACTGCGTAAAGGGCCGTTTTACTCCATTTCTACAGAGTTGCCATCAAAGTTACGACGGGACATCGGGAAAACTCGGAAAATCGTACCCTCAAAAGGTCTTGGCTGGAGAGTGATGAAATGATCTAAATCTGCTGCTGGCATCCTTTTCAGTTGTGTAAAAACATTGGGTACTGATGAGCATGAACACCATTAGAACTGGAAAAAGGACGGAATCTTTCCCAACTCACTACCGATTTGCATACGTTAGAAATCTCCACAAACTCTAAAAACTAATTTTAAAACTCAAAAAGGTGTCACACTCCGTTAATTTAAAAACCTGTTGTAATGTTTCTGATCAAAGCACATGCAGCAAAAGTCACTGAAATGCTTCTCAGAATGGCAATGGATTTATAAAGGGCTGTTGAAGGGCAGACCTAAAGTCACTTCATTGGAGACAGTATTTCAGCTCAGCCTCTGCACCCAGGTTATAATATTACCATAAATCCAGCTTCCAATATTGCCACCATATTCATTTTTTTTATTCTCTTAACTAATTACAGTTAGAGTGGGCAGATTCAATACACTTCACTAACTCTCCATCCCATTCTCCGTCCACAAACCTCCCATTAACTCTTACAAACCTGCACTTGCTCGGATACAGAAAAAACAAGTATTCCATCTTACCGTAGCCCTCCCATGCTTAAGGTGAGCAATGTTTGCCAATCACTTTACTTCTGTATATCCCCCTTCTCTGGATGTTAAACTGAATGCGTTAAGTTTTCACTTTCCTGCTCATTAAGTTGAGGGATGTCACTGCGAGTATGAAAGACTCTTCCACTTTTTACATCCAGTTGAGACCTCCTTGGCCGATGACAGGTCACGGATAACCCAAGTTTAATGTAGAGTAAAAGCTCCTTGTACCAACAGTGGCCTGAAGCCCCAACCTCAAAACCATTCCCGTCAGCACCAGTGTGACATGCCCATCTCCTGCACTATTCTATGTGAGTGGGATTTAGCGTTGATTTGTGCTGCACTATAGGAAGTTTTACCCTGAGCTTGCACCCACTAGAATTTGTTTCACTTATGCCCCCCTTTATATTGTGTACATGCGCCAATTCTACTGCTGCAAAGTTCACCCCCCCTTTTACACACTGCAGGTTGCAATCGGCAACAACGGGGCAACTCTGTGTGTTTTCCTGGCACTGTTGCTCAAATGCAACTTTAAAGCAACAGTGCATGGTGATCTGGTGCACTTCACTAATACAAAACCACATTTCTGCCACTGCCCAAAAACCTTCTTCAATATCAGAGGAAGGTCCGTGCAGACGGACAATGCTAAGGCACGTTGCTCACAAGGGTGGGCAGAGTTCAAATGATTTGAGGCAAGTGCCGCAGGCACCGAGTGAGACTGCACCCAGAGGAGGGTTTTGGTGTCTCTGATGGCACTGGGACTAGGTTGTTTCCCCCTAGAGAGCTGTTGCTGATGGTGCCCTTGCCAAACTCAGATCGGAGTCACAGTGCTCCGAGCCGGTGAGTTCCCAAACTTGGGCAACCCAAGTGGAAACGTGCCAACTTTATGGAGGTGAGCATCCCATCCCCAACAGTTGAAGGCTAGGTTCTGCAATGCATACAGTATTGAAGTGGTGGGAGCCTGTGAGTTACATATTCCGTGTAGAAATTGCCCTTAAACCCAGTTAATTAAAAACCAACAAGAAAAAGAGAACGGTTGTCTAGCTAGCGACAACCGTGAAGTCAGAGGCTGGTCCTAAAACATTATTTTGGCATTATGTCATGTTATCAAAATGAATACTATTCAAACAACAAGTCTGTGCACCAGGAGTGAATGGGAAGTGGTTTGGTGACACTGGAAATCTTTGTTTGGAGCGGGCAGGTGTTTGGGTGAACAGGACCTCATGTTGAAAGGCGAGCTTTTAGAAGAAGAGGTGGGGGGGGGGTGGGGGGGGCGCTGTGAGAAGAGTTGCTCTGTACAATGGGCTCCCCCTTTCAGCTGTGCTGCTGCCGAGAGATGCTGAGCACAGGCTTCCCTTCGTGGCGGAGTGAGGACACACAAACACACACCTCTTGGTGGCCAGTGGTGTTGGAGGAAGTCTAGCAGCAGAATACCTACCCGCTTCGCAGGGGGCAGGATGGCCCGATAAAGGGGAAGAGGGGGCAATAAAAAGCCGGGGGGGGGGGGGGGGGTGGGGGGGAGTCACACCCTGAAATTGGAAAAAAGATTGATATAGCGACAGCAATGTCTGTTTCAGCTGGTCACTGCATGGTTCAGCTTGCCTCACACTCCAGAGGAGCTGTGGGGAACTGCTCACTTTGGTTTAGTACGTAGGTGGCTTGTACTCCTCAGAGTTCGACGGGGCAGTGTTACCAAACGGCGGCTCCTGGTAGTTTTCAGCAACGTTGGGATATGACGGGTAATCGTGCGACGGATCCGCGTACCTCTCGGAGAAGTCGTCTGCGCCCATGCGATACCTCTTGAAAGCAAAACAAACCAGCAACCCCTAAACGGAAGGCAATGCAAAGAGTTAAGATCGGGAATTCAAAGCCTGGAAAAAAAATCCCTGCATCATTAAAACATACACTGGGGCTTAGAGCCGAGCCTCGGACTGTGCTGCAGGGTTTTCAGTGCAGTGTCGATTCCTTTTGCTGTGCAATACTATTCACTCCTTTAGCTGCACGCTTCATTTCCCTGGTGTTTTCACTTTTATGCAGCGAGTAGACTTAGAGAACGTTTAGTCCAGTGGCTGCACTTCTTCAAAATGCTCAGCTATGTAAAAAATCTAAATATGAACATATTAATTACCATTTTCAAAAAAAGAGGGTCAGATTTCCTTCCTCAAGAGAGCCACTATTTAGTCTCCTCCCTCCACGCCTCTCTCGTGGCTTCACCTTGCATCTCGAGGAGCTTTAATAGGGGCAGCAATTTCAGACCAGCTTAGCAGTTGTTCTGTCACTGCCCCATCCCAGGAAAAAACAGTACCGCCAGAGTCTGCAACGTGCCCAGCCAGAAGCAAAATGTGCGGACGCTCCCTGCGCTCCCCCGTCAGAGCCCACTACCTTCTACCACAGGACGTGGAATGTGACAGCAGACTGCGACTGCTGTTACACACCCGGAGATCAAACACAGGCAAACAACACGACCGTTAAACAGCACCAACTCACCTCACCTGCCACGTTACACTTAGTAGCAGGTTTCGATCTCATCCCAAATTGTGGCCACAGCACATCAGCCTCATCACTGGGACGAAGTGGGGGGGGGGGGAGGGGCGGGGGGGCAGGTGGAAGTCATGCTAGTCACAAGGTTGAGTACATTGCATTGACATGGCTCAGATTTTCCTGGGGGCTTGCACCATTTAATGATGCATCTACAACTTAGGGACCCTTGAACAGCGTAAGAGAGGAAATTATGGAGTAAGTGACTTATGCCATTAATGATGTCACTCCATATTTTCCTGATGCGCCACTCCATCACCCTCGCCGAAAACAGTGAGAATTTAATCATAACTCTCGCCCCCCCCCCAATTAAAACCAATGGCAATCGCTATTTTCCTGCCACTGCCCTTGATTTAGATCGAAAAATAATGGCGTTGGAGACCTGGCAGAGTTCTGACGAAGGGTCATCGACCTGAAACGTTAACTCTGTTTCTCTCTCTCTCCACAGATGCTGCCTGACCTGCTGAGTGTTTCCAGCATTTTCTGTTGTTATTTCAGATTTCCAGCATCCGCAGTATTTGGCTTTTGCATGAGTGTGATTTATGGAATTGTGTTTGAGGAGGGGTTTTTGAGGAAACCGGTCGTTTTATTTCCCAGGCTTCGAGAGCCCTTGTGGAGCTCGGCATGTGCCACACACCAACACTTGCCGACTGGCCCAAATTACTGGGAAACGATCCAAGCAATCCGGATCTCCCTCTCAAACAATACAAAGCGGTTGACTTGGGAAGTAGCCTGATCCTCAGAGATACATTCATGTCTCCTGACTCCATGAATCACTTTTATACTAGGGGACACTTAAAACCCTCCCTTAAAGAGACCGTAACCATTTGTTACATGACCCACTGGTTGTTAAAAAGTACTTGAAGTGCCGTAACCTACAGGGCTACGGATTATGAGTGGGAAAGTGGGATTAGGCTGGATAGCTCTTTTTCGGCCGGCACAGACACGATGGGCCAAATGGCCTCCTTCTGTGCCGTAAATTTCTATGATTCTACGACCTGACAGGCAGATGGAGACACCTGAATTGAAAAGTCCACCCAAATAAATAATTCTTTCTATTATAGCTTTCAAAAATCTGATAGACGGACATCTCGGTGGTGTGCATCCAATTTCAAGAAAGAATTACAAACATGTATATCTCAATGAATACAGATACAAAATACCTCAAGAAACAAAATTGAATTATTTATCTCTTTAAAATACTATCCATAGAACTAAATTTAAGTGACACCTTTCTAATTACTGTCTGCTTCAGAGGTCAGGCTGGAACTAAACTAGCCGTAGTTGCTAGTCTTTTAACTATGTGATCCTTTTGATGCGAGGTAAATTAGCTTTCCCTCTAACAAAGCCAGTATAGCAAGCAGCCGTACACAAGTGCTCGACCTCCCCTCACACCTTTTCCATTGTCAATCACAGCGCTGCAGTTCAACCAGAGATTAACCTTTATCTGTCCAAAAAAACTCTCATCACCTACAGTGGCTAATTTCTTTTTAATGAAGCAATGTTAAATTTCAACTTAATTAACTTCAAAAATGTCAAAAACCCAGCAGGCCTTGATAACGGCAAACTTTATTTATTTTTTTTAAATTACTATAGTTTCCCCCCCCCCCCCCCCCACCCCCCGTTTCAGCCACTCTGATTTGCTATAGATGTATTTTTAAATATGTAATTGTATAAGGGATTACACGTTTCCGAACAGTTTAACCCCTTTGCCACTAAATAACATTAAAATTATAATAAGTAAATCAGAATTCAAGTGTGACATTTTATCCCTCCCCACAAGGTGGGTCAACAGGAACTGGAAAGGCCCTCATCATCTGTGATAAGCGTCTTAAAAACATGTCTCCAGAAGATTATATCTCTCATTTTATGATATTTTCATCTGCTAATCAAACACAGGACTTCATTGACAATAAACTAGATAAGGGGCAAGTTTGTGGATAAACAGCTGTTGGCTCTTTCGAGCTGGAAGAGATCAACAGCACGCCTCGATTTTAAAATTCTCATCCTTGTTTTCAAATCCATCCATGGCCTCACCCCTCCTTATCTCTAACCTCCTCCAGCCCCACAACCCTCAGATATCTGCGCTCCTCTAATTCTGGCCTCTTGAACATCCCTGATTTAATCGCTCCACCATTTCCGGCCGTACCTTCTGTTGCCGAGGCCCTAAGCTCTGGAATTCCCTCCCTAAATCTCTCCGCCTCTCTTTCCCCCTTTAAGGCGCTCCTTAAAACCTACCTCTTTGACCAAGCTTTTGGTCACCTGTCCTAATATCTCCTTATGTGGCTCGGTGTCAAATTTTGTTTGATAATTGCACCTGTGAAGCACCTTTGGCCGTTTTACTACGTTAAAGGTGCTATATAAATACAAGTTGTTGTTAACACAAATCTACCATATCCTTTAAAGTCACCTTTACCCACCAACTTTAATATGCCAAGAAAACTGCAGTACAAACGAGCTCTTTGACTTACCCAGCTGAAAATGGAGAAGAAGGAGAAGGCGATGGCTGCCCGGGCATTATCTGCCCCTATGTCTGGAACTGGATTTGTGGACACCCACTGATTGGTGAGGAAGCAAAAGCCAACAAACCACAGGAACGTCCAGAGGGCTAGGAGAAGAACAAGACCAGTTAGACTTCTGCCAGCAGTTACTCACAAACCAGCGTAAACAATCACCAGTGCCGATATTATTTTGACGTTGACTTTTTCATGCTATTTCACAAAATGGAAATCGGCATCAAATGGATTTTAAATTGAACAAAACACAGCAGTCAGCAAATAGTTCACTCGCTCCGATGCACTGATACTGAACTAGGAGTACACACCCTGCTTGTCACCATGCCATTTCAATACTGAACTTCAGTACCACTCATCAGCTATGGGATTGCTGGAGCTCATTCAGTTTAAATGAACATCCTGAGAGAATGCACACCAGTGTCCCCAAACCAAGATCAGGGTTCAGTTTCTCCCCACATGTAAACTAGGATTCACAGCGGGGGAAATCTGTATACACAAGGAAGTTCACTGAAGTTATTCAAGAATATTAAACAGTGAGCAAGGAAATGCACAAGGGGAGGAGGCAATATTGGACTTGCTCCCAACTAATAAGGAGGGAATAATAAGCCAAGATAAGGCAAGGGAACATTTAGAGCTCTACTGATCATAAAGTTGTTCATTTTAAAAGGTTGGAACAGATGATAAAAACTATTTACAAACTGGATTTCAGGAATGCAGGTCTTCGAGATGAAATGCTACATGAAAAGGGAACAGATTGGGAAAGATAGGGAGGAAAATAGGAGTGTTTTAAGGAACTTTTTTTTTTTTTTACATTGCACAGGCAGTTTAGCTCAAAAAGCTGAGGTCCAGCAGAAGAGTAAAACTATATAGATAAAAAGCAAAGTCATGAACTGCATCAGGGAGAAAGAAAGGATGTAAAAATTTTGTAATAGAGGGAAGAACAGGATAGGGAGAATTTTAAAATCAAGCAAAAGGAAGGCCAAGGAACTGGCAAGAGATGCAAAGAGGGGAATGCAACAGAAAATATAAAGCACAATATCAAAGCATTCTTTAAATATATTAGGAGCAAGAAAGGGGTACGGGGGAGAGGTGTTGGACCATTTACCAGTGAGTGGGAACTGGTGTCTAAAGGCAGCAAAAGGTTGTAGAATTCCTAAATCATTACTTTTGTGATAGTGTTTTTTTTTAAACCATCGAGGGGGTGAGAAGAGATACCAGAGTTGAGAGAGGAGAATAAGGGAGAACACAAACAGGAAACCCCACGCTATCAGAAGGGAAGGCATGGTGGAAAGATTTAGGGAGCTTAAGGTGCACAAGACTCTGACAATTTCAATCAAAGGTGCTGATGGGATTGGCCGAGGAGACTGCAAATCCCCTCCGCAACATCCCATGGCCGACTGAAGCTGGGTGACATTCCAATGATTGGAAAGTAGCAAATGGGACTCTTGATTCCTTAAAAAAAAAGGGATGAAACCTCAAAATACAGACTGGTGAGGTTTACCTTAACTACAGAGAAAAGCAGTCGAGACTTTGACAAGATGATAGCAAAAGAGAGCACCTGGAAGGACAAGATGTGTTTCAAGAAAGCCAGCATGGGTTTAGAAAGGACAGGTTACGTCTGGCCAATTTACAGCATTTCTTTGAGGAGATTGCAGATTAGTGAATGGGGGTGAAGCAGTAGAGGTTATCCATCTGGATTTCAGGAAGGCATTTAACACTGCCCCACACAACAGACTGATTCACAAGGTGTGGGCCCATAGGATAGATGGCAAAGTATTAGGCTGGATTGATAAGTGGCTGAAAGGTAGACAACAGAGTGGTAGTGTAGGGGGAGTAGTCAGTGGAAGCTCATTGCCAGTGGTGTTGGGGCTATTGTCGTTTATCATTTTTATAAATAATTTGGAGGATGGAATATTCAAGGTGTCTAAGTTTACAAATGACACGAGACTAGGTGCAGTGGCCAATGATGGTCATCAGAGCGTCATAATCCAAAGTGATCGGGACAGGTTAGAGACACGGGCAGTGACGGCAGATGGAATTTAATCATGAGTGTAGGTCGAAGCAAGAATGTAGATTACATATGAAATGGCAAAGTGCTTGAGGAAACGGGAGGAAAATGATCTGGGGGTTTTGGTGGATTGGCCGTTAACACGGGCAGCTCAGTGCTTGCAGGCAGTGAAGAAAACGCATTAAATTCTTGATGTACAGCTGGGGAGGGGAGGGGGGGGGGGTGACTTCAAAGTTTAATGAGGTGATGCTGAAGTTGTATCAGGTCTTGGTGAGGGTGCATCTGGAGCACAGTGTTCAGTTTTTGGTCTCCATGTTACTGAAGAAATGTGAATTTATTTGAGGGAGTCCAGGGCAGGTCTGTGAGGCTGACTGTTGAACTTAAGGGGGCCGAGTTATGAGGAAAGATGGTCTACCTTTGGGCTTTACCTTCTGGAGAAGGAGGAGGATGTGGGGGGTGGGGGTGGTCTTTAAGGTTTTCTCTGGTATGGAGAATTTGGATTGAGGAGAGTTCTTCTTTGAGGCACAGGTTTCGAGGAATAGGGGAAGCATTTTAAAAGCTAGAATGTCAAAAGGAAAATGGGAAATCTGGGCAACATTTTTTTTTTCAAGCAAGATGATGATGGATCATATCATCAGCAGAGGAGGTAGAACAGAAAGCCATGGCTAGTTTTGGACAGGAGGTGCAGGACTATATTCCTAGAATCAGGGCAAGGAAATTGAAGGGAGGTTTGGAAGAGTAGGCTCGATGGGCCAACTGTCTTCTGCTGTCCCCCAAAACATGATGTTGTTACTAAGTACTTGGTACCTTTGCGGTGTCTTTCTGCATAGACGAGTGAAAATGAAAACTGCATGCAATTATTTGCCAAGTAACCTTCTTGCTTCCTCCGGCCAATAATAGAACCCCATTGCTGCCCTGGCAATTAGCAGCAAAATCCAAGAGTCAAACCTGGGCCCTTTCTGCCTGTCTGGTACAACACTAAACCGGGCAATGAATTTATCCCACGAGCTAGTCAGGAAGATCCAATGTTTGGAATTAATTTAGGCAGTTTTATGAAGGATATTGGCAAATAAACCATGAAAAACTGCTTATTTAAAATGTTTCAAATGCCCACAAGGAGTTTCCCCGCAGAGGCCTACCCCTCTCTCTGGGACCTGGGCTTGAGTTTTGCTTCGGTCACTGAGTTGCAAACTTCTTCTGGGTCATGGGTACTGGGGAGTTCCAGCTCCCGTTGACTAATTCAGTATGTGAGAGACAGAGGGACAGGTTGTGGGAGCTATTGGGACAAGATCACCAAGAAAGCACCACAATAACCTATGTCACATGACATGACGAACAGGCGGAAAATTTACAAACAGAGGCACCAGCAATTGGGGAAAAAACTTTTCAATATTTGATGCAGTTTTTAAATTGTTAAATCTCTCAGTTAATGGCGTTGGCTTTTTTTTTTTGGAATCACTGACAGGATTGATGTTTGCTGCAGGGATGCAGGAGAATGTTTACAAAGCAATTTGACGCTGAGGCCAGAGATGTGTGGCCAGAATCAGTCGGTCATGTCCACGGCAATGGCTGTAAGCATTGGTCATTGGAGACTCGACGGTGGGATAAACTGCCCGGGGCAGTGTTACACCAATAACATCTTCAGCAAGAACCATTAAATCCACCATGGGGGAGGGGAGGAAAGAAAAGATAATCCTTTAAAAATCACGCAAATAACTGAGAAAAAAAAATAAAATACCTGAATCTTAAATTAAATATTGCACCTCCAGAGCAACAAAAAAATGTGAATAAGAGTTAACACCACACAGGAGACGGAGTCGCATATTACTGCTCCTTTCTCCCCTCCCCTTCCCCACAAGTTTCCTCTCCGCTTCTGAAGGCAGTGTCTGATCTTGGCACAGACCCACAGGTGTTGGCCACCCTCTAGTACCTCACCCAAGTAGCCATTCATCATGGGCACATCTAGACAAGAGCTGCTGGTAGGGGAGAGGAAAGAAAAAGAGCAAGGAATGTAGCGATCAGTCCAATCTTGTTGTCTCACACGCACACATATTCCGCCCGGAATCACTAGATAGCGATCAAACCTGGAACCCTGGCTGATAATTCCCCCCCGCCCTTGACCAGGTACAGCAAGGTCAGATGTAGCAGCACCATTGCTGCCCGACTGAAATACAGTAACCAGGGATCTGCGTGGCTCAGTTACAAACTGCACTGACCAACTTTAAAAATCAGGCGGGCCGCTTGGGTCCTAGGGTTTTGTTCATAGGCAGTTCATGTAATTTGAGACACTGATATATTTAAGTTTTCACAGTTCTGATTATCACTTGGTAAACAAACGATAATGTCACCGTTAATGTCAACTGCAATTATATAGGGCCCTGGTGAGATCACACCTGGAGTATTGTGCACAGTTTTGGTCTCCTTACCCGAGGAAGGATATACTTGCCATAGAGGGAGTGCAGCGAAGGTTCACTAGACTGGTTCCTGGGATGAGGGGATTGTCCTATGAGGAGAGATTGAGTAGACTAGGCCTATATTCTCCAGAGTTTAGAAGAATGAGAGGTGATCTCATTGAAACATACAAAATTCTTACAGGGCTTGACAGGGTAAATGCAGGGAGGATGTTTCCACTGGCTGGGGAGTCCAGAACCAGGGGTCACAGTCTCAGAATAAGGGGTTGGCTATTTAGGACTGAGATGAGGAGAAATTTCTTCACTCAGAGGGTGGTGAATCTTTGGAATTCTCTACCCCAGAGGGCTGTGGAGGCTTAGTCATTGAGTATATTCAAGACACAGATCGATAGATTTTTGGATATTAAGGGAATCAAGGGATATGGGGATAGTGCAGGAAAGTGGAGTTGAGGTAGAAGATCAGCCATGATCTTATTGAATGGCGGAGCAGACTCAAAGGGCCAAATGGTCGACTCCTGCTCCTATTTCTTATGTTATTAATCCTTCAGTGTGGATACGATAGTAAGTTAACTGTATGAGGCAGCCCCAGATACTAACATCGTGAAGCCTGGTCTTAGCAAAGAAAGTGTTACAGAAAGCTTTCCCTATTGCTTACAGCCCACATTTTATTGCAGTCTCGCTACCTGAAACTCCAAGGTCAGCCATAACGATGTACTTGCGTTGGTTAGCATTGCTGATCTGAGGGAAATAGACGTCAAGAGCAAAGAAACCTATGCAGATGAGAAATGCAATCACACCAATTCCGACACCATAGTGACAGGCATCCACATTCTGATTGAAGATGCATTTCAGGGTTGTAACCTCATGCAGATTCATATAACCCTCGCTGACGATGCAGCCAAACACGATTATTGAGAAGATCTGGAAGAAACAAAAAAAAAATACAAGCAAAATTATTATGCACAAAAAGGAAAAAAAGACTTGCATTTATATAGTGCCTTCCACGACCTCAGGATGTTCCAAAGCGCTTTACAATGCAACCTCCAAGACACACACTGCATATACTGGTGATCGATGGTGCAAACCCCACTCTTACAGCTACAGATCAGAACATCACATCTAAAAATTGGTGTGGGTCAAAATAATTCAAAAACATTCACCGTGACACACACTGCTTCACAAACTTCAGGCGTTCCAAATAAATTATTCTTAACCAAAATTGCATTTCCACAGTTGCCATTTAATCCCAAATTAGTATCTCAGGCTCCTGAATGAGTTCATCAGTTGTGCACCAAAGTGTACAAGGCTGTGGGAGTCTTGAACACTCTAGCTCCGCCCACTCCCATTCTCAGGGTGCACGCTGCGGCTCTCAAATACAGCGCTGACAGAAAATGGCTGATTTGGGTCAGATAGTCTACACACTGGGGTTAAAAATGTAAATCTTTGTATCACACTCCCCCATAGTCAGTCACGAAACCTGTTTAAATTACAACAGCAGTGTAGCTTGCCCTACTTTTACACCAAAGTCATTTAATTTATAAAATATGGTCGTATCTGGGAGAAATCTAGCAACGGGTGGCTCATGTTTAATGCACTGCCTTTTCTTGCTCGTGATTTTCCACACAGTGCGGTCAGCTGGACAAAGCACATCTGTGGACATGGGGCGAGCGCGCAGGACCAGCTCAGCCTTGATGCTCTCCACGGTCGGAAAGACAGCCTGCAGTTACTACCTATTGAAGAATTGTCACTGCAGAGGCTGGTGGTACCTGTGAACCCTACCATAACAATGAGTTTGGACCTTTAAAGAAAAATATGAGGAAGAAGGGGAAAAACTTGCCATCCCAAAGCGCTTTACAGCCAATGAAGTACTTTTTGAAGTGGAGTCACTGTTGTAATGTGGGAAACGCGGCAGCCAATTTGCACACAGCAAGCTCCCACAAACAGCAATGTGATAATGACCAGATAATCTGTTTTTAATTATGTTGATTGAGGGAGAAATATTGGCCAGGATACCAGGGATAACTCCCCTGCTCTTCTTCGAAATAGTGCCATGGGATCTTTTACGTCCACCTGAGAGAGCAGACGGGGCCTCGGTTTAACATCTCATCCAAAAGACGGCACCTCCGATAACGCAGCACTCCCTCAGCACTGCACTGGAGAGTCAGCCTAGATTTTTGTGCTCAAGTCTCTGGAGCGGGACTTGATCCCGCAACCTTCTGACTCAGAGGCGAGGGTGCTACCAACTGAGCCACTGGCTGACACTTGTATAAAACATCGTTATTTTGGCCCAACTGTTATACACTTAAAAAGGAACTCACTTCAGAATATACATCATTCATTCATTCAGGAAAATATTGTTAACAAACCTGCAAAATGCATAGCTCAAGCACTGTTATAATCATGTGAAATAGTCTTAATAATAATTAGACAGTCTGAAACAGCTTAAAAGAACTGGATCATCACTTACAGAATTAGACTGTATTAATTGGCAAGTTATCTAAAGACTGGGGCTTTAATTCCTTTAGAATTTAATTACATTACCGCAATATAATTCTATTATAACCAATTGCAACTCATGTGATAACTATTTCGAAGTCCTCATTCAATGCAAAGTCAGCATACTTTAATTGAGACAGTAATGTGCATGCTGAAAAATTAGACAGATAGACTGCAAGATTGTTATTTAATCTGGCAGTTCAAACGGCATCATTAACCAGAGCTTTCTCGAGGTCTGAGAGGTTACCTGAAGCCCTAAAACGACAGTCTTTGTTCATCACTGAGCAACCGAGGAGTGCGTAAACCCTTGGCCAGATCAGTGATCACAGCTCAACGTTTCAAAGAGACCACAGGTCATTGGCAGCACTCAGTTTTTTGTTTTCACCTAATTTGTTATTCATTGACATAGGGTTGCCAACTCCGGTTGGACATATTCCTGGAGGTTTCATCACGTGACCTCTCGTCGCCAACTGCCCCAACCACTCAAACAGACTTCCAACCCCCCCCCCTCCAATATTTTCATAACTAATAAACAAAAGCCTCCAGAGAAAATGAAAATAACACAATATTTTGTAATGCCCCAATGATTTTTCTCCTGGGTCGCTCGCAGCAGTGGCCATGAGATTAATCTTTCATTCCTGGAGACTCCAGGGCAATCCTGGAGAGTTGGCAGCCCTACTGACAGGAACCTAGATTTGAATTTGAACAACGTGCACTCCACATGACATCTCCCTGTATCCGTTTCCACAGCTCTGCCAGCACTTTCTCATTGACTGTTTATCATGATGTGCAGAAACACACGTGATGCTTGCATTCCAATAACATTGAACACAGGCCAGACACTGGAGGTTATATATAATTTTTTTTGATGTAGAGAGAACGGGACACTTGACCTGATCCCCAGCTACGTCACCTTTACTATAAAAGTTAAGAAGCAAGCCTACATAACCATAAAAATGCAGGGCTACAGCAGGATAGGAAATGCCATGGCAGAAAATGACAAGCGGACTCGTGTGTAAATCTGCTCCCCTTCCACCTGCTGTGGTTAAGTGCACAATGTTCCAGCGTGGTGATGGGAATAAAAGGTTGAGGGAGATGCAGTTTTAAACAATAGCAGCAACATGCAAGATGGGTGGGGAGGGAGGCGGGTTGAAAGATGAACAATTAAGGCATCAAGAATATTTGTGGGACATTATACGGCACAGCTAGTACTGGAACCAAAGTAGGTCAACATCAGGCAGAATCGGAACAGATGATCTCAAATTAAGTACCAGCTTTGCCTCAATTGTAGCACTCGCGCTTCCGAGTCAAAAGGTTGTGGGCTCAAGCCCCACTCCAGAGACTTCAGCACATAATCTAGGCCGACACTCCAGCGCAGTACTGAGGGAGTGCTGGCCTCTCGGATGTGCTGGCCTTTCGGATGAGATATTAAACCGAGGCTCTGTCTTCCCTCTCAGATGGACGTTCAAGATCCCATGGCACTATTCGAAGAGGAGCAGGGGCGTTCTCTCAGTGTAGTGGCACGCAAATTGGCTACCGTGTTTCCCTACATTGCAACAGTGACTACACTTCAAAAGTACTTCATTGGCTGTGAAGCACTTTGGGACGTCCTGAGATCATGAAAGGTCCAATATAAATGCACGTTCTTTCTTTCTTACTTGTTTTGAGGGGGGCAGGGAGGGGAGATTTGGTGTCTGGTCATGTAGTGTAAAGTAATTTGAATTTGTGCTACAATGTAACGTGTATTCTTACTGAAGTCATTACATACAATTTATGGGCCAAAAGACAAATTTTATCCTTGGAGTCTTCAATGGAAATTTCCAAGCCTTTTTCCCAAACAAATTAACAACTTACATTTCTATAGTGCTCTTCACGTGCAGGAAGACATCTCAAGTCACTTCACATTAGGAGAGCAAAACAGTGCAGCAAATCAGGAGGGGAAAAGTTCAGAGCATTGAGTTTGGGAACCAAAGGCATGTTTGAAGAAAAGGGATTTGAGGAGGATTTTAAAAGCAGGAAGGAAAGTAACCAGTCAGAAGGAACTAGGTAGGGAGTTCCAGAGTGCAGGAGCGAAGTGCTTTAATGAGCTGCCATCAAGGCAACAGCCAAGAAGTCTGGTGAGCGGAAGATGCAAGAGGGATATACGGCAGCTCAGACTAGTTTGCGATGGCCATATCTGGCCTTGCCTCAAGACAGAGAATACAGCCTATCCTTCCTACTGGCAATAATGTGAGCATCCAATAAGGTATGGGAACCTCAAAACCTAGCTGAGACCTAAAGGTAAGGAATGGGAAGGTTGGTGGGGGTGGTGTTGAAGATGGATCACTTTGCCCTGCTCTCTCTCGTCTTCTGGCTCAAGAGTAATAACATTAGTGACTTTCAAAAAGGCTGCGTGACAGACAGGAAATAGTGCGAGAAGTATTGACATAGAATTTACAGCACAGAAACAACTAGTCTGTGCTGGTGTTCATACTCCACACAAATGTTCTCCCATTCCATCTGCCTCATCTCAGCCTTTCAGCATATCATTCTATTCCCTTTTCTCTCAAGTACTCATCTAGTTTCCTTTTGAAAGCACCAAAGCGATTTGCTTCAACCACTTCCTGTGGTAGCGAGTTCCACATTCTAACCACTCTGGGTAAAGAAATTTATCCTTATTTGCCTGTTGGATTTATCGGTAACTATCTTGTATTTATGGCCTCTAGTTTTGGATTTTCCCCACAAGTTGAAGCGTTCTCTCCACATCTACCCTGTCCAACCTATTCATAATTTTAAAGACCTCTATCAGGTCTCCTCCAAGTCTGCTCTTTTCGAAAGAAAAAAGCTCCAACCTGTTCAATCTTTCCAGATCGCTGTAATCTCTCAGTTTACAAAAGCCATCTCTGCGAGTACAGGATCGAAATTCAGAACATTCCCTCCTCCTGGGTCCGGTCCCAAGATGGCTGCGCATGCGCCCATAAACCCCTGGGTAACCCGGGCATGTCATTGATGATTAAACCCGCAGCTGCATCATAGAAAACATTTAATTATGGAGAAATAGTCTGAAAGAAATTAGCAGCATTCTCAATACTCTTAAAACATACATAAAAGAATAAAGTTATTGACGAGTAAGAATTGTAAGGGAAGGTTCTCTCTCATGGCAGAATGTAATGCTGCTGCCACTACATGCAGTTTATACTGAGTCCCAGCACCTGCAGCCACATATTTCCCCATCTCTCTCTGTCAGCATCAGACTGTTCACCTTCATTTCACAACAGAACAAGGCAGAGGCAAATCCAACAGCAGGTCCATCAAGAAACTAAACCAGGAGATGAGTTAACTTTACAATAGGGCCAATGTGAGGGTCTCACTGATGGGCAAGTGCAGTCTCTGGTGTAGGACTGAGGCACACAGGTCACAACAGGTTCAATACCTGGGTGGGGTTGAGTTGGCAGATCTCAGCTGGGGAAGTGGCGAGGTTGCTACAACTGAACCCAGTGTCCCTGGGTTGGACGTCGGTAATAGTCAAATCGGGATTTTCATTCCTGATCACTATCCACTGGCCCCTAGGTGTACATGTGGAGGGCTGGAACGGCTCTGATGCACAACAACAACCTGCATTTACATAGTGGCCCGTAATTTCCGATAGGAGGCTTCCTGCGTGCGGATGCCTATTGGGAAAAAAAAATCTACGCCCTTACCCGAGGTCCGGCCATTTCCGCTCCTGGGCCTCTCCACAGTCGAAATGTGCAGGGCCCACGTATCCCAGGGAGAGCATGCGGTTCGCAAGCGTCCCTGGGATCACGTGGGCCAGGTGAGCCAATAGGAGAAGGCAATCCCCCTTCATACTTTTGACAGATAGACCTGTCAAAAGTATGAATGGGGATCACTGAAAAAACACATCAAAACATTAAATAGTTTTTTTTTAAAAACTATCACGTTTTTAAAATGAGTTAAAATTACATTAAATTAAATATTTTAAACAAAAATTAAATTTTTTGGGAAAAAAATTGAAGTTTTTTTACAGGGCTAAAAATAAACTTACCTATTTTTAAAGTATTTTTAAATTTTAAACTCTTATGCTGGTAAAAGCAGGCCTTACGCAGGCTTTTACCAGGCGTAAGATTTTTTAAGTGATTTCAGCAGGGCGAAGGTTCTGTGGAAAGCGGGAACTCTTCGCCCGCAGAGGCCCTTCTCCAGGGCAGGCGTGTGATCTGTCAAGAAGTGCCGGTTTTCAGCACATGCGCTTCGCATGCCTGAAACCGGCATTTCCGATGTCCCTACAGGTGTGTACACAGCTCGTACACACCCGTAGGGATCGGAAAATACAGGCCAGTGTCTTTAAAGTAGTAAAAATGTCCCAAGGCACTTCACCAGGAGCATGATCAGACAAAATTTGACACTGAGCCACACAAGATATTAGGACAGGTGACCAAAGGCTTGGTCAAAGAGGTAGGTTTTAAAGGAGCTTCTTAAAGGAGGAGCTGTAGAGAGACAGAGAGGTTTAGGGAGGGAATTCCAGAGCTTAGGGCCTAGGCATCTGAAGGCACGGCCGCCAATGGTGGAGTGATGAAAATCGGGGATGTGCAAGAGGCCAGAACTGGAGGAGCGCAGAGATCTCGGAGGGTTGGAGAGGTTACAGAGATGGGGAGAGACGAGGCCATGGAAAACAATTAGTCGGTCAACCCTCACTGCCCAGGGTCATGTGAAAAAATGGCTACTTGGGAGGGTTGCTGCCAGCATTTGTAGAACAGCACCCCAGTATGAATCACTGCCTTCAGGAGTGGAGGGGAGAAAATTAGGTAGAAAAAAGGGCCAGTTCAGAGCTTGGCTCTCACCATGTTGACGTTGCCAACAGAAGACAGACATCATGCCCGATCTAACAGCAGCCACCGTCTACATTACACTGCATAGAGGCAGGCCACGTTCGCGCCCGGGTGGCCCTGGAGATGGAGCATGCGGTGTTCGCAGGCACGCTCAAGGCCTTCCTCGACCGGTGGGCGCCGCGGGGACTGGAGTGCATCATCACCCCGGCCAACACAATTTTAATTTAATTTAATTTGTTAAGTTTTATTTAAAGTTATATTAGTTACAGTTTATTTGTTTTAGTGCACCCATTCAAAAGAGTACACTGCATAGAGAAGCAAAGATAAAACAAAGATTGTGTGTGATTGTAAGACTTTTACAGTGAGCAAGCAACAAAATATGGAATTTAACATTTGAATTGTGTAACAAAGAAGTGGATCACTGTGGCAAAACTGTGCAGTGCAGAAATTGGTTACAACAAAAAAAACACTTCCTTAACACCACCACCTCTCACTGAGACTCGCATGGTTTCAAAAGCTGATTAACCTTCAAGTGCCATCCTGTACTAACAACATTACTCTTTGGGACCGCGACTGGAACCTTTCCTAGTGACAGTTAGGTTATCAGTTTCAGTTCAGTTCAAGCCAAGTTCAGTTTCCATATACTGCAACATCACAAAAGTGAAATTCAATTATCTTTTTAACTGACGTTTAGGCTGGAGTTTTTAAAATCAAGAAAAAGTTCAACTTGGAGGTGCGTCCGATACACAAGCAATAATATTTTTTCCCCTCGGGGAGTGGAAGGTCTCAAGTTCGAGGTGTGGCCTACGTGCAGAGGCATCCTACATCTTCCCATTTCTTTATTTCAAGGAGTTCCTTTTAGAACTTTGTTAAAGGCGGATATAATGTCACAGCTGCCCCGCAGTAACTCCTGTCGGTCCTGAAACCAGCCATTCATTCATCCCACTCCACCAACAGTGGAAAGAGCTGGTTCAGTAATGCGATTCCTCCCCAGATACCTTGGAAATTAATACCTGTAGTATTTATTAATATGGTAGACCATCAATATCACACCAAATGCTTTTTAATTTGGAATTTAAGTTCAGTTAAATAGGGGAACAAGCCCAAGGACCGGGACTAGATTAGGAAATTAGAAATAGTGAGCCAGAAACCAGCAAAAGTGATGAGTCATTTTGCTTTGCAGCAATGCAGATTATAAAAGAGGAAAGAGAGAGAGAGAGAACACCCAGTTCCCTGAGAAAGTAACAAAAGGTTGAGGGAGTAACACGTTCAGGTAGAAAATAATGAGAAAGCTATCAAAGATGGAGGAGCAGAGAAATAAACTAAATAAGAAAACAGCGAACAGAGATGTAAAGTGACATCCCCTAAAGAAAAAGCAAAATAAAGTTAGGCAACAGACAGGCTTGTGGAGCACAAGATACTGAAATTTAAAAATGAAGTGAAGTAAAACAACCAAATGCATGAGAAACAGGCAGTGGCACAGGTCGACAGGAACACAGCTCAGAGTTCGAATGAAGGCTTACGTACCTGAACTGCCAACCTATCCTTCCTCTTTCCACATTCTGACTAACTGGTGTGCATTTCCTGGTTTTTTAGTTCCGATTTCCACAGATTGCAATTTTACCTTTTTATTATTCCATTCTCATCCTGCAGTTTTTCTACCACAGTCTCCAGCAGGAGAGATGGGAGGGGGTGGGAGGGAGGGGGGTGGAAATCAAACAATTGATCTCAAAGTCCCCTTGGTTGCTGCAAACACTGGGCACTCTTTAAACAGACTGCCTAAAGCGAAAAGTTCATATACAGGAAGCAAACTTCTAAAATAATGTACTGGGAGCAAATGTACAAAAATGGTGGAAACATTTAGAGTTGCAAGTAAGATTAATAAGAAACTGACAGGAGTCCCAACAGGTCACTGCCAGAGAATCATTGCTTGATGTAATTTTTGAGTTTGGTACCTATTAGCACAGGCTCCAGAGTAAGAGTGGCAAATCACACGCTACAGCCCCACCATACACCAGAGGCTGAAGAGAAATCACAGAGTGAGGGACAAATAAATGGCAAGCAACAAATGCCCGTGCAAAGAATGCACAAGGCAGTAAGGGGCTGGGAAGGTGGGTTAGATAGGGACAGGGGCAGATCCTAAATTGTCACACTGTATTAAACTTGAACCAGATATAACCCATAAAGGCAACTGAACAGGCTTAAAAATCAGGGCAACAGACAACATTCTACTGAAGTTTACAGAGGACAAACAAACCACATAGAAGTTACCAATGTAATTTTAGAGTTCAATAACAACTCGTCACAACCCCCATAATAAGATGCCACATCATTCACCCATCTTAGAACAGGTGTGTAACACCCTGGGCTGCTACCGTAAGCCACACTTTGTAAAAAGATTATCCAGAACTAGGTCACAGAGCCTCTTTAAAAAACACTTGAGGAAACAGCAAGGCGACATGGCTCATTAGGCACCGCCTACGAAATTAGCAACAAGGCCTGTAGAACAAAAACTTGGCCTTCTCTTTTTTTGTTGAAAAAAACCCCCACATTTTTCAGCTACATGTAACTGGGAGGGTGCAAGTTCAGGCCAGGCAGGGCTGGTGGAGGGATGAGGTCACTCTGGGCAGCAGCCATGTTTCTGGCACAAAACTGGGTTTATTTCTGGAAGCTCTCAGCAGGATCAGTAGAGAGAGGAGAGAGAGGGGGGGGGGTTGGCAGAATTCTCCGGTCTGTTCGCTGTTAATGACCCTGGTTTCGAATTTGGACAGAATGTTTGCACTTGAAGCAAAACTTATTTTTGGGAGGTGGAGGAGAGGGGGCGATGCTGTCCTTCCCTGCAAGTGCACAGCAAGATTGTGCCTGTTGGTTTCGCTTTTAGCGCCGCTCTTGGGTTTCGAGCTGAAAGGCGAGATCGCGGAGCATGTGATGCCTCCATGCCAATCGATGCGGAAGTGGTTGGGGAAACAGGAGGACGGTTGGAGAAACAGGGGCTATCGCCATAGCCTATTCTGGGCCTGACCGCAAAGGAAAAAAGAAGCAACATCAAAAATCACAATGCAATAAAAAAAAAATTTTTTTAAAGACACTTTTAGTATCGTATTTACAGGAGTTTGAAGGCTGCAGTTTAATTCGAGTCCCTTTCACTTCCGGACTTTTGTTTCTGCTCCTGAAATTGACAAATAGTCTGCGGGAAATACCATTTAAACCACCGGGGAAATTAAAAAAAAAGCACCCTGTCTGACCCACTCCTTTACCCACCAGGATCCACAGCAGCAACAACAAAAGCATTGGCCCCTTCCCCCCCCCCAAACTCACCCAGCTGACGATCCGGGTGATAGTGTGCGGCTGTTGCAGAAAGTTCTTTAAGTCAAACGCTCCGCCCGCCTTGGCTGCACCGTACACGTTCCCTTCCATCTCGTTACTGAGGGGGAGTGAGTTTTGGAGAAGGAGGAGAGAGAGAGAGAGAGAAAAAAGGCTTTCCTGTTATGTTATTTATTGGGGGGTGGGCAAGGGGATGGAAACGAGTCTTCTAAGTGGTTCCCGGCTCAGACTGTTCGGGACACGTCAGTGCGCTGAGCTAGTGAGTGAGTGCGAGCAAAAGGGAGGGCTGGATCATCATGTGACAGCACCTGAGCACAGTCCACAGCGAGCAACGCCAGCACAAACACAAGGGAGTCTAGTGAACAGCAACTCCTCCTAGCACTCATTTCCATCACAATCCCTCCCACCTTTCAACCGAGCTGGCTTTAATGTTACCACTCACACCCAGCAGCTCAAAGGAGTCCTCTCACTGTTACATAAGTGGATTTTTTGACACATTTTCTCAATCCCAGCTTTCCCATTCTTTGCTCGAACTTCTCAAATATGTCCCTTTGCTCGTTAGAATCTTGTTGGCTTCTTCTGTGTCCACCTGCTTTAAATCCGTTTGCAACACCCCGCCGTTTAATCGCCTGCTGTTGTAACATTCTGTAGCTTATTTTTTATCTGCTTTGTTTATTTTTAGGATGCGGAGATGCCGGTGTTGGACTGGGGTGGACAAAAATGAGAAGAGCATTTTTTTACAGCGCTTTTTTTTTCCTGTTGACCTATTGGACCTCCCACCTCCTGTTTTAGTTCTGCCCCCCCCCCCCCCCACCTTTCTCACTCCCCATCCCCGCGGGAACATTGAAACGTTCAGCAGGTGAGAGGCAATGAGTAAAATGCAGGTTGTTTCTTTAAAAATGGGAGCAAAATCTAATGAAAACGCGGAGAATCGTAGAATGATACAGCACAGGAGGAGGCCATTTGGCCCATTGTGCCTGTGCTGGCTCTTTGAAAGAGCGATCCATTTCATCCCGCTCCCCTGCTCTTTCCCCATAGCCCTGCACATTTTTCCTTTTTAAGTATATATCCACTTCCCTTTTGAAAGTCACTATTGAATCTGCTTCCACTGCCCTTTCAGGCAGTGCATTCCACATCATAACTCATTATATTAAAAAATTCTCCTCCTCTCCCCTCTGGATTTTTTTTTGCCAATTATCTTAAATCTGTCTCTTCTGGTTACTGGCCCACCTGTAAATGGTAATAGTTTCTCCCCATCTACTCTATCAAAACCTCTCATCATTTTGAATACCTCTATTAAATCTCCCCTTAATCTTCCCCTTAAGCAACTACGACAATGAATGGTGGGTTTAAACAATACATTTTAGGTAGGTTTTTAAGAGGTGGTTTCCCCTGGCTGGAGTGTCTAGAACTAGGGGACATAGTCTCCGGATAAGGGGTAGGCCATTTAAGACTGAGATGAGGAGGAATTTCTTCACTCAGAGGGTTGTGAATCTTTGGATTTCTCTGCCCCAAAGGGCTGTGGATGCGGAGTTTTTGAGTATATTCAAGGCTGAGGTCGATAGATTTTTGGATTCTAGGGGAATCAAGGGATATGGAGATCGGGCGGGAAAGTGGAGTTGAGGTCGATGATCAGCCATGATCTTATTGAATGGCGGAGCAGGCTCGAGGGGTCGTATGGCCTACTCCTGCTCTTACTTCTTATGTTCTTAATGATTAAACATCAATGTTCCCTCTAATTTCTGCGCATGCACAGTTTTTCCATCGTAAAGCCGACAAGCGGCCTGAGCAGGACCTACAGACTGCTGCGCAGCGTAATGGGAACACTGGTAAACATCAGTTCAAAATTTTTTGATCGAAGAAGGAACTAGACATAGGAAAGCCTGTGTGAGATGTGATTCATGCTGAATAGTACATTTCACATTCCCACTCCCACTTCTCAACTCGGGGACAGAACTCTAAACCTTTGGGATAATGCAGGTGGCGTACAAGATGGTGGGTTGATTGTTTTCATTTACTTTAGGTTGCAAGTTCAAATCTTGTCATTTCTACATGTGAATGTACATTTTTATCATGACCCCCCCCCCCCCCCCTTCCCAGTGAGAGGGCATAGATTTAAAGTAATTGGTAGATGGATTAGAGGGGAGTTGAGAAGAAATTTTTCACCGAGGGTAGTGGGGGTCTAGAACTCTCTGCATGAAAGGGTGGGAGAGGCAGAAACCCTTATCGCATTTAAAAAGTACTTGGATATGCACTTGAAGTGCTATAACCTACAGGGATACGGACCAAGAGCTGGAAAGTGAGATTAGGCTGGATAGCTCTTTTACGGCTGGCACAGACACAATGGGCCGAATGGCCTTCTTCAGTGCCGTAAACTTCTATGATTCTATGAAATAGTGTTCTGAGAAACGATCCACTATTGTATATAATAGCAAAATACTGCGGATGCTGGAAATCTGAAATAACAACAGAAAATGCTGGAAATACTCAGCAGGCCAGGCAGCATCCGTGGAGAGAGAAACAGAGTTAACGTTTCAGGTCTGAGACCCTTCATCAGAACTGGAAAAAGCTGGAGATGGAACAGATATTAAGCAGGTGCAGAGACAGGGGGGGGGGGTTTAGGAGGGGAGGAAGGAATTGAAAGAACATACTATTGTATATGTTGTTTACTATATAGTGCTGAATGAAACAATGGTCTGAAAACTTTAAAAATAATTTTTCACATTGCAAACTGGGAAAGGTGGAAATGATGCATGCTCCTCCCACCCCATCTTGCGTACAGTTCTCGGTTGAGAGGGGAGGACAGCTGAGCTTGTGCATGTCTCCAAGGACACCACCAATACTTACCTTTTTAATTGATGTATAAAGCTCCTAAGCAGTGCAAGATTCTTATAGATAGCTTGGACAGTGTCACAGCTGATAGAAGAACATAAGGAATAGGAGCAGAAGTGGGCCATACGGCCCCTCAAGCCTGCTCCACCATTCAATAAGATCATGGCTGATCTTCGACCTCAACTCCACTTTCCTGCCCGATCCCCATATCCCTAGATTCCCTGAGCAATGTTCCCAAGCAATACAGAATTGTCCTTGCCTAAATGGGGAGGGAATTGTTCGATTACAATCACAGCCTGGATTAGTGGTAGCACTTTTGCTTCCGAGTCAGTCGGTCATGGGTTAAAACACCACTCCAAGATCTGAGTACATAAATCTATGCTGATACTTCAGTGCAGTATTGAGGGAGTGCTGTATTGCTGAAGGTGCACCTTTTGGATGACATGTTAAACTGAGGTCCTGTCTCCTTGTTCAAGTGGACATAAAATATCTCGTGGCACTACTGGAAGAACTGCAGGGGAGTTATCCTGGCCAACATTTATCCCTCCACCAAAACAGATTACCTGGTCATTTATTTCATTGCTGTTTGTGGGACCTTGCAAACTAGTTGTCACATTTTTTGACAAAACAAGTGACTACACTTTAAAAAGTAATTCATTGGCTGTGAAGCTTAAGATGTGAAAGGCACTTTATAAAATGTAAGTTCTTTCTTTAATATGGTTGTACTTACCCAGAGAAGGGGAGGCAAATCTCAGTAAGGTCTTGCCTAGACCTAGACAGACCATGCAGTTCATTTACCTACAGGTTCTCACTGGAACTATCTCCACTGTCCTTTTAAATCCTTTCCACTACTCTGTATCTTATTGTAACCACATTAGTTGTATGTGTTCACAATACTCCATGTGTGGTTTCATTGTCTTACAGAATCCATTATCACTTCCTTACATGGATCTCCTTATACACCAGAAAGAGTTAACATTTAACATTTGACCATCGATTTAAACAATCAAACGAACGATAATCGAGCGAACGCACGCAGGCGCGCACTTAGACAAATGATACGCACGCACGCATTCATACCATACATATTGGAACTTACGCTCGATCGAACGAACGAACGCTTGAATGAACGAACGAACAATTGAATGAATGATCGAATGATCGAACGAACAATGCCAGTAGGACTGGCGTAAAATGGGTTTTTTCTTGGTTTATTGGAATAAATGTTATCTGTAGCATTTAATTGGATTATGATGGTGCTATGTGTTTGTACACTGGTGTTGAAATGGTTTTTGTTTTATGTGGAGTTAACTTTGAGATTTATTATTTTAAATTAAAAAGTTGTGTGGTATTGTTTAAGGGTATTTGTACTGTAAGCATTATTGATTATTTGTAAAATTAATCATTGCATTTATATTAACTATAAGGCTGTTTTTAAGGCTTTATTTTTTTACTGTGATGGATGAATGTAATGGATTTACTATGTAATGGATTTACTATGTAATGGATTTACTATGTAATTGATGAGTTGTACAGGTATTATTGTTTTTGAATAAAAATATTTGACCATCGATTTAAAGTGTAATCACTGTTGTTTTGTAGGCAAATGTTAACTTATCTTTCTGTTTCAGATGCGGATCAGCCTGCTATGCCCCCAGCTTTTACTTTTAAACCATTTTTATAATGGCATTTGCTTAATTTGGATTCCAGGAGACCAGTCTTTGAGCTGGCTGACTGCCTTTAATAATATCACTGCAGAATCATAGACCTATGAAAAACTGGGTCTGCCATAAGTCTGATTTATTACTGTATAACTGTGGGTAGCCCGTTCACAGACAACGATGAGTGCCAGTATAAAAGCAGCATTCAGTGTAATTTGTCCCAAATTGCTCAGTGCGTGTGGATCTATTTGAATGATATTCCATTCCTCTGAACAGCCTAGTTCCCTATATGACCCAGTATCACCTTGGACATTCCATGTTTAACACTTTCATCACCGTCATTTATAAATAGTGTGCAGCACAAAGTATTAAAGTCATTTCAACTTCCATTTAGGAAAAGTTTCATTGAACACAACACTTTAGTTATTCTTATGTCAATTTATTATCCAGTTGAAAACATGTTTCTTTATCCTAAATAAAGTCTCTTTTGAGGCACCTTATCAAGTTCCTTCTGAGAGGCGGAATATATGACATCCACCAATCTGTTGTGTCTTTAAATAATTATGTTAAACATGGCTTGCCTTTTATACATCCGTTTTGCCTTGGAACAGTTGCTTTACCATTGTTAACGGTGCTTGAATTGCTTCCTTCATAACATTCCTTTACCCTCCTACGTGATGCATATTTAATTTGCATCCGCTCTTCAACAGCATTCCATTTTTATTTGATTTTCCTCACTAGCATTTTTTTCACCAAAAGTGCCCTTTAAATTCAGCCTGTGCACCATCTCTTGCTCCTAATCATCTCACCCTACCAAGTCTGACCGTATAATCACTGGTGCTCAGATGTACTCCTATATATCTCTAAAATTTTCATAATCCAAGACTTGCTGTTAAATACCAGATCATATCTGGCCCCCTCCTGGTCTCTTTTTCAACATGCTTAGCAAAGAAGCAACCCTGCATTAGCTCCATGAACTGACCTGTTTTTTAATTTAGAGTAAGGGACAGCTATGGCACAGGTGTCATAATTTCCAGCCATTCTGGTCCTTGATCTGTACTCCCCCCACAGGATTCCATGTCAGTAAGAGACACAATAACTTACTGTATGTACAAGCAAAATATTAGACTCCTGTCTTTTCATCACATCCTGAAAGCACTAATTTTCTTTACATGACTTTAATCAGGAACAATTAAGAATGCGCAAGAATTTTTTAATATCATTTATATCAGCTATGCATACAAGTGGATTTTATTATGTATAGATTCAGCATGCCAATGGCTGACAGGGAGTTACAAAGGTGTCAGCTGTCACTCAGTGCTAACACTCTTGCTTGTGAGGCAGAAAGTGATGGGTTCAAGCCCCAATCCAGAGACTTGAGCAGATAATCTAGGCTGACGCTCCAGTGCAGTACCGAGGGAGTGCTTCACTGCCAGAGACGCTGTCTTTCAGATAAGACGTTAAACCGAGGCCCAATTTGCCCCCACAGGTGAATGTAAAAGATCCCACGGCACTATTCAAAGAGCAAGGGGGTTCTCCTGTTGTTCTGGCCAATATTTATCCCACAACCAGCATCACTAAAAATAAACCAGATTATCTGGTCATTTATTTCATTGCTGTTTGCGGGGCCTTGTGCACAAATTGGCTGGCTGCAATGTTTCACCACATTTCACAATACTTAATTGGATATGAAAGGGGCTATCCAAATACAAGTTCTAAGTACTTATGCAATGATTCAATTGATTGGTTCTGATTACTTTATAAACTTAAAGAATGGTCCTACTGCCAGCTGTTCTTTGCAGTATAAATGTGCGCAGTTTTTAAACTGTTTTTTGACTGGTCTTACTCTTTTGGCATGCACACAGACATTGTTAGAGCTGGTCTGATATGGGTGTGGGGACAAACCAGAAGCAGTGAAGTGAGAGTTACAGCGTCAGGAAACACAGACTGTTCTGTTAGGATCTGCTTATCAACAGCCGATTATTGGGAAATCAACAATGCTTTATCTATTTGAATAATATTTGAACTATTGTAGTACAAAGGGATATTTGTACTCTAGGGAAACTGTCAGTTTTTATATACTTAATGGTCCTGTATGACTTTCTGCGAGAGGCCATAACCGTGCACTGTGTTGTGTGTTTCTCTCTCCCACACAAATTGTTTTTGCAAAGTCATCTGCTTGGAAACAAAGTAAGAAGCTATTGAGTTCTATCTGAATGTGTCCTTTGGCAACACTCCAATTGCAATTCCTGGTATTGAGCAGAGACACACGGGCATTTTTATGACATCTAAGTGAAATGAATTGGAGCTGTAACCAGTGACATGTGAAAAACAGAATGAGTTAAAGGAACTGCATACTTTAAATTCTTGCCTTGTGCTTTTAAAACAAATGCTATAGTTCAAGCGTAAATCTCCAGTATTTTACAGTATCAGAATCTGCTCTTTCTGGCAACTTTGATGCCTTTCAACACTGACTTCAGAGAATATCAAAATGACAGCGGTTCATTTTGATTCTCCAGATCCTCTAACCCAGAGAAAGGAAGCATCCTGATGTGACCCTGTTTGATACTTAGGCGTGAGGTGAAAGGACCATCATTATAACACTGTTAATAGGTCCTGTCAAGTCACATGAATATAGAGGATACATAAATAAAAAGGCACAGGTACACTCTATAGCCCATCGGTGGACTGACCTAACTGCTGTCACAATATACCTTCTGTTTCCTTGACCAAGTAGCCATTTTTCATGTTTTAGTTTAGACCAAATGTGAGGAACTCGTGGACTTCTTCATCCCCAAGATTGAGAGCACCTTTGCAGCTGCCTCTGCTGCTTCCTGCCCTTCTACCACTCCTAACCTTGACCCATACATCCTCTTCAACTGCCAGCCCATCTCCAACCTCGTTCCTTTCTAAGGTCCTTGAACGTGTCATTGCCTCCCAGCTCCGTGCCTATTCCTCACAATATTCCCTTTGAATCCCTCCTGTCTGGCTTGCACCCTTCCCACAACAGTCCAAGCCAGTCACAAGTGACGTCTTCCACGACTGTGGTGCTTGTCCACCCTGGCCTCCTCTCCACTGTACGGTTGACAACGCCATCCTTCTCCAATGCTTCCCCTCCATTACGCAGCTCCATGCAACTGTCCTTGCACAGTTCTGTTCCTTAACCAAACGCAGCCAGTACATCTCCAGTAATGGCTTCTCTTCCCTTTCCCACACCATCATCTCAAATGTCTCCACCTGGAATACTGCATTAAGTTTTGGGGGCACCAAACTTCAGGAAAAATATATTGACCTTGGAGTGGGTGCAGTACAGATTCACTAGAAGGATGAGTCATGATTACCTCCAGGTTAAACTGGGAAGTCTGAAGACATTGTTTTTGGGTTCCACGACAAACCCTGCTCCCTCGCAGCCACACTCCCAGGCTGAAGCAGGCCATCCATAATCCTAGCATCCTGTTTGACTCCAAGATAAGGTTTAAACCTCACATCCTATCTGTCACCAAGACTGCTTACTTCCACCTCTGCAACACCGACAGCCCTCCATCCAGGGATCAGCACATTGAATTGAATTGGGGAAGAATAGATCAGAGCCAGCAGATCATGGAGAGATGATCAGGGACTGACACATTGGGGTGGGGTGGGGAGATCATGGTCAGCACATTAGGGCCAGGACATCGAGGAGGTCGGGGTGAGTGCACCTAAGAGGGTAGGTTAGGGTTACAAGTAGCTTAGAAATTATCTTGAAAAGAATGACGAGTAGTACCACAAAATGTAAATTTGTATATTCATTGTTTTGAGCTCTAAGAAAATGGAATAGCAAGCATTGTTACAAAAATAAGTAATATTGTGATAAGTAAACCATTAATCTAAATTACATGACAAATTGCATTCATGTATCTGTCATTCTTTCCTACTCTTTTCAACCTTGCACTATAGGAATTGGTCCTTTACCTAGGCTTCTTAATTTAAAAAATTCTACGAGATATTTGAGTCAGATTCCTTGTAACTTTGAGCTGCAAGTCCACGCAAAGAATGAATTGGTTGAAAGTTTTCTTCTCAATGTTATGCTGAAATAAGATATTTTATTCAGGCTACTTATTGTATTTCTATGGCAGTATTTATCAGTGTGTTCTGCTCTGTAAAATGAGGATTAAAATATTTTGTATTCCCCTGGAAAGTGAATACATTCAATCAAGTACTGCGTGACATTTCCCTTTAAGCGTAAAGGTGACAGAATGTGTCACTGCTAACAGGGAAGTTGAGTAACCAAAACCTGCTGCCATGACTGCCCTTCTGGTTACAGCTCACTGGAAAAAACGGTCTTAAAGAGCAGGAAGTACCGCACACACTTAGATTCTTCGGTTTGTTTGTGGTTAAGTCTAGTTTAGCTGTCATTTCAGGTTTATAAAACCAGACATTTAGTTTACATTAAGAAGGCACATTGTATTTAATAGTATGAACACCAATTATAAATACATGTATGCAATTAAGAATTTCACAGCCACAGTTTCTCCCTATCCTGTAAAGTCATTCACTCAGAACTGATGGGGAGGTGGAGTGGGAGATGGGAAGAAAACAGGAGCAACAAATGCTCGAAGTCTGGGAATACTGAGGGGCCAAGGTTTACAATTGATCAGGTTTACAATTTGTGCATAAATTCACAGAACGATGTTCGATATAGTGTATGTGTGTGTGTGTAAAAAAAAGAGGGAAATTGGGCTGCAGATCTTTTTGTAGGTCCTGCCCTACTTCTCCTTCACTTGGGAGGATTGGCATGTCGGAGCTGCAGATTTTTAATTCACCATCATGGCAAGCAGCAAGGAGGGCCCACCAATTGCTCCAGTTTTTCATCTCAATCGCTGGATACCTGGCCAGTCATTGTACTGAGTGACTGCAGGATGAACTCAGCCTTTACATAAGAAAAGTAGGGATTAGAAAAGAACATTTAGCCCATCGAAGTCCATACTTCTAGTACCCGCTAACTAGTACCCTTACTAGAATTCAGATCAACGACACAACAAAGCAGGCTTACACAATGCTCCAATGCTGCTCTTAAATATTATTTCATGTTCCTTAATTTTATTTCCATTTTAATAAATGTTTTAAGGTTTTCATCATCAACATGTTCATCAATAACCTCGAGGGCTTTTATTCCTGCATCCTGGTAGTAGTCCGACAGTTCCTCTGCATATGAAATCCATACACAGTTGTGGCACCCTTTCATACAGCACCAGGTAGGGGGTATTGGGGGAGGTTTGCAATTTGCCCTAAAGCAACTGTCATCCTTATTACTTTGTTCTTTATGTTGAAGAAGACTCTGGTTGTTTTCTTTATTCTCCTTGCAGTTCAGGTTCCTGGAGGGAGTAAAGAGCCGTTTGCACATGGTGGTAGTTCGGTTAAAGTACAATATCTGCAAAGCTCTGAAGAGTCCAGGCAAGTGCGATGAAAGAGGCAAGCTTGATGTCCACCTAAATCCATTGGAGGAGAACCTTGAAAGCCGTCCTAGAGCCCCCTGAGGATTAAAATAAAGAAAGCTTATTGCTCATTGCAAAGCATATAAAAATGCAGTGCTTATTAGTGTATTGAACTGAAATATTGTGAAATACCAGGATCTAAACAAAGAAGCTTTGTCAATGAGGACATAAAGAAAGTCCCTGTCCCAAAACAATTAGTGGTTAAAGCTCCATGATGGTTCAATGGCAAATGTACCTCTGGCGTGGTACTGAATCCTGCAGATCAGCTTGGCCCCAGCTTCAATCCCTGGTCTGGACTGGTCTCAGACAGAATGGCAGTAAGATGGCCACAGTGCCCCATAGCTAGAAACGTTATACAGGGTTCCTGCTCCTGATCACTGTCCAGTGACCCCCCTGATGGAAAGCACATGTATGGGTTTGGTTGGGGACAGGATCGGACTGGGCTGTGATATCCCGACAGTCGAATAATCTGCTGACACTCGCCGTCTGGGCTCGCACTTGAAGAAAGGCTTTATGAGTGTGCTATCAAGAGGGCTTATCTGCATGCCTGTGCGTTCAAGGATTAGCAGAGGCCATTCTGAGGCTCATGCAGGTAGTTCTGTCTTAGTTCTCTGTTTGATCAGCAAGTGGTTTCAAGATAAAGAGGACTATTTTACAGCCTCTCTTAATTTTTAATGCCTCGTCATCTCTTTGCACCTTAGAGAACTGTAAATTTTACTGGGAAGAGTTTATTTATAAAATAAATTGTCATTGCTGCTTTGTATTCAAATAGGAAATGGGTTATATGAAAAATTAAACCACATTGTTTCAGAAGCCATTTTATTGCTTTGAACCAGAGGCATTTCTACTGTTAAGAATGATTTGTTAAATGCTTCCCCCCACCCCGCCCCGCCCGCCATGGCCCAGCTGGTTATGGCACTGAGTAGCTGAGCCACAAAACTACAAAAGTCCCAGGTTCGAATAGTACCTCCAGCCTAGAGATGGGGGAGGGGTAAAGCAGCTTGGATTCCCATTCCCAATCCAGGGATCCCTACTGGGAGTGGATGAGGATAGTAGGTCGGTTGTAATGCTTCACGCAGTTTGTAACCTCACTCACTATCTTGGCTCACACAAAGAGATTGTCCGACACCTAAAGAACCATAGTCCAGACAAAGAAGGGGAGAATTTGTCAAATAAAAAAGATTTGCTAATCTGTTAGTAGATTGTAAACAATGAATCCTCTTGAATGACCAGAACAGTACTTGGCAGCACAGGATAGGAAACAGGATGCAGAGCTGGGCAATAAACTTCAGAGCTTAGTGATATGGTGTGTTATTTTTCATTTACATAGTATTGTTCTTTAGCCAAGACAATCAGGATGCAAGAGTCAACCTCTCCCCTCACTACTCATTGGTCCACCCCAAATATTGTGTGTCAACTTTTAAATCCAATTATAAAATATCTATCACTTAAATACAAAAGAAAATCAATTAAATCATAATGAAACACTATTTTTGTATGCACGGGTGCTTAAACTGAGTGAATATGTGACCTTTGATCGTACTTCACAATTTAATTAGTCAGTACAATATCTTGCATTTATATAGCACCTTTAACATCGAAAAACGTCCCAAGGTGCTTCAGGGGAGCGTAAATTGACACTGAGCTAAAGGCGATATGGAGATGGGTGACCAAAAACGTGGTCAAAGAGGCAGGTTTTAAGGAGCGTCTTAAAGGAAGAGGGTGAAGTGGAGAGGTTTAGGGAGGAAATTCCAGAGCTTAGGGCCTATACGGCTGAAGGCACAGCCACCAATGGTGGAGAGAAGTGAGTGGGGATTCAAGAGTGGCCAGAGTTGGAGGAACGCAGAGTTTTTGGTGAGTTTTAGGAGGTTACAGAGATCAGGTGAGGTGAGGCCATGGAAGGATTTGAATACAAGGAAGAGAATTTTAAAACCAAACCGTTGGTGGACCGGGAGTCAACGTAGAGCAGTGAGCACAGGGGTGATGGGTGAGCAGGACTTGGTGCTGGGTTAACAACTACAACTTGCATTTATATGGCATCTTTAATGTAGTAAAATGTCCCAAGGCGCTTCACAGGAGCGTTATCAAACAAAATTTGACACCAAGCCACATAAGGAGATATTAGGGCAGATGAGTCAAAGAGGTAGGTTTTAAGGAGCATCTTAAAGGAGGAAAGAGAGGTAGAGAGGCGGAGAAGTTTAGGCAGGGAATTCCAGAGCTTAGGGCCCTTGGCAGCTGAAAGCACAGCTGCCAATGGTGGACCGATTAAAATCGGGATGCGCAAGAGGCCTGAATTAGAGGAGCGCAGATATCTTGGAGGGTTGTAGGTCTGGAGGAGGTTACAGAGATAGAGGGGTGAGGCCATGGAGGGAATTGAGAACAGGGATGAGAATTTTAAAATCAAGGTGTTGCTTAACCGGGAGCCAATGTAGGGCAGCGAGCACAGGGGTGATGGGTGAACAGGACTTGGTGCAAGTTACGATATGGGCAGTAGAGTTTTGGATGAGCTTAAGTTTATGGAGGGTGGAAGATGGGAGGCTGTCCAGGAGAGCTTTGGAATAGTCAAGTCTGGAGGCAACAAAATTATGGATGAGGGTTTCAGAAGCAGATAAGCTAAAGCAGGGGCAGAGACGGGTGATGTTGCGGAGGTGGGAGTAGGCAGTCTTTGCAATGGAGAGGATATGGGGTAGGAAGCTCAGCTCTAGGTCAAATAGGTTGCGAACAGTCTGTTCAGCCTGAGACATTACCCAGGAAGTTGGATAGAATTGGTGGCGAGGGAACAGAGTTTGTGGCGAGAGCACGGAGTTTGTGCCGAGGGCTGAATACAACGTCTTCGATCTTATCCAAGAGTAGATTTCGGACAAGCAGTCTGACAAATTAGAGGCAATGGAGGGGTCGAGAGAGGAGCTGGCGAGACAGAGCTGGATGTCGTCAACGTACACGTACCTGACATCATGTCTTCGAATGATGTTGTTGAGCAGCAGCATATAAATGAGAAATAGGAAGGGGCCAAGGATAGATCCTTGGAGTCCAGAGGTAATGGCGCAGGGGCAGGAAGAGAAGCCGTTGCAGGATATTCTCTGGCTACAACTAGATAGGCAAAAGTGGAACTAGGCAACATGCTCAAGGACTTTGGAGATGGGGCAGTAGTAACATGCAAGGATGGAGGGGGTCTTGGGTGTTTTTTTTGAGGAGCGGATGACAGTAGATTTGAAAGGGAGGGGTACAGTACTTGAGAAGGAAGCATTTACAAATCAGCTCGCATGGAGACTAAGAAAGAGAAGTTGGGTGGTCAAAAGTTTAGTGGGAATAGGGTCAGAAGAACATTTGGTGGGTCTCGTGGAGATGAGCTTGGAGGGGGCACGAGGAGAGATAGGAGGAACTACAGAAAGATGCAAGTTCAGGGGGGAAGCTTGGCTTGGTGGGCAAGGGGAAGGAGAAAATTGAGAAAGACAGAAATAAAAAATCAGGCAGGGTTCCCACTCGTGTTTGCCGTCCTGTGACCTCTGCTGGAAAATGTATGTGTATGGACATCAGGTGAGAACAGAACATAACTCCCCAATGACAGGGTGTGAGATGGAATCAATAGCAAGGGTAAGGAGTTTTTGGTGGGGCTGAATACAATGGCTTTGATCTTCCCTATATTCAGTTGGAGGAAAGTTCTACCTCCATGACTTGGCATCAGACAAGCAGTCTGACAGCACAGGTAATTGAAGAGTTGAGGGAATTGGTGGTGAGGTAGAGTTGTGTGCGTTACAGTAATCAGGGGTTAGGTGGATGAAGGAGGTTTAAGACATGGGGCAAGAAGCAACTGCATGGATGGCCCCTCTCTTGGGAGTCCTTAAGGTATTTGGACTTAGTGTAATTTTTTTACAGAGAGTATTGGCACGCAATCCATTGTGCTGACATCCTTGTGCATACCCTTTCCAGAAAGGCTCATTCGATAGTGATTTTGAGCAGGAACTCTGGCTGACTTCCCAACTTGGAGACATTAGTACCCTAACTATTGCCCCAATTGAGATCAGCTAACTCAGCAGGGATCATCTGGGAGCTTCCTGCTCTATGTAGCTCAGTATCAGAACAGGCAATGCACTTTTAAGCCAAGACTTCTATGAGAGGGCTCTCAATTGTTTTATACAGTGTCTTTTTTCTTTCTAATTCCTTCAGGCAATCAATTACTTTAACAGTAATAAGCAAACAGTTGTTGTATCATTTTGACAGATGATCATAGTTCCTTCAAAAAGAGCAATTAAAACTCAACATCTGCAACTCTGGTGCTATCAAAGTGACAGCAGCACAAGCGAGGATCTCTTGAAACCACAGTATTGAAGAAGTTAACGATTGCTGCAGTACACCACACTGGAAATTCAGACTGCTTGATTTTCCAATCATAGCTGTGCCAATGAGAGGGGGGGAAAAAGGGGAACTGACCCAGGCCACTCCTAACTTTTCAGTTGCCTGTAATGCAGCAAGGTTGGCCAATGCCTGGTATCCAGGCACAGGGAAAGAAAGACTTGCATTTATATAGTGCCATTTACGACCTCAGGACGTCCTAAAGCGCTTCACAGCCAATGAAGTACTTTTTAAGTGTAGTCACTGTTGTAACGTCAGAAATGCAGCAGCCAATTTGCGCACAGCAAGCTCCCACAAACAACATGATAATGACCAGAAAACCTGAGCGAGGGATAAATATTGGCCAGGACACCAGGGATAACTCCTCTGCTCTTCTTCAATAGTGTCATGGGATCTTTTACATCCACCAGAGAGAGCAGCCGGGGCCTCGGTTTAATGTCTCATCCGAAAGACGGCACCTCCGACAGTGCAGCACTCCCTCAGAACTGCACTGGAGTGTCAGCCTAGATTTTTGTGCTGGAGTCTCTGGAGTGGGACTTGAACCCACAAACTTCGGGCTCAGGAATGGAATGGGAGAATAATCCAATCAAATATAATTGAAGGCTCGAAAAGACATGTTTAGATTCAATGCCCTTCAGAGTGAAGGTCACTCCCTCCCCATACAGCCAGGCACCCAGACACACGATAAACAGCACTCACCGCGCCGGGCGGCTTCCAGCGGACACACAAGGCGCGGATTGAGCTGGTCATGGGCCCGAGTGCAGCGAGACAGCCCGGCTCTCCCGGGGCCTAGCGCAGCCCGGCTGCCTAGCAACGGAAGCTCCGCCTGATTGACAACGACTCCAGCCAATCAAGGACCGCGGCTCCGGGTTACGTACCGCTCCAGCCAATCAAGTATCGCAGCTCCGGATTACGTACGACTCCAGCCAATCAAGTACCGCGGGTCCGGATTCCGTACGACTCTAGCCAATCAAGGGCCGCAGCCCCTGGTTACGTGACTGTTAATGGGCCAATCGGGAGGAAGGTGAAAGGTGGCGGTGGCAGACACGAGGCCGAGTGTGGGTTTGGAGCCATGGGGAAGCATCGGAAGATCAAAGCTGTCGACCCCTATTACTCGGGGCCCAGGAAGCGGCAGCAGGAGCAGCGGGACAGGTTGGGGAAGGAGCGTTCGCTGCTTCACAGCCGCTAGAGTGCGAGGAAGCGCCCTGTGACCCGTGTGCGCGGGACATTCCCCATCCACACAGCGCTGCCCGAGCCCTGGCGACTCCCACCGGCCCGCGGCCTGGGTTACTGGGGTCCATCCCACTCGCTGGTATCCCGGGGCCCTGGCTAATGTTTGTCCCTCAACCAAACAGCAGTACAAAACCAGGTGCTCTATCCATCGCCTTCGAGTCAGAAGGTCGTGGGTTCAAGCGCCACTCCAGAGACTTGAGCACAAAAATCTAGGCTGACACTCCAGTGCAGTGTTGAGGGAGCGCTGCACTGTCGGAGGTGCTGTCTTTCCGAAGAGACGTTAAACCGAGGCCCGTGTGCTCTCTCGGGTGGACGTAAAAGATCCCATGGTCCTATTTTGAAGAAGAGCAGGGGCGTTATCCTCAGTGTCCTGGCCAATATCACTAAAAACAGATTATCTGGTCATTTATCACATTGCTGTTAGTGGGAGCTTGCTTTGCGCAAATTAGCTGCCGCGTTTCCTACATTACAACAGTGACCACACTTAAAAAAATTCTTCATTGGCCCTAAAGCGCTTTTGGACGTCCAGTGGTCATGAAAAGCGCTATATAAATGCAAGTCTTTCTTTCATTGTGGTGTGTGGGATCTTGCTGTGTGCAAATGGGCTGCCACATTTCCCTACATTACAACAGTGAATACACTTCACAAGTACTTCATTGGCTGTAAAGCAGTTTGGGATACCCTGAGGTTGTGAAATGTGCTATATAAATGCAAGTTTTTTTTTTAAAGCATATTATTGATAAATCTTTATACGACTGCACATCATCCAACCATTCCACGCCCATAACTAATGTGGTCAGGTCAGTTAACTCTCTAACACTGGTTCCTTAACCCACTAGATCATTGGGGAGTCACTTCTGTTTTCACAATTTTACTAATAAGAGTTGAAAGTTGAGCACTTGCTCGATTAAAGGTTTCTGTAACCTCGTGACCCAGGAATTATAAACATGCCACTGAGTATTGGCATTTAAAATGGGGGAGATGAAACTAAATCTGATCTCCTGCTTTGAAATTACATGAATGGCTGAGACAAAACAGAACATAATCAAACTTTATTATGGTTATCTGTGTTTTATTAATGATCAGCAACATACTGGGCCGGATTTTCCGATCGGAGGCTTCCTGCGTGCGGATGCCTCCGATCTGGAAAAATCTACGCACTTACCTGCTGACTCCGTAGGTCCCGAGACTTCCGATCCTGGGCCTCTCTGGGTCCGCGCGCGCAGAGGCCCAGGTATCCCAGAGGCGCAGGCGGTTCGCAAGCGTCCCTGGGATCACGTGGGCCATGGGGAACCAATCAAAGAAGGGAATCCCCCTTCACACTTTTGACAGGGCTCTACGCATAGATATGTCAAAAGTATGAATGGGGATCACATTTAAAAACACAGTTAAACATTAAATAAGTTTTTAAAAAATCACGTATTTAAAATTAGTTAAAATTACATTAAATTAAATATTTTAAACAAATTTAATTTTTTGAAAAATAATAAAGTTTTTTACGGGGCTAAAAATAAACTTACCTTTTTAAAAGTATTTTAAAATTATAAATGAGTGGGAAAAAATGTATTTTTAATTTTTTTAAACTCTTATGCTGGTAAAAGCAGGCCTTACTGCTTTTACCAGGCATAAGATTTTGAAAGGTTTTCAGCGGGCGGAGGTTGTGCAGAAAGCGGAACTCTCTGCCCGCGGAGGCCCTTCTCCAGGGCAGGCGGATGACCTGAAACTGGCACTTGCGAGGCCCCTACGGGTGCGTACACAGTCGTGGGGGTCGGAATATCCGGCCCACTATGTTATAAATCCATCATAACACCAAAATCCTTACATTAATTGTGCTTTATTAGTTTTTTGGGGGGGGAGAAGGTGAAATTTTTCATCAGATGTTGGTACTGGAATGGAACATTTTCACCAGTTTGACACAAGTCTTAAGCCTCAAGCTCTCTCTGGTCACTGCTCCTGCAACCCCCCCTTGCAGCTGAAGGGAAAACCTTCATCTACAGCCTGGCTGGATTTGAGCTTCTAATCCAGGTTATTGGGCAGAGTTTTAATTCTGCAACAACCAGCCCCCAAATATCATAAGAAATAGGAGCAGGAGTAGGCCATAAAGCCTCTCGAGCCTGCTCTGTCATTCATAAGATCATGGCTGATCTTCGACCTGAACTCCACTTTCCCGCCCAATCCCCATATCCCTTGAATTCCCTAGAGTCCAAAACTCCTCAGCCTTGAATATGCTCAACAATTCAGCATCCACATCCCTTTGGGGTACAGAATTCCAAAGATTCACAACCCTTTGAGTGAAGAAATTTCTCCTCATCTCAGTCCTAAATGGACCCCATATCCTGAGAAAATACCCTCTAGTTCTAGACTCTCCAAGCAGGGGTATCATGAGGTTTTTAATGATTACTTTTGCCTCCTCATTGCATTTTGTAGGGGGAGTGGGTAGTTTGTTAAGGTAGAAGAGTGAGGAGTCCAGTAATCATTAATTTCTTTGCGTCTCATGAAGTCTGATCCCCAAATCACATAACTACCCTGAAGAGGTTTTTAACTCCTTGGCAGAGGTGGCTTTTTCTTATAGGAAAAGACACAATTCATAATAAACAAGGACATTAATAGCAAGCACTTGTGATCATGCAGCATGCATTACCAAGCAGCAAACATGCTCCTTTCACATGGTTGGGTCACAGATTTGAGTTGTTGTTGAAGGAGCTTGGGAGGAAAGAGGGAGTGAGCAGAGAGAATTGCCCTGGCAATTAAAGTTCTCAACATGTTTGCTGTTCGCTTTTAATTCTGTCCACTAGTGAAACAGGTTGTTTATCAATGAATACTAGATTTGGGGGCTAGGGAAGATAGAGAAAATGACTATAAAATCTAGAGTGAATGAATCATTATTTTATTTTTTTACCCAACTCTTGTTTTTAGAAGGAACATGTGGAAATGAATGGACAGAAAAATTAATTTCAGAATATTTGAGTGTTTGGTAGCCTTGTTAATATGTGCGGTAAAATACTGTATGTCAAAGATCATCTGACAATAATGTACTTTTAACTCTTATAGTGGACCAAAGAAGAGTAATATGAAGCCCAAAAATATTGATGAGCAGGAAATTCCATACAAAGTCCGTGAGATAATGAGGAGTAAAGAGAAAATGAAGAAGCAGATGAATAAGCAGAAGAGAAAGGCTGGTAAAGTAGTCAGTTTATCATTGTTCCTTTAGAAGTTACTATTCACCTGACAATCGTTACCCTGAAATAAAAATAGAAAATGCTGGAAATACTCAGCAGGTCAGGCCCTGACCTGCTGAGTATTTCCAGCATTTTCTGTTTTTATTTCAGATTTCCAGCATCCGCAGTATTTTGCTTTTGTAATCGTTACCCTGAGCCTGGGTCACGTGATTAGTATAGCTCTTGTATCAGTTTGTTGAGCCTCGATACGGTGCATTCCGCTTATAGTGGGTGTGGTTTGTCCAGACAAATAGGACAAATCCCAGCCGTGGAACCCAAACCAGCTAACTTGTGCGGATGGGATTATCGTTATGTTTGGACAAACCTCATGAGCAACTGGAGCCGTTGTGGCTTTTTGTTTCCCTATCCATTCTGGAGGCTGGTGGGGGTGAACGTGCAGTCAGTCGGTGAGCAGGTTGAGGTGGTATTGTGTTGGGTAAAGTTTATTTTCAAAGAAAGAAACTGAGCAGAGAAACGGCCTCCAGGGAGCGCTGCTGGAGCAGTTTGTTCTGTCCCTTTTTGATCAATATTTTTAATGCTGTGTCTTTCGTTTTAACTAGGAAATAAATTAATTCAGTCATTCTCAAAGTTGTTGCGCCATTATGTCAGTATGGACAAATTTATTTATGGTCGTAATCAAAGGATTTATTTTGGGAGCTATTGCTGCAGTGAGTGGAAATGCGGCTTGATCACAACTTCAGTTGAAGCGGAAATCCCCAAAATGCAAGCACATTATCTGTATTTTAATGTCTCCGAGAATGCTAAAGGCTGAAGAGCACAAAGGACATTTTCTGATTTCTATTGTTCTCCCATTTCTGGGCTCCCCAAGCCTTGCTGATTTCACATTTGGTGTATGACACAATGGACAGCTGTTTATAGCAGACAAAACAGAACTGTACTAATTTGTCTCCGATACATGCTTGCACTGTATATTGATTATACTACTGCACATCATCCCAACCATTCTAAACGCATAATGCGTTCTGATTCTGGCTTTGTAATCTGATTCGGTCCAGCGGTACCCTACAAATCTACAGGTGCACAACTTTTTATGACAGACAATAGAGTCATAGAGTTATACAGCACAGAAAGAGGCCCGTCGGCCATCAAGCCCTGTCTATTCTAATCCCATTTTCCAGTACTTGGTCCGTCGCCTTGTATGCTATGGCGTTTTAAGTGCTCATCTAAATGCTTCTTGAATATTGTGAGGGTTCCTGCCTCTACCACCCTTTCAGGCAGTGAGTTCCAGATTCCAACCACCCTCTGGGTGAAAAAGTTTTTCCTCTAAACCTCCTGCCCCTTACCTTGAAACTATGCCCCTTGTTATTGACCCCTCTACTAAGGGGAAAAGTTCCTTTCTATCTACCCTATCTATGCCCCTCATAATTTTGTACACCTCAATCAGGTCCCCCCTCAGCCTTCTCTGCTCCAAGGAAAACAACCCTAACCTGTCCAGTCTCTCTTCATAGCTGAAGCACTCCAGCCCAGGTAACATCCTGGTGAATTTCCTCTGCACCCTCTCTAATGCAATCTCATCCTTCCTATAGTGTGGCGACCAGAACTGCACAGAGTATTCCAGCTGTGGACTAGCTAGCGTTTTGTACAGCTCCATCATAACCTCCCTGCTCTTATATTCTATGCCTTCTTAACCACCTTATCTACCTGTCCTGCTGCCTTCAGGGATCTATGTACATGTCGCCTCCAGTCCAGATCCAAGGTCGTCCCATCCTCTGTCGTCGAATTACAGTATGCAGACGACGCTTGCGTCTGCGCTCACTCGGAGGTCGAACTCCAAACCATCGTCAACACCTTCACCGAAGCGTACGAGAGCATGGGCCTTACACTAAACATCCGTAAGACAAAGGTCCTCTACCAACCTGCCCCTGCCACACAGTACTGCCCCCTGATTATCAAAATCCACGACAAGGCCTTGGACAACGTGGACCACTTTCCATACCTCGGAGCCTACTGTCAACAAGGGCAGACGTCGATGACGAAGTCCAACACCACCTTCAGTGTGCCAGTGCAGCCTTCGGTCGCCTGAGGAAGAGAGTGTTTGAAGACCAGGACCTCAAACCTAAGCTCCTGGTCTATAGAGCAGCAGTGATACCCGCCCTGCTGTATGCCTCAGAGACATGGACCATGTACAGCAGGCACCTCAAAGCACTGGAGAGGTACCACCAACGCTGCCTCCGCAAGATCCTGCAAATCCATTGGCAGGATAGGCGCACCAACGTCAGTGTTCTCGCTCAGGCCAACATCCCCAGCATTGAAGCTTTGACCACGCTTGATCAGCTCCGATGGACGGGTCACATTGTCCGCATGCCCGATACGAGACTCCCAAAACAAACGCTCTACTCGGAGCTCCGGCACGGCAAGAGAGCCCCAGGTGGGCAGAGGAAACGCTTCAAGGACACCCTCAAAGCCTCCTTGAAAAAGTGTAACATCCCCACCGACACCTGGGAATCCCTGGCCCAAGACCGCACAAAGTGGAGGAGAAGCATCCAGGAAGGCGCCGAACACCTCGAGTCTCTTCGCCAGGAGCAAGCGGAAGCCAAGCGCAGGCAGCGCAAGGAGCGCATGTCAACCCAAGCACCCCACCCACCCGCCCCTTCAACCACCGTCTGCCCCACCTGTGACAGAGACTGTAGGTCCCGCATTGGACTCATCAGTCACCTGCAAACTCATTTTTAATGTGGAAGCAAGTCATCCTCGGTTCCGAGGGACTGCCTAAGAAGAAGAAGATGTACATGCACACCAAGGTCCCTCTGATCCTCTGTCCTACCATTCATTGTGTATTCCCTTGCCTTGTTAGTCCTCCCAAAATGCATCACCTCACACTTCTCAGGGTTAAATTCCATTTGCCACTGTTCTGACCATCCCGTCTATATCGTCCTGTAGCTTGAGGCTTCCCTCCTCGCTATTTACCACTCCACCAGTTTTCATGTCATCTGCGAACTTACTGATCATACCTCCTACATTCATATCTAAATCATTAATGTACACTACAAACAGCAAGGGACCCAGCACCGATCCCTGCGGTACACCACTGGACACAGGCTTCCAGTCACAAAAACAACCTTCGACCATCACCCTCTGCCTCCTGCCACTAAGCCAATCTTGGATCCAATGTGCCAAATTGCCCTAGATTCCATGGGCTCTTACCTTCTTGACCAGTCTCCCATGCGGGACTTTGTCAAAAGCCTTACTGAAGTCCATGTAGACTACATCAACTGCACTACCCTCATCCACACGCCTGGTCACCCCCTCGAAAAATGTAATCAAATTGGTTAGACATGATCTCCCCCTGACAAAGCCATGGTGACTATCCTTGATTAATCCTTGCCTCTCCAAGTGGAGACTAATTCTGTCCCTCAGAATTTTTTCCAATAATTTCCCTACCACTGATGTTACATCACACGAAATTAATTGAAATCAGACCTGAACACACAAGTTTGTGTTATTTTGGCACTTAACAGTCATTTTAAATAGGTCCAAATGTATATTTTGCCTATTTAGAAATGCTAAGTGATATTTTTTAATTTAAAATTAAAAAAAAAATAGTTTATGGGATCAGGGCGTCGCTGGCAATGCCAGCAATTATTGCCCATCCCTAGTTGCCCTTGAGAAGGTGGTGGTGAGCCGCCTTCTTGAACCGCTGCAGTCCGTGTGGTGAAGGTACTCCCACAGTGCTGTTAGGTGGGGAGTTCCAGGATTTTGACCCAGCGACGATGAAGGATCGGCGATATACTTCTAAGTCAGGATGGTGTGTGACTTGGAGGGGAACTTTGAGGTGTTGGTGTTCCCATGCGCCTGCTGCCCTTGTTCTTCTAGGTGGAAGAGGTCACGGGTTTAGGAGGTGCTGCCGAAGAGGCCTTGGTGAGTTGCTGCAGTGCATCTTGTAGATGGTACACACTGCAGCCACGGTACGCCGGTGGTGGAGGGAATGAATGTTTAAGGTGGTGGATAGGGTGCCAATCAAGCGAGCTGCTTTGTCCTGGATGGTGTCGAGCTTCTTGAGTGTTGTTGGAGCTGCACTCATCCAGGCAAGTGGAGAGTATTCCATCACACTCCTTACTTGTGCCTTGTAGATGGTGGAAAGGCTTTGGGGAGTCAGGAGGTGAGACACTCGCCGCGGAATACCTAGCCTCTGACCTGCTCTTGTTGCCACAGTATTTATGTGGCTGGTCCAGTTAAGTTTCTGGTTAATGGTGACCCCTAGGATGTTGATAGTGGGGGATTTGGTGATGGTAATGCCATTGAATGTCAAGGGGAGGTGGTTAGACTCTCGCTTGTTGGAGATAGTCATTGCCTGGCACTTCTGTGGCGCGAATGTTACCTACCACTTATCAGCCCAAGCCTGAACGTCGTCCAGGTCTTGTTGCATGCGGGCATAGACTGCTTCATTATCTGAGGAGTTGTAAATGGCATTGAACACTGTGCAGTCATCAGCGAGCATCCCCATTTCTGACCTTATGTTGGAGGAAAGGTCATTGATGAAGCAGCTGAAGATGGTTGGGCCTAGGACACTGCCCTGAGGAACTCCTGCAGCGATGTCCTGGGGCTGTGATGATTGACCTTCAACCACCACAACCATCTTCCTTTGTGCTAGGTATGACTCCAGCCAGTGGAGCGTTTTCCCCCCCCGATTCCCATTGACTTCAGTTTTACTAGGGCTCCTTGATGTTATTGGTGAGTAAGTCCGCTTGATAGCACTGTTGATGACACCTTCCATCACTTTGCTGATGATTGAGAGTAGACTGATGGGCGGTAATTGGCCGGGTTGGATTTGTCCTGCTTTTTGTGGACAGGACATACTTGAGCATGTTTTCAAAATTGTTGGATAGATGCCAGTGTTGTAGCTGTACTGGAACAGCTTGGCTAGAGGCGCGGCTAGTTCTGGAGCACAAGTCTTCAGCACGTTAGCCGGGATGTTGTCGGGGCCCATAGCCTTTGCTGTATCCAGTGAGCTCAGCCGTTTCTTGATATCACGTGGAGTGAATCGAATTGGCTGAAGACTGGCTTCTGTAATGGTGGGGACCTTGGGAGTAGGCCGATATGGATCATCCACTCGGCACTTCTGGCTGAAGTTGGTTGCAAACACTTCAGCCTTGTCTTTTGCACTCACGTGCTGGGCTCCACCATCATTGAGGATGGGGATATTCTTGGAGCCTCCTCCTCCCGTTAGTTGTTTAATGGTCCACCACCATTCACGACTGGATGTGGCAGGACTGCAGAGCTTTGATCTGATCCATTGATTGTGGGATCATTTCTTTACATTTTTTTGAGTCAAATCTGAAATGCATAACAATTTTTATCAACTTCACATTTATGTTTTACACTATTAGTATGACTTTGGGTGAGGGAGAAAAAGCAAATTCTGCAAATAGTCTTTCTTTTAATAAACTGTACATAAATATGACACAATACTGTTCCCCTATATGACGCAATACAGGGGAACAGTCCAAGTTCTAAGTTTTCCTTTTTGACTTAACTCCTCTAAGTAGTTACATTTACATAGAAACATAGAAGATAGGAGAGTAGGCCGTTCGGCCCCTCGAGCCTGCTCCGCCATTCGATGAGATCATGGCTGATCATCCAAACTCAGTACCCTGTCCCTGCCTTCTCCCCATATCCCTTGATACCTTTAGCCTTAAGAAATATATCTAACTCCTTCTTGAATATATTTACTGACTTGGCCTCAACTGCCTTCTGTGGTAGAGAATTCCACAGGTTCACCACTCTCTGGGTGAAGAAATTCCTCCTCATCTCTGTCCTAAATGGCTTACCCCTTATCTTTAGACTGTGACCTCTTGTTCTGGACTCACCCGCCATCGGGAACATCCTTCCTGCATCCAGTCTGTCTAGCCCTGTTAGAATTTTATAAGTTTCAATGAGATCTCCTCTCATTCTTCTAAACTCCAGCGAGTATAAGCCCAGTTGACCCAATCTCTCCTCGTACATCATTCCTGCCATCCCAGGTATCAGTCTGGTGAATCTTTGCTGCACACCCTCCATGGCAAGAACATCCTTCCTCAGATAAGGCGACCAAAACTGCACACAATACTCAAGATGTGGTCTCACCAAGGCCCTGTACAACTGCAGCAAGACATCCTTGTTCCTGTACTCAAACCCTCTCGCTATGAAGGCCAACATACCATTTGCCTTCTTAATGCGTTGCACCCATGCTATCTACTTGTCAGCTCAGCTGCTTATGTTTTAAGTCTAGTAATTCATCCATAGATTTTCTTTCTGGCCTTTGGTTGTTTTCCAATTGTAAGTTTTTTTGGGGCTAATTTTCTCCCTTCTTCTCTGAGGGCCCTAGCTTTTGCTGGCGTATGGTTCCATGAGAGCCAGTAGCCCTCCCGGTACCTTGCCCAAGCAGCTGTTCTTCATGGGTGAGCCAAGACAGGGAGTGTCCTCAGGCTATTCACCATCTCTTTTTGTTTGTTGTTGCCTCTCCCAGGAGATTGTGTGAAGTGGGGTGGGTGGGGGGGCTGATGGTGTGCATGGCCACACCAAGTTTGGTTAGGAAGGCATGATGGAGCAGATGGCTCTTTCCTCTCCCCTTTGTTCGTATGGCAGGCATTACAAGTCCCAGTGTTCACAAGCACATATGCGCTTTGCATGTTACTGGATAATAGTCATGAGTCAGAACCCTGGTTGAAAGTGATTAACCAAAGGCTATCATTTGTGCAGTGTCGTATTCCCTCATCCCCATCCTAGGGCTCTTTCTGAGTTGGCTGTCTCTGGGCCAAAATAGCCCATTCTTGTGTGGAAAACTTATAAACTAAACCTTTAAGTGGATAACCTGTAACAGAGTAAAGAGAAACACTGAATTAACTTATTTTTTTTAAATACCCAGCAAAGCCAGAGAAGAAGCCTGCTTCAGTGGCCTCAGATCTTCATGGAGACATACCAGTTCCAAAGTTTAAGAGGCAGAAAAGGGAGTCAGAGAGAGACTACATTCAACGCATGGAGGAGGAAACACAGCACGTAATGTTCATGACCAACAATCAACTGCCCCGATGTCCTGAGATGGAGAACGAGGAGGAAGAAATGGAAAGCAGCGTGAAATCAAAGTCTGAGAAAAAGAAAGAGTAAGTTCTATTACCTGTGTACATACAGTATTACATCTTGTGGGAACCTGACATTGGTGATAGATAACTGCAATTGCAGTATTTTCCCCTTCTCTCCTGAAAGCAACAGGGTGGAAGCAAAGGAAAGAGAATCTGTCTCTGGGAAGGGCATCTAATAAAGTCGTTGTGATTAAAATATATATATATCACTGCGAGTCAGACTGTACTACCGTATTGCATGCATGTAGGCTACAATTCTTAACACAAAAAAAATCAGTTTACCTTGAAGGTGTCGCCGGTATGTGCATCTGTTTGGTAACATTTCAATTTTCCAGTCCTCTGCATTAAGTAATCCAAAAAAAAGAGCCCAGACATCTAGAAATTTGTTGTGCTCCTGTCAGACAGACTCTGCGTTCAGAGCACCTTAGTGCAAGTCAGCCTCAAGGGCAGTGCTAAAGCATAGGTTTTATCTGCATACAGTGTACAAATATAAATGGATAGACGTTGTTCTTTCTTCCCCACCACCCCCGCTTGGGCTGGTATAAGAGAATTTCAGCGATAGTCCCAGTAGCCATTGCTTCGGCTCAAGACCCATGTCACCCATTTAATTCAGTGGGTTTCCTCTGCCCCTTCAAAGTGAAATAATTGCAGAGACTCTGCCGTCTTTTTTCATTACAAATGGTGAATGCTTTTTGATATCGTTCGTGCTTAAGAATATTCCAGCTGGTATTCCGTAGGTCTGCACTGGCTTAAAACCCAAGTCCAAGGAGCAAAAGAACCACATGTCTAAACCCCTGCATCCACAGTGGCCCCCTGTCCTAATATTAATCTTTCCAGGCTGCACCGTTGCAAACTCTTAGGGCAGGAGAGTTTGATCTGTGGGCACAGAGTGCTGCTCCAGGAACGTCAAGCCAGAACATGGAACTTTCTATTACCAAAATGCATTTAAAGAAAAATGGTGGATGTGCTGACAGATATTTCTGGAGATCAAGGGATTAAGATGTCTTAAACTATCACTATTGTGGGAAGTTATGCACTCGTTAGTTAACTTTCATTTGTATCAAATAGGTTTGATAAGAAGAGGTTGGGACGGTTTATTAGAAAGAAAGTTGAAAGAAAGCAGATGAAACTGGAGAAAGAAATGTTTACAGGTAAGTGACTGCAGCGAGAGGCCTGCTGGTGTGGTGCCTATTAGAACCGTTCCATTAATGCTGTCTGCAGACTGCCTGATCTGAGTCAATATCACAGAGGTGACTGTAAATAAACCCATGTCTGCTTCAGTCCTGAGAGGAGCAAGCAGAGGGCAGATACAGCTCCACAAAGTTAAAGATCATTCTGTGTTTGGCAAATCTACATGAAGTTAACACCAATTACTGAGTGACTCACTACCCTTGAAACTCCCAAGATGGTGTGAGGCAAAAGCAGCAATAATTTATACGGAATACAGTTTCTTAAGAGTGCTTGTACGAGTGGAGATGGTAACAGTCATAGTTGCTTATCTTCACTCTTCCGTGCCTAACAGCACATGAGACAACCCATTTCTTCCTCTGCTTTTCCAGAACAAGCACCTGCTTTTTATGTCATGAGCCCGACTCTCAATCCCCTCGCAGGAAGACCGGCTAGATACAGTGGGCAGTGGGAACGGCGGCTCCACTCCACTCCACTCCCATCGGACACGAGTACCCCACTGGATGTCAGGACCAGAGCGCTCATCTCTGCTTGCCGAGATTAGATGCTTAATGCTCTTCAATCCTGTTTTTAAAAAGACACATTTAGGTTTTACTTTGGACAAAGTCCTAATTTGTAGGGCTACTCTGCAAAGCTTTGTCTCTTTTCCTTTGCATGCTGCTCCACATAACTGGGATCTGCTTTTGCTTGTCTCTACAAGACTGGCCCTGGTAGTGGCCACACCTGTCTACTCCACTCAGGCTGATGAAATAGAAGGTTTATAGGAAAACCTGCGAATGATAAACTCCAAACTAAAACTAGAATCCCTTATTTGTAATTGCAGTGTCGAGTTACAACAACAACTTGTATTTATATAGCGCCTTCAATGTAGTAAAACGTCCCAAGGCGCTTCACAGGAGCGTTATCAAACAAAATTTGACACCAAGCCATATAAGGAGATATTAGGGAAGATCACCAAAAGCTTGGTCGAAGAGGTAGGTTTTAATGAGCGTCTTAAAGGAGGAAAGAGAGGCGGAGAGGTTTAGGGAGGGAATTCCAGAGCTTAGGTGCCCAGGCAGCTGAAGACACGGCCACCAATAGTTGAGCGATTAAAAGTGGGGATGCTCAAGAGGCCAGAATTAGAGGAGCGCAGATTGTGGGCTTTAATTGAGGTGTTTTTAAGCTTTACATTCATCTAATTCAAAGTTCTTTCGGAAAAAGGAAACTACCTTGCCTTCCTTATTATTTATCTCCTTTCCCAGTCCACACCATTCATGACCAAGAGTGACTGCTGGTGTTGCATTGTAATCCTTTATCTCTGTTTAATACCTCTGTGAGATTTGATCTGGAGTTCAGGATGTGGGGAACTGTAAGCTTCACTGATGTACCATTCTGTAGTACAGTGTGTTGGCACAGTATTGAGCTATGCTTCTGCCCCCTCCTTATTTAGTCAATGGGATAGAAATAAGACTGAGTCGCCAAGTTCATCACTAGTTTGAGTTCACGCTGAGGCAGCGATCAGTCGGGGTATTTCTTTGGACTTCCATTCCTCCCATGACTTGATTTTGAGTGGAGTTGCTTGTCGTGCCACTTTGAGCAGAGTTCTGAGTTCATCTCTTACTATAATTGCTGCCTAGTCAGTACTCGTGGTCCAAAGCACGAATGTAACAGCTGGAAATGGGGAAAGTACTTCAAAGCATATTAAATCACAGCTTCTTAGAAAAATATAGTTTTATCCGCTGGTTTATTCCGAGGTTAGACTGGCTGCTCATATTGCTGCAGAGCTGTCAATACCCTTCCTTTCCCTTGGCTGGCCTGGAGTGCAGGCTGCTTTTCCATCATTTATTCCAGCTAACTTGCATATTGTGATTAGTGTTTGAGATTAACAGTGTCGTTCATGACCATACTATCTACAATCTGCGATTGAGTTGCTACAAATTAAGGATAACCGGTCAGAACAGGTAACCTCAATCAGTGGCTGCCCCAATGGCTTATCTTGTTCATCCAGTGAGTATCTGATGCTGAGTTAACCAATCGGAACCAGGGCAGTGCAACTGGCATTAGCTCCCTGAGTTAGGGGGAAGATTGACCACTGCCAATAGCTGTAATGCCTCCCTCGTCAAATAGCCCACCACACTTCTTCTCAAGCTTCACACATGAATAATGGCTCCCTGGGCGAGGTTACACAGGGCAGCCTGTGGAACTGTATCCCAGCAAGAAGTCAATGCCATCACATGGGGGTGGATGAGAATTGTTGGGTAGGGAAAGAGATCCTCAGTCCATAGACTGCCCCACTGGCTCCGAAGTCATTCCAAACATAGAAACATAGAAACATAGAATCTAGGAGCAGGAGTAGGCCATTCGGCCCGTCGAGCCTGCTCCACCATTCAATACGATCATGGCTGATCATCCAAATCCAGTACCCTGTCCCTGCTTTAATCCCCACAGTACACATATCCCACCCTACCCCCGTAACCCCATGTATTTAATTCCCCCTAACATATCCCATCCTATCCCCATAACCCCACATATTTAATACCCCCCTAACACTAAGGGTCAATTTATCATAGCCAAATCAACCTAACCCGCACATTTTTGGACTGTGGGAGGAAACCGGAGCACCCGGAGGAAACCCACGCAGACACGGGGAGAATGTGCAAACTCCACACAGCAGTCATTTAATTTTTGGGGGCAAGTCTGCATAAAGCAGAGCATAGACACATTGGTATCATCAGCTCCTTTCTATTATATCTGTTTTGAGTAGTAGGGGGATGGAGACTTCAGCCTTTTGACAAGGTGACTGCTGACAAGGGTTGTTACTCCGCCGTTCTCCACAAGTTTGCAATCCTGACATTCGATTGTGTGCCTTTTATTTTTTTTCCCTCTTCGGTTTTTAATGAGGACACTAGGTGGAGCACTTTGCCTAAGTAAAACCGCACCAACTAAAGATTTCACCCTGCGAACACTGGGCCTCTTCTGAGCCGTGCCACTGAGTTGTCCTAACATCGGAAGGTATGCAGGAATTTCACCTGTTTGCTCACCCTCCTTCGAAGGCTGCCTGAAGGACATTTACACTGAGGTTCAATTTAAAATTCTTTGCCTTTTTGTAACTACCCGGCAGGCAGCTGAAATACAGAGGGCTGTAAAAACGGACTTTGGAACCAAAATAAGAGGTTCGGTGGTCAGGTTTGTGGGACAAAATTTGCATGCACAATTTTAAGGCAGGACTTTAATAAGCAGTCGAGTTAGTGTGGTGCTTGACCTGTGAGGATCCCACAGTAAGTTTAAGTGTCATTATTCAGAATGGAGCTGATCTTGTTTTGCAGATACCGTGGGATTTGGAGAAGTGGCCATGCAGCCTCCTACCCTCACTGCTAAACCCAGGAAAGGCCAAGTCACTGATCGGGTAAATACTTTCCTTCGTGTAAGATCAACAATACCGAACCAAAACGGTTCAATGTGTGCCAGTCCCTGTCAGAGCAGAGCCCAACCGTTCCGTTTTCATTCCTGCTCACATTGCTCCTTTATTACTTTTTATGTAAACCATTCACCGCAGTCATGCATTTTTATTTCAGCACATTTGTTGTTTAGACTTTCTTTCTTAAAACACTTTTTGCACCGATTTAAAGCTACTTACTTTATATGACTTCACTCTGCCTGTCACTTAGCAGCCTCTTGCTAAATCCATGCTTGTAATTGTGGCTTGAGATTGGAAAACCTGTTGTAGAAATAGGAAACATATCGAGGTTCAGTGGGTTATAAAGAGTAAACCACTTATCTTGTGGCTGATGTAACTGGCTAATGCTTGTTGTTCACGTGTTATGAGGCCACTGTCATTCAGACTTTACAAGTGACATCCTCTCATCGTGTTTGGTTCCTTTTAGATCTATACAGCTGGAAATGACATAGGAACAGGAGGGGCCATTCAGCCCCTCGAGCCTGTTCCACCATTCAGTTAGATCATGGCTGATCTGTACCTCAACTCCATTTACCCGCCTTTGATAATATCCCTTGATATCCTTGCCTAATAAATATCTGTCGATCTCAGTCTTGAAATTTTCAATTGACCACTGCATTTTGGGGGAGAGAAATGCAGATTTCCATTTCCCTTCGAGTGGAAAAAGTGCTTTCTGATTTCGCTCCTGAATGCCCTAGCTCTAATTTTAAGTTTGTGCCCTCTTGTTCTGGATTCCCCCACCAGAGGAAATAGCTTCTCTGTATCTACCTTATCAAATCCTTTAATCGTTTTAAACACCTCAATTAGACCCCCCTCAACCGTCTAAACTCAAGAGAATACAAGCTAAGTTTATGCAACCTGTCCTCATAATTTAACCCTTTAAGTCCCGGTATCACTCTGGTGAATCTGTGCCGTACCCCCCTCCAAGGCCAGTATATCCTTCCTGAGGTGCGGTACTCAAAACTCAACGCAGTGCTCCAGGTGGGGTCTGACCAAGGCTCTGTACGACTGAAGCATCACTTCCTCCCCTTTGTAACACGGTGGCATAGTGGTTAGCACTGTTACCTCACAGCGCCAGGGACCCGGGTTCGAATCCGGCCTCAGGTGACTGTCTGTGTGGAGTTTGCACATTCTCCCCGTGTCTGCGTGGGTTTCCTCCGGGTGATCCGGTTTCCTCCCACAGTCCAAAGATGTGCGAGTTAGGTTGATTTGGCTATGATAAATTGACCCTTAGTGTTAGGGGGGATTAAATACGTGGGGTTACGGGGATAGGGTGGGATATGTGTCGGTGTAGGCTCGATGGGCCGAAATGGCCTCTATCTGCACTGTGGGGATTCTGTGATTCTGTGTATTCCAGCCCCCGTGAGATAAAGGCCAACATTCCATGGGCCTTTCTGATTACTTTTTGTACCTGTGCACTGGATTTTCGCGATTTGTGTACCTGGATACCCAAATCCTTTTGCTCGTCCACAGTTTCTCTTCCCATTAATGAAATACTCTGATTTGTCTTTCTTGGGTCAAAAGTAGATAACCTCACACTTCCCCACATCGAACTCTTATCTACCACAGTTTTGCCCACCCATGTAATCTCTTTATGTCCCTTTTTAACTTCCTCCTCCGATCGACACAATTTACTGTGCCTCCTAATTTAGTCATCTACAAACTTGGATATACAGCTCTCTATTCCTTCGTCCAATGTTTGATTTATACGGTGAAAAGCTGAGGCCCCAGTACAGATCCCCAGGGGGAACACCACTTGTCACATCCCACCAATCAGAGCGCATTCCCTTTATCTCTATTCTCTTCCTCCTACATCCCAACCAATTACGAACCCATGTCACATCTGCATGGATGTTGATGTACATGACCAACATCGCCTCATTGTAGTTTTTATAAATCCAGTCAGATCGGTCGTTTTCTTTCACCGGTCTCGCTTGTCCTCTATTTGTATGATTTAGTTGTTGTGCAGAGGTTAACCTCTATTAAATGTTGTGTTGAGCTGAATTTATAACCTTTGGATTTTAATAAGTGTTATTGACACATGATGGTAAAGTAAGATTACAGTATTTGTGCAGCGGAGAATTGTGAACATCAGAGAATTCACCTTTTCTGAGAAGGTGGAAATATTTGTTTAATCTCTAAGTACCCTCATTATGACATCGTAGCACTCGAGCATAAAGATTGACTATAACAACAGGGTGCAAGGATTGATTATATCAGAGCACTAAAGCATAAGAATTTCAATCGAAAATTGGTCCAAACAGAATCCCTTTGGATTGAGCTCAGAAATAGCAAGGGATCAGTCACAGTACTGGGGGTGTACTATAAACTGCCGAGCAATGAAAAGGAAATTGAGGATGACATTTTTAGACAAATTAATAGAGGCGTATCGTTTATAATTGTAGGAGATTTTAATTATCTAAACATAGACTGGGATGGAGAAATTGTTTGTGGGGAGAAAGGGAAGTTTTTTCGCAGCGCGCTCAGGACTTTTAGTCAGATTGTTGCTGTCATAAATCACAACTTCTACAAGAAGTAACTCAGGAAGTACTACTGGGCGGCCAGCTGGGGCGCCGTCCGGGGAGTATAAATACTCGGGCGTGGGCCCACCTTGGGCAGAGACAATCTGGAAACAGGAAGCTAGTGACTGCTAACTAGACCGCCATGCTTTGTTACAAGTCGATTAAAGCCTTGCTTTATGTTCAGCCAAGTGCGTAGTGAGTCTTTATTACGTCAGTTGCCACTTCAACAAGGAAGGAAGCACTGCTTGAACTGGTGCTAAAGCAGATAACTAAACCCAAGGTAGATACATCGCCAGGACCTGATGGTTCACATCCAAGGATCCTGAGGGAAGGTATTAAAGGAATACCAGAGGCTCCGACTATAGTTTTCCAAAATTCTGCGGTGAGACAATATCGAAAAGGCGCAAGTTCAGGATAATAAAAAGTATTAAGGGGATGTTAGAAAAAAGATTTCACACAGAGGATGGTTAAGTATGGAATTCTCTGTCACATTGTTATTGAAGCGGATTCGATAAATTCCCTTAAGAGGGCATTAACTGGTTGCTTGAAAAAGAGGAATATTAAAGGATTATAGAGAGTGAGCTGCAGAGGTGGCTCGTGGAGAAAAACACCAGCACAAATTTGATGGGCCGAATGGCCTGTTTCTGTGCTGTAACGTTTTATGATTTAATTCTAAGTCCTTACCTTCAAATATACTCCCATCTTAAGAGCTTTGCGATTTAAGATTGTGAAGCAATCTAAAGCCAGCCTGTTGTAACTTTTAAGTTTCAAAATTTTATTTTTGAATTTCAGATATTCATTCTAATGCAGAGCAGAGAAGTGAGGCCTAATCTTCTATCAGCCGTGAAGGATTCTATGTTTTCCTTTGCTTTGTGTGTTAAATCCACTGTTTGTTCTTTCTAGCCTGGCCAGAGACAGTTACTGCTGAAATCTCTGATTGAGCAGAGCAAGTGCGCTTCAGAAAGGACAAAGGAGGCCTCCCAATACAGTAAGCTGCCCACCATGTCAATGGCTCGTCAGAGGATGATGTTGGAGGAACGCGAGAGGGTCATTAAGGCCTACAGAGCCCTGAAGAAACAGAAACAACAAACTCTGTCTCAGAATAAAAACAGTACGGAATAGCTGAAAAATCCTGAATAGGGATGGTCTCAGAATGGCACCGTTTGAGGCCCTAATTCAGGGTGCCGCCGGTAACTATGAGGACTGAATGCCTATTGATTTGTTATTTAATGACTGGCAGTTTGTTGAAAGCTGTGGGTATTAATATACCATGCAGTATAAGCTATAGGTCCTGGCCTCTTCAGCAATAAAGATGGCAAACTTTTGGAGCCATGGATCTATACCTGTAATTCTCAACATGCCTGACTGCCACAGACAAACTATGGTTTGGAAATCACAAACTGCATCAGTAATGAGGATACCAGGATGTCTTAAATGATGACTATTCAAATAGTATACTTGATGTACTCTTTAAGTTGGCTGCTATTCAGTGTTTCTGAACTATCTTCCTGTGACCCAGTTTCTGGCTTTTTATTGGATCTGTGTGTTTTTTTTAGCCTGCTGTCATCTTACCCATTCAGAGATACCCAGTCAGTGCTGTGGATCTTTTTAAACAAAAAAGTATTGAGAAATGTTAACGACCATCGTGAATTGATGGAAAGTAGTTTTGTATTGTGTAATCCACCCCGAACATGCAGCAATGAGATATGACCTGAGCTGAATGCTGTCACGTGTGGCCTGTCCACCCCACGCAGCCCTATGCTGTTCACCACTCTGATCTGCCAATCATGCTGATCAGTTGAGTTCCATGGACTGTTGGGCAGCTGGCTGGAAGAGTGATCCACTTGGCCACACACACTGTATTTACCTTCACTTTTTGTCAGATCATTTCCAGGTCTTCCACATTTTAAGAATAGCCATTCTCTGTGCTCTGGTTGGTGGGGGGCTGTCTGTAACAGTTTCTAATGAAGGTATGTGGCTGGGGGTTCAAGGTTCTCTGATAAAACCTGTTGGCGATGTCAAGATAATCCCTCTGTAAGTTTGCATTTTGTGAGTACCTAAGATTTGTATTGAGGTGAATGATTTATATTTTGTTAAACAGTAACTACCTATAAATCTCGTTTTCCATTATGTGCCATCATGATCTTGTAATGCAGAATTCTTTTTAAATGTGAACTCCCCTGACATTAAACTTTGAAGGATTTTGGCACAAGAGTTTGCTGCAGATTTCTGCAGAAATACTGTATTGTGGTGTTTACTGAGCTTAAATACTTGCAGAAAATATAGAAGCAAAGAAAATAAAATTTTGAGTCTGGTTTAAGCAGTGTCATGTTAATCCCTGTAAAGAAAGAGATGACCTTTGATAACTTCAGTACAGGAAACTCTTTGGTATCCGGCACCGACGGGACCACGATGGTGCCGGTTGATAAAAAATTCCGGATAACGGAAAGGTATATCTACCGAGGCTATTTTTAACAAACAAAAATAAAAAAATCAAGAAATGTGCAGTATAATTGGGTACTCCCCTACAGAATGTTGTGTTAAATGGATGGTGGACGATGCTTGATTAAGTACAGTAATGCCAGTTGAGGGTAATCCATAACTCTTTAATTACTTAACAGTAAAACAAAACTTATAAACGACTGTATACTGTAGTTTTCGGAGCATGAATTCTGCCGGTTATTAGAGAATTCCGGATATTTAGGTGCCGTTTAAACGAGAGTTTCCTGTATAATGGCATATTTTGATCCATATTTCACCAATCCTTCAGGTTAAGAGTAGGCATTGGTCTGTAGTGCAGCCAATGACCTGTAATGGGAGCCATCATTTTGACCAGATTAATGGTCCATGCCTGTTTCGCTCTCTATGGGAGAGCACACTTTGCTTCTGTTTGTGTGCTCTATCTCGAACACTGGCTGAGAACTGAGTAACTTATCAGAATCCAGCACAGGCACGATGGGCTGAATGGCCTCCTCCTGTGCTGTATCTTTAAACGATGAGAGTGATAGGTTCCGTGGGGGATGTACTAATGGTTGCATTTCAGATTTAAAATATCAACTTTCCTGTCAGAATTCTGCAAGAAATGTCAGTTTCCTAATAGTTAAACCTACAACACTTCTAGTCATGTGCAAGATCGAGAATTATAGTCATGCCTCCCCCACCCCATTCCATAAGCATTGAGATTGTTCACTATCTGCAGTTGACTAATTGTCCCCGGTACACTCACCAAACCCTCCAATTGTGTCTCATTATGAGGGTATTGCCCACAGTTTGATGCTATCTGCCACTCACCCACATATTCTACACAATCTTCTGCACGCTCGAAAACCATTTACTGGCAGACTAGTTATTAGCAAATAATGCTGAAACAAGGTCAGTAATTCCATTCGAGAAATGATTGCCATTGGTTTGTTACATCTGCTGCAGCCAGTAACCTTGTGATATGGAAATCCCATTCCCTCCTCTGCTTAGAATATTTTAGTACATTCCAGTCTCTTTTTTTGAAGCCCCTAATCTAAGCAGTGTAAGGAGGTGCAATTTGGAGCTCTGTTCATGAAAGGTTGGAAAGCCTGAATCCTGCAGTGCGAAATCTGTAAATGTTCCGGTGCGGATTTATGTTGTATCCTGTCTGTTACTGGGTGCTTCATAATGTAACGAAGCTCTATCTAATCTTTGTTGCACTGCCTGCCTTTGATTCATTGTCAGTTGCATCACGCAAGATGCAAATAAGCTGCTCAATTAAATTGCAATTTATGTTGAGACACTGTCGCTTTAAGAAGCTGTGTGTCATATATTGGAGTTTCACTGCATGATTAACGCATCATTTCTAAGTTTGTGTTGGAACTTCCATTTGATCTGCTTTTGTGAATAAGGCCTGGCTGGCTGAGGGGACATGTTGGAGGGACAGGTACAGAATCCTGCTGCAATTGGACTCCCAACATTGCCCTTTGCCTCGCACATGCAGTTATCTTTCTTCCAATGACCAAAAGCCGCCACCACCCAGTGTAGCAATAAGTCAAATAGAGCCAACGGCCCCAAGTTTGATTCCCAGTCTGGTAAGCTAGCTGATCTTAGCTGGGGCAGTGTTTCAAGTGCTGCAGTTGAACTAGGTGCCTGAGAGCTGGGGGAGAAAGTGAAGGTAGCCACTTCTGGTAACTATCCAGTGAATATTACTGGAAAGTGCATGCATGTGTGTGAATGCTGGCCTTGCCGTGACGACTTCCATGGTTGAATAGGGTGCTGTGGGTAACATCAGGCAGCTCCTGCGCTGTGCTGCGGAGCGGTAGAACACTGGTGTGTGCCCAAAATTCCCCACAGGACATGTTCTTTCTTTGACCTCCTGCTGGTCTGCCAACTGGCGACAAGACTCTTGCCCAGCAGGCGGGAGTGAAAGCCTGTTTTCCACAGCTTGGGTTTGGCTGGTTTACGAGCGGCATTGGCAGGGGCCTGGAAGCAGACTGCCTGCCTGCCCGCCCACGCTCTCGGCCAAGGAATAACACACATGGCCCATGGAGATGTAAAATGCTGGGTACTGGAAGCAAGCCCAACTCTGGCCTCATCCGACAGCTACACATGCCCTTCCCAGCAGGGGTGACTTGGAATTCCAACCAATCGATTCTGATTGCCCCTTCCCCTAACCCAGGGCACCCAGGCCAATTAAGACAGCTCACCAACAGGTTAAGTGAGCTCGGGATGGATGGATAAATATTCCAAATTTTAACAAATCCCTTGCATGGGAAATGACGCAGCTTAGATTAATAAAACTGTCTGGTGTACCAGATGACAAAGATCTAGGGTTCTGTTATCTTGGAAATGGCCTTGTTTGTTTCTCTTCACGTTGCCGTAGAAGTGTCACCTGTGCAATGTCAAATTGCAACAGAGCTTTCTAATTCAATCGCGAATCCTAATGATATTCCAGGGAGTGCCATCTGTTTGAACAGTGAACTATTGCAGGGTCTGGCTAATGTTTAAAGGGAGATTGTGGGCTCCCATTTGTCAGTATAAAGAAATGCCAGAATTTTATCCTATGATGAATTTATAAAACATTCAGTTAAAAAAAAAAATAAAGTACCTGGTTTGGGTAGCACAGTGGCGTAGAATGTTGTCCTTTCACTGAGTGAAAACTTTGCTTTAAATAAAGTTTACCATAATGGATAATGCTGCTAATTCTAAGTTGTTTATTGCTTGGGGGGAGGGGGGGGGGAACTTGGAATTATCCAGTCATTTGAATTAAGAAATGTAAATAAAATGGTAGAGGAGGCAATTTCTGCTAGGCGACTTTGAATTGAGAGGAGCGGAACCTGATGCTCACATCACCAGTCTGTGATTGATACACGAGCATTGCAGTAGCAGGGTTTGTATCTGTCCATCACTGAATTGACATTTGCTTTGTTCCTAATGGGATTTAGCGCTAGAAGCTGCTGCAGCTGAGAATCTGAGAATCTTTCCAGTTACTGCTTATTAAACTGAGCCAATTGGGTGGGATAAAGTTAAAAGACTATGGGGGAGAAATTCGGTATTGCCCCGTTTGGGGCACTAACTTTTAAAAGTTGAAAAAATTAGCGCCAGTGCTCCACATCCTTCCTGGAGCGCAGCAGGCGGGGCGGTAGGTGAGCAGCTCTGCACAGTGGGCCGTGCAGCACTGCCGCGTTGGAAACCTCCTTCCCTCCCTTAAAGGGAAAGGCGACCGCGGCAGGCTCTGCAAGAGGAAAACTTACCTGGTCCCCGACGGCAGCCGCGATCGGCCCGATCAGCCCGATGCAGTGCAGCAGAGTGCCGGGCTGATGGATCGCTGGCGAAGACAAATGGAAAAAAAAAGATAAAGATAAAAGAGCATTTCACGAATTTTTTTCACTTACCTCGGCCACCTCGCCTTTAAGTATCGCCCCCAAAGCGCCCGGCCTCCCGATGACCGCCTCCTGCAGCTGCCGGTGTTTTCGCCCGGCAATGCTGCAGGGGGCGGAACCGAAGTTGGGGTCCGGGGCGATGTGCACAGCGATGACGGAACGATCTCCAGGCGAAGGAGATTGGGGGGCAACGCCATACTGCCGCCACAAACCTCCCGCCGAATATAGCGGGAGTCGATCTCGCCGCGTCCGGTTGGTAAGTGCTTAGTGCCCCGTTATAGCCCCCCAGAGGCGATAACGGGAGGCACTAAGGTGCTCAATTTCTATGGCTTTTCAGATCTGGGATCCGGATTTGAATCAAGCAGCGAGCAATGGAGGATAAAAAACATTCATTTATACAGTGCCTTTCATGTCCCAAATGACTTTATAACCAATGAATTACTTTCGAAGTGTAGTCACTTGTTTTCTAGGCAAACTTGGCAGCCATTCTGCACACACAGTAATGTTCCGCAATCTGTTAGTTTGATTTTTGGATGTTGTTGGTTGAGGATTAAATGTTGACCAGGACACATCCCTGCCGTTCTTTGTATAGTGCCAAGACCCTCGATTTAACATCTCATCAGACAGAGAGCACCTCTGTCAATTCAGCACTGTACTAAAGTGTCGGCCTAGATCACCTGCTTAAATTCGGAGTGGGGCTTGAACCCATGACCATCTGGCTCCGAGGCAAAAGTGCCACCACTGAGCCAGGGTGACACTTGAGATGAAAGTCTCCTATGTCTGCTGGCTGTAAAGGGAGTTTGGCCAGCTTTAACCCACTTGCAAGAGTGAATGATTCAAAGGGTAGTGGAAATCTGGAATACTCTTCCCCCCAAAAAGCTGTTGAGACTCGGTCAATTGAAAATGACAAAACTGAGATTGATAGATCTTTGTTGGGCAAGTGTATGAAGGGTTATGGTACTGAGGAGGGTAGATGGAGTTAAGATCAGCTGTGGTCTAATTGAATGGTGGAACAGGCTCAAGGGGCTGAATGGCCTGCTCCTATTCCTATGTAACTAATGATTCCATGCGCACAAAACGGCCTGTTAATTTAGCAATCTCGCTGAGCCTGGGAAGGCGGGGCGGAAGATTGGCACTGGTGGGCTGTCTGAGCTTAGGGTTTATATCAAACTCATGCTATAGTTGTTATTCAAGAATATATTGTAGATCTCAGAGTTTGTTATTTAAAAGGGCACCAACTTCACGAGAAAACATTTGGCAAACTTTTCCTTTGCAAACGCGTGCAACAATGATGTAAATCATAGTGAATCCGTGCCAGTTGTGCATGACATCATTACAATAGTGCACAGTTCTGCTGTGATCCAAGATTACATCCTCAACCCATGTTGAGTTAGCTCACCTAAGCAAGGGCAGCAGTAAGAGCCTCAGCCCCACCTGAAAATGTATCTGTGTAGACATTGAATGAAGACAGGGTTGAGTTCAGCTGATGATGGTTGGTTAGCTTGCCAAGGCTTTTATCAAGGTTCACACGTGAATGGTTGTCACTTGGGCAAAGTGCTAGAGAGCACCCGTGGAAGCACACACCAACAAGAAGTCTACAGTCCTGATTTTAACTCCGGGCGTGAGCGCGGGGGGCCGGGGGAGAGCAGCAAGCTTGCATGTCGGTTCCCCGTGAGGCCAGGAGAAATTTTCACTCGTGGGTCTCGTTACAATGTGGGAAGTGAAAATCTCGCCCGACCCCAGCGGGGATCGTTACCCGATCGGTGGCAGAGCAGCGCAAGGTTTCTTTGTGGAGCCTGGAGGAACACTCCTGGCCGACAAGGAAACTATTTAAAAAATTAAAAATATTGACCTTCCTGGGCCTCTTCTGGCCCAGATCCTGCTCGCTGCCAGGCTTCACTGGCGGGTCCGGCACTGTGCGCGACCTGGAGTAAAAATTGCGTTGGGGACAACCTGTAACGGGCGCCCCCGATGCTGTCAAAAACCCAGCAGTTAAAATGGCGGCGGGCAGGAGCGTGTCAGGAACAGAGAGGGAATCGCCCGACAGCCATTTTAACCACCCATCTGACCCATTTCTGTTGGGTGGCCAGTGTTAAAATCCGCCCTTACACCTTCAGAGAAGAGAGGAGGAGAGGGAGAAACTGTCAAGAAAAGAAAGAAAATTGGACTGGTCACCTCTCCAGTAAATCAATCAAAACATCACACAGAAATTAATGGTGTAATATCGAGGGAGCAGAGAAGTAGTTTAAATTAGCATATATGTATTAAATCGTAGGCACTTTGTTAAATATATTTTTAATGAGTTACACTGAATTTTAACATTTGTTGCAATGTTTATAAAAGCAATTGGACTGACATTAAAAATCTCAGAATCTCATTTACCTACATGAAAGAAAAAGATGAGAGACTAACAGCCTTGGAAAAGGAGTACAATTGGCAAAGAATCGAGCAGCATCAGACCAAAAGCCCACAGCGATGAAGTGTGGGAGTTGAGGTAAGGAAAGCATCATTCATATTTCAAGATTAGGTGGGTTCCAGTACCTGGAGATTTTATCTCCTGGCACTGTGTAGGAGTTACACAAACTAGTCTTTCTGTAGCACTAGTGAAGCAGCCGATTTAATTCATTACTGCACTCAATGACCCAAATTACTTACGTTCCCCCAACTCTGTCCAAACTCAGTTTGCTGGGACCACAAAAATCCATGACTGATGGTTCAACCAAGGCATACCTTTTACATCATCAGCTCATTCTCTCCTCCATCCACATCCAAACAACACTCACTTAAAATAAGAGCTGGTACCGTTTGGGGGGTTTCTCAGGGCAAGTAATTTAACTATAAGGAGAATCATGAGCCAGGTAGACCTTTGTTCCTAAATCTACCTCTCTTAAGAGTGACCAGAGAGCAATGCAAGTTTACAAGGCATTTTCCCCAGTTGCTCTGTTACTGCGCTATATACAAGTCAAGTCAACCCATGCCTTTACCTATTTTATTGAGAATAGTTAATGCCTCATCAGATATCAGTCATCCCCCATACTGAATAGGGCCTTGCATTCATAGGGTTACCAGTTATTGCCAACAATACCCTTTTTATCATTCTTAGAATATGGGCATTGCTGACAAAGCCAGCATTTATTGCCCATCCCTAGTTGCTCTGAGAAGGTGGCGTTGGGCCTGCTTGAACCACTGGTAGTGGTTTGATACAACTGTGTGGTTTGCTAGGTCACTTCAGAGGGCAATAAATTAAGAGTCAACCACGATTTACTTGTATTTCTTTCAATTTAGTATACTGTATTTGCTCTCTACTTTGGGGAGTCCAAACGCAGATTGGGAGATCGCTTTGCTGAACACCTCCATTCAGTCTGCAAGCGTGACCCTGAGCTTCTGGTCGCTTGTCACTTTAATTCTCCACTCCACTCCCACTCTGACCTCTCTGTCCTCAGCCTCCTATACTGTGCCAGTGAAGCTCAACGGAAGCTTGAGGAACAGCACCTCCTCTTTCGATTAGACACTTTACAATCTTGATTTCAATAACTTCAGATCATAACCTCCGCTCCTATTTTTTCGGACAGCAGGTGCTGGTAATGATTCTGCTGTTGCCATTTACAGCTCCTCTAGACCCATCTTTTGTTTCTTAACTTGTCCCATTACCACCCCCATTTGTCTCGCACCATCATCTCTTTTGTCATTTAATCTCTCTGTCTTCCACTCTATCACAGACCTTTCTCTTTGTTCTTTCCCCCCTCCCCCTTTCCCTGCCTCTATACTTGCTTAAAACCTGTTACATCTCTAACTTCTTCCGGTTCTGACGAAAGGTCATCGACCTGAAACGTTAACTCTGTTTCTCTCTCCGCAGATGCTGCCTGACCTGCTGAGCGTTTCCAGCATTTTCTGTTTTTATTCCAGATTTCCAGCATCCGAAATATTTTGCCTTTGTTTTAGTCAACCAAGTTGGTGTGGGACTGGAGTCACCTATAGGCCAGACTGGGTAAGGACAGCAGGTTTCCTTGATGCAAACTATTACTGATACCAGAATTTTTTTAATTTCCAAAATTCAAATCTCAAATTGCCACAATGGGATATGAGCTCACATTCTCTGGATTACTAGTCCACTAACATAACCACTACACTACTGTACCCAGCTCAAACTCATTCTATATAGGGCTACCACAACAAAGAAGGCAATGTCTGATCGCCAGGTTAAAGAGATCCACATGTTCTTAAAAACACATGTTACTGTAAACTGAAATGCTTTGATGCTCCCGCCAACCAAAATCTATTGAGTTATTTCTTCTTTTGTGGAGGTAACATTGGAAAGCCAATCTACAGGGACAGTGATATCAGGGGCAGACATTGACAGAGCAACACAACTGCTTGAATGCATTCTGTATGGTGTATGTTATATTTGGCAAAGCAAATCCACAATTGATCATAAACAGGAACAACTTTGAGAGTGGGAGTTACAGGTTTGACACCAATTCAGGATTGTCTTTTCAGTGTTTATGCCTTGGGTCGCAGATGGCCATTCTCAGTGAACCTGAGAAAACTATACTGACAGGGTATTGATAGCCAAGGTAAATGGATAAAGGTAACTATCTGATTCAGGTTGGTGGACATATTCATCATAGTGTGGAAAAGGCCTCTTGAAAAAATAGCAGCAATGCCACCAGGATCAACAAACAGCTGATTTTTAAAGGATAGTTGGGACACTTGTTAGAGAAGGTGATGAGACATTCAAGATATTGTATTGGGTGTGCTGACACTGGCACTACCAATGAAAAGCTAAAGAGACTAGTTAGTTTTAGTGCAAAGGGAATATAAGTACAGGAAACTTTCGTTTATCCGGCACCCAAATATCCGGAATTCTCGCTTAACCGGCAAAAATCATCCTCCGAAAACTCCTCTCAAATAACCGGCAATGTTGCCGAGTCGCAGTCGAGTCTCCGCGAATGCCGAGTGCTCCGAAAAATCCTCTCAAATAACCGGCAATGTTGCCGATCCCGAGTCCGAGTCCGAGTCCGCGAACGCCGATTTAGTCAGTAGGGGTACTTTTCAAAAGTGCCACTACTCGGCCTCCTGGCGCTGTCGCAAGTCCGAAACATTGCAGTAGCATGAGTAGATTCTCCCGTGCTGCTTGGAGTCTCTTTGTTAAAAATAGCCTCGGTAGATATAACTCTCTGTTATCCGGTACTTTCGATAAACCGGCACCACGCCGGTCCCGTCGATGCCGGATAAACGAAAGTTTCCTGTACTTACCCCTGGCCAGTGAGATTGGAAAGACCTTCTGTCAGTTATACATATTGTATCTTACTGATGTACGTAATGTTAACATCCATCATCATTCTTGAAGTAAGTGAAATTAATCAGCTATACCATTCATATTAATGAAAAGCAATCATTCGCCTTGATTTGCAAGCAAACAATCCCATTATTCAATAGTTTCTGCAATTATACACAAGTGTTGATTCCCACATAGTTTTTATATACACGGCATTCCGGTGTATAAATCACTGGAGACATTCTTTGCACGTGGACCAGCCTGAATTATATTAGCTGGAGCAATGTATTCATTTAAGGTTCAATCCTGTTGATAAGAATATGACTGAAACAGTACCTTGGCTTAGTCACGATTTCTCATCTTTTCCAAATTCTATCACAATACGTCAACAAGGTCACCTCACCCACACAAACCAGGGAAGATACAAGTGTATGTGGTGGAGCTCTGATGAATAACTCCCTTGTCCCCAAAGGATACAATTGATCTGAGCATAAATGTATTGATCCTCTTCCCACCTACTGACCTGCAAATGTATTTTCCTGGTTCTGGGAATATTGAGGGAGTTTGGACCAGCCCAGCATCACATGATGGAACTCAGCTGCTATCTGGTGGTGATCCTTGCTGGGAAGTGCCCACGCGTTGATGCAGCTGAGGACACTATTGAACTCAGCTACGCTGTCTGCCAACACCTGTGAGGAGAGGAGGTTGCGGTACCAGAGACTGCCCAGTGCCTGTGAAATCATACTCCAACGTGGATTAGTGCCTTCAGGAGACTACTGAGGATAGAATATGTCAGAGGAGGGGAGAACATTGGCAGAGAACAAAAACAAAGCAGAGCTAATGACCACTTTGCCACAAAAACTCATCAGGTAAGTCAAGGATTTAAAGTTCTTTCTTCCACAAGACAGGAGTAATGGCCTGTGGAACTCAGTTTTTTTTCCCCCTTGTCTCTAGCAAGAAACTATTATTCGCTTATTCTTCTTGATTTATCAAGGTTGGGCTCAAACTTGTGAAGAATTCCCAGCTCTAGAGGGTACACCTCAGATAAATGCTAAGAGTGGAATGTACAGCACATTAATAGTGCTTTTCTTAATATTGTGACATTCTAAGAAGGCATTATCATGACTAATAGTATATATCAAAACCTCAGCAATTAGTTTTCTAAGATAAACATACCAGTTCCAAAGTGCATTGAATGAGGTGTTTCATTGGCATCTGGCGGAGTTAAAGACATAAGGGGATTGGAATGAATAAAAGTCATTTAGCCTGTGAGCTCACTCAGCCATCTTAGAGCCTACAAACCATTTTCACCTTCTCCGTGCCTGTGCTGAGCCTGTATCTCTTTAAGTTGGACCTGCAATCGGTCTATTTTTTTCTGGAAGTTGTACTGAACACAGGTTCCATTAATGCATTGTAAAAGTGCAGTACTTTCAGTGCCGATTTTTACGCCATCATGCCCCTTTTTTTTTGCAAACCGCTGTGCCCACCTTCAGCAGACTCCTCAAAACATAACTCAGTTGGTTCTTCCCACCCCCACTTTCTATATCCTGTACGGCTCCTCATCTCACTCTGCAAAGTGCTCTCGAGCATTCTACTTGAGGAGCATTAGACAATGGGAAGTAATTGTTGCCGTTAGATGGCTTCCAACTGCCTGACATTATTATTTGAAATGATCCACTCGAGACTCTTTGGAAGCTTTGATGTAATAGTAGGATCTCAAGATAAGCCACCACCAGATGTGCGGCTATCATTTGTAAACAAAGCTACGCTTGAACATAGTGGATCTCTGTAAAATCAGAAAAGGATAAGGGGCCTATGCTGTGTGATTATGTACATTACTAACTGTTACACTGTGCAGGATGAATAGGAACACTCTCGCCTCTGAGTCAGAAGGTCGTGGGTTCAAGTCCCACTCCAGAGACTTGAGCACAAAAATCTAGGCTGACACTCCAGTGCAGTGCTGAGGGAGCGCTGCACTGTCAAAGGTGCCGTCTTTCAGCTGAAACGTTAAACCGTGGCCACGTCTGCCCTCTCAATTGGATGTAAAAGATCCCATGGCACTATTTTGATGAAGAGCAGGGGAGTTCTCCCTGGTGTCCTCACCAATATTTATCTCCCAACCAACATCACTAAAAAAACAGATTATCTGGTCATTATCTCATTGCTGTTTGTGGGAGCAAATTGGATGCTGCGTTTACTACATTACAACAGTGACTACGCTTCAAAAGCACTTCATTGGCTGTAAAGTGCTTTGGGATGTCCTGAGGTTGTGAAAAGTGCTGTATAAATACAAGTCTTTCTTTAACACTGTGTAGCAAGAGCAGCAAATGGTGGGACTAGTGATTCTTTCTAATAAGATTTCTTTGCTCCAATTTTCTCCCCTTCTCTCCTGTAGACTGGGGTACTCAGACTTGACACGGTGCTAGCACTCTCGCCCGAGTCAGCAAATCATGGGTTCAAGCCTGCTCCAGGACCTGAGCAAATAATCCAGGCTGACACTCCAGTGCAGTACTGAGGGAGTGCTGCACTGTTGGAGGTGCTGTCTTTTGGATGAGATGCTGAACTGGGGCCCCGTCTGCCCTCTCAGGGGGACATAAAACATCCCTGGCACTATTGAAAGAACAGCAGGAATTTCTCTTGGTGTTCTGGCCAAACATTTATCCCTCAACCAACACCACCTAAAAAACGATTAACTGATCATTATCTCATTTGCTGTTTGTGGGACCTTGCTTTGTGCAAATTGGCTGCCATATTTGCCTACAAAATAACAGTAACGCACTTCAACAGTAATCCATTGGTGCTATATAAATGCAAGTTTCTTCCCTCCTATTGTTCCATTGATCCCAGCAACCTTCTGATAACTTGCCCAAGTGACCTAGACAGTGACTATTACCAGGCTTACTAACGGTGTTAGCACGATCCTGTCCTTACTTACATGCACTTTCTAGGAGGATTTGCTAGGCAGTAATTAGGAATAGGAGATCTGGCTGATTATTCCCCTCCATAGCCCAGGGTGCTGAGGCTAAATGTAGCACCAAAACTATTGCCATCACTGAGATGACCTAACTCAGCACAGACTTGGAGTGATTGGCACTTCAAGGGTTAATTCAGTAGCGTGGTTGAGAAGCCATTGGTCATTCTCTTTAATCAGGTTGCCACGTTAGCTTTTGACTGAGAAGACGAAGGAGGCTGATTCCTGATTGTAAGGTTCACTGGTTGGGGCAGGTCAAGCGGCCCTCTCCGCCTTTTGCTTTTGTCGAGCTTGGCTAAAGAGAAAGTTCTGGAATTGTAAATGGAAGGTCACGTCAGTAATTGTGATTAATGGAACATTAAGTCACCATATGATCCCGCTTTATTCCACACTTACCAACTGACTCATTGCTCTGTATTACATTTTATTGTGACACAAGAGAAAATCAGGCTGCTTTTCTCAAGGACGGAGTCTGTTTAAGTACTCCCTGATAGTGACTCCGGTTAATACAGACAGTGGGATCTGTAGACTGTTCCTTTGTTCCCTTGCCAGTCATTCCAATTCAGGCCACAAGTCTGAGTGGTGCCATGATTAAATAAATGAATCATTTTACACATTGACGCAATCCAACGTCGTATGATTTCAGATGATAAGAAAAACTGTGAATTCTGATGAGAAGGAGAACATAGTTAGAAGTGCACATCCCTTCATCAGAACCAAGACAATCGAAGCCAATCTATAGTATATTAAAATTCTTGCTTACAGTGCACGCTTCCTGTAAGTGTCACACTTGCTTCCTGTAAGTGTCACACTTGCTTCCTGTAAGTGTCACACTTGCTTCCTGTAAGTGTCACACTTGCTTCCTGTAAGTGTCACACTTGCTTCCTGTAAGTGTCACACTTACTTCCTGTAACAGTTTCCCTGTCACACTTTGTTGATAATGGCTCTATTATTATGAAATTGCATGTCTTCCAACCCAGCATGGTCAACACCACAGGAGGTCTGATAGTATATCAAATAATTTAGCACTCTCTGCCGCGGCCTGCAAAGGGATAATGGAATTCTGACAAAGCAGAGAGGCTCCTCCAGGGCTGAGGTAGAAGACCCTGCAGCTGAATGGTGAGAGAGTGTTTGAATCTGCACTGAGTATATCCGTTCTTCAGCAACTTCATCCTCCTTCAATTCAGTGGGCACAGAATAGAGATCTGTGTTGCTTGACAGGTACTGGGCACCATTCACCTGATAACAGAATTCCATTCTAAACACATTGGTCACATCAAAGAAAACATGAATTACTAATGTCAAGTTGGTATATATTTTGGCGAAACGTATTTTTTTTCAACAGTACTTGAACCTATCGCATCCTGGTACCTGACAGTCACCTGACATCCTAATATATAACTTTAATGTTTATTAGCCTTTATGCTGGTATATTACAAATAAATAGAGTTTTCATTACGCACTACACCACCTGACCCTTACATCACCAGTAACAGTCTGTGAGCGTGGTACAATATGCATACTGGCGCACCTCCAACATTTTATATCTCACATTCTCCATCAGTGAGCTGAGGTGATGAGTGGCAGGAGGATATTTGACTGTGGCGGGGGTGGGGGGGGGGGGGGGAGGGGGTGCATCACAGCTAAGTTCAATGTCCTCATGTTTGCGCAACCCACACTTTCCATTTGGGGTCACTGGATAGTAATCAGGAGCAGCAACCCTGGCTGGTTTGTCCCCTTTTTAGCCCAGAGGCAATCTTTTTGACTTTGGTGAGGCCACATCTGCAGTACAGTGCCCGCTTTTCGTCTCACTGCTTCAAAAAGAATATCGTGTTACTGGAGAGGGCTCAGTGGAAAGCTATAGATTAATATTAGTATTTAAAGGACTGAACTATTAAGAGCAATTAAATATCCTGGAACTTACTCTCTGGATGACTGAATTTGATATTAGGTTTGAGAGGGAGAAATGAGAGACCAAGGTTTTAAATTTAAGGAAGGCAAACTTCGAAGGGATGAGAAATGAATTGACCACAGTAAACTGAACTGAACTGTTAATGAGTAAAGCTGCAGACAAACAGTGGGAAATAGTCAAAGAGGTTTTTGGTACAGTACAAAACCACTCCATACTCGTAAAAGGCAAAAGCTCCACCTGTGTAGTTAAGCAACCATGGGCAACAAACGAGGTAAGAGACAGTAACAAGGTCAAAGAAAAGGCTTACGTAAATGCAAGAAAAAGTGGAAATGCTTTCTTAATTGCGAGAGACTAGGATGTGTGGAGGAGCGAAGAAATTTGGGTGTCCAGGTAATCAAAAAGGCCCATGGAATGTTGGCCCTTATCTCACGGGGGCTGGAATTCAAAGGGGAGGAAGGTGATGCTTCAGTCGTACAGAGCCTTGGTCAGACCCCCATCTGGAGCACTGCGTTCAGTTCTGGGCACCAGGAAGGATGTATTGACCATGGAGGGGGTACAGCTCAGATTCACCAGAGTGATAGCGGAGCTTAAAGGGTTAAATTATGAGGACAGGTTGCATAATATTGGCTTGTATTCTCTTAAATTTAGAAAGTTATGGGGTGATTTAATTGAGGTGATTAAAATGATTCGCGAGAGTAAATACAGAGAAGTTATTTCCTCTGGTGGGAGAATCCAGAACAAGAGGGCACAATATTTCTGATTTCTTGTGTTCTGATATTTCCCCATGTTTACACAATGTGCAGGTCTGTATTGTAGTAATAGATGTTGCACCTGGCACAACAAGGCGGACATTATACACCTGGGATCATTCAGCAATACACGAGGGGCCTCTCCCATGGGCAGTTTAGCAGCTGCTGTGCTTGCAAAGCTGTATAAATAGTGTTACCGTTGTGTGATAGAGCACTGAGGGACTGACACTAACTCCTAGCAACAGTACTTCATGCTAAAGGCAAGGCTAGAGATAGCAAAGGTCTGTAAAGTCTCTTGACAAACATCTCTGTGTCAACTTGACAGAAAATCTGTCAGTAATGTGCATCTCTCTTTCTCCCTGATTCACCATTGACTCCTCCCAGAAGCTGATCAGGCCAACCTCTAGCATCCCATTCCATAATTGGCCCAGAAATTGATCTCGCTCTGTTCCCGCGGGGGTAAGCCTTCCCCGCGATCTCTCACCTCGCTTATGCTTTTTCAGATCCAGCTCGCACGAAATTGATGTTCCAGACATCAGCTGTGCTGGGCTTGCGTATCCCAGCGGCGTAGTTAATTCGTGCGAGCTGTGGGATCACGTGACTCAGTTAGAGCCAATGGCAGCACACCATCTTCCATTCATAAGTCTCACAGCATGGCTGTGAGACTTATGAATCTTACACCCCCCCAAAATAACAGCTAAACCTCAATTAAATTTAAAAAAAAAACCATCACATTAATAAAATAAGTATAGTTAATTAAATTAACCATTTTAAATAAAAAATTAAATTTTTGAAAAAATTTAAAATCTTTTAAAAAGTTATAAAAATAAACTTACCTGTCTTTAAAGTCTATAAAAAAGATATACCTGTAAAAAAAAATTCAAAAAAATACTTAATTCACTACTTACCTTCTTAAAAGCGGGTCTTACTCCTCCTTTTTACATTTCCAAAATCTTCCCTACTTACCTGCGCGTCCAAAGCATGAAGTGCACAGCGTGCGCGCAGCCTGTAGCGCGCACGCGATGCAGCCAGGCCCCGCCCCCTTTTCGGAAGAGCAATTGCCGGTTTTCAGCGCATAGAAACATAGAAACATAGAATCTAGGAGCAGGAGTAGGCCATTCGGCCCGTCGAGCCTGCTCCGCCATTTAATACGATCATGGCTGATCATCCAAATCCAGTCCCCTGTCCCTGCTTTAATCCCCACAGTACACATATCCCACCCTACCCCCGTAACCCCACGTATTTAATTCCCCCTAACATATCCCATCCTATCCCCATAACCCCACATATTTAATCCCCCCTAACACTAAGGGTCAATTTATCATAGCCAAATCAACCTAACCCACACATTTTTGGACTGTGGGAGGAAACCGGAGCACCCGGAGGAAACCCACGCAGTGCGTACTCTCGCGTCCCGGGATCAATTTTCGGCCCAATGAAACGTGTCCTTGCACTAACATGCTGCTGTATACATCAAGACCGATTATTCTAATGTGGAACCAGTAATAGCCCCCTGAAGTGTACCGAGTGACATTCACACGGGGATTCAAGCACATCAATCTTTTTGGCTTTGGTGAGGCCACATCTGCAGTACAGTGCCCGCTTTATAATCTATGAAGTAAACACAGCTCAATTGTTATAATGTAAGATGGTGGATAAAGGCATCGACCAGTGTAGCACTAAGACACGTAGACCACAATGTTTCAGGTTCTTTTCCCAGTCTGTATTAGGCTAGCAGGCCTCTCCACGGCAACGGTTAGGTGCTGTAATTGATCTCCACTGTGCCCAGACTAGGGGGTGGAAGGAATCAGCCAGGGTTCCTGCTCCTAATTGCTCTCCAGTGATCCCTGCAGGAAAGTTCATGTGTGGATCTTGTTGGGACAGGATCAGGGCCGCAATGACTCCACATCTGCATCACTCGCTGTCTGGGCTCCTGCATTTAGAATGGCCGCTCAAGGGCTGTCCGTGCCCATGGAACCTCACCCGAGGAAGGAGAAGGGAGGTCCGTGCCCATGGAACCTCACCCGAGGAAGGAGAAGGGCTGTCCGTGCCCATGGAACCTCACCCGAGGAAGGAGAAGGGAGGTCCGTGCCCATGGAACCTCACCCGAGGAAGGAGAAGGGCTGTCCGTGCCCATGGAACCTCACCCGAGGAAGGAGAAGGGAGGTCCGTGCCCATGGAACCTCACCCGAGGAAGGAGAAGGGAGGTCCGTGCCCATGGAACCTCACCCGAGGAAGGAGAAGGGAGGTCCGTGCCCATGGAACCTCACCCTAGGAAGGAGAAGGGCTGTCCGTGCCCATGGAACCTCACCCGAGGAAGGAGAAGGGCTGTCCGTGCCCATGGAACCTCACCCGAGGAAGGAGAAGGGAGAAAATTGGGGGAGGGAACAAGATCACATCAGGTGTGCAGACCTGCATGTAGCTGACTCATTCCGTGTGGTTTTCAGCGCACTGACAAGGCTTGATGACCTCTTCCCTTATTCATCTAAAGACTGAGTAGATCTAGGGTTGTATTCCCTGGAATTTAGAAGGTTAAGGGGTGATCTGATCGCAGTTTCCAAGGTATTAAGGGGAACAGATAGGGTAGATAGAGAGAAACTATTTCCGCTGGTTGGGGATTCTAGGACTCGGGGGGCATAGTCTAAAAATTAGAGCCAGACTTTTCAGGAGGGAAATTAGGAAACACTTCTACACACAAAGGGTGGTAGAAGTTTGGAACTCTCTTCCGCAAACGGCAATTGATGCCAGATCAATTGTTAATTTTAAATCGGCGATTGATAGATTTTTGTTAATCAAAAGTATTAAGGGATATGGGGCAAAGGCGGGTATATGGAGTTAGGTCACAGATCAGCCATGATCTCATTGAATGACGGAACAGGCTCGAGGGGCTCAATGGCCTACTCCTGTTCCTATGTTCCTATCACCAGTCAGGCACAGTGGGGCTTATTTTCCAGAGAGGAAATTGGCCTCGAACTGTCTCAGATCTTAGGATTGCCTGGTTTCTTTTTACGCCTGGGACTATTTGCCCTGTACCTTTCTACTTGCCCCAGTAGGGACAGTAGGATTGCTGATTCGATAGCAAAATACTGCGGATGCTGGAAATCCGAAATAACAACAGAAAACGCTGGAAAAACTCAGCAGGCCAGGCAGCATCCGTGGAGAGAGAAAGAGAGTCAGGATTGCTGATTGTTTGCTGTGGACTGGCACCCTCCTTGGGTGCGTTTTTATTGACCTTAGAACCCAGCCCCAGAAACCCTGACAAAACACAGGAAGTGACATCACTGGTGCAATGAAGGAAGAATGCCACCCAAATCATTTTTCTGTGTGGGTATTCATACTGACAGTGGAATTGTAACACGCCCTTTTCAGGCAATGGTTCTTTCAAGAGCTGACTGGTGTCCAATTGAGTCACTGAGTTATTTGCACTTTACCAACATCCTGCAGTCTTTATTTCTTCAAGGGATTTGCGGTTTTAGCTGTTCAGAATGTTGTTTACAGAAACTCCTGCCCCATTGCCCGTTGCACAAGTAGTTTCAATTACGACATCCCTGTAAGTCACTGCATTTCCAATCGAGTGAACTAATGAATGGGAAACCGGCCCTTGAAAATACCTCAGCCTTCGTGTGTGGTGTCCTTGACTAGTTTTGAGATTAGAGGGACCACAGCTATGCGATCCAATTAATCACTGTATTGTACGCAATAGTTCTAGATACTTATGCTTGTTAATGGCCTCGGTTAACCTAATTTCTCTCAGTTAATTAATGCTACACTTCTTGCTGATTATTATATGCCGCAAATTTATACTTATAAAACAGTGAAAGTTGAGCATTTAGGGAGTTGGGGACACTACAACCTTCCCTGAACACGGATTACTGACAAAGAAGTAGGCTTAGAGTCGCATATTCCATTGGGGTTGATCCAAACTGGCCTAAGCCCATTGACCTCAGAGAAGCCTGAGCACTTATGAGGAGAAAGTCAGCCAGCGTGAAGAATAGACCAGAGGCAGCTTTAAATCTACTGGCATTCACGGCAATGAATTGCAGAGAGTTCCTGAGGTTAAGGCGGTATAGTGCTTTGAAATTTAATCCATCCTGGCTGACTTTCTCCTCATAGCCACAGTAAACAGATAAAACATCCTGCTCCTCCGGGCCCCACAAAACTAATTCCAACCTTCCCCTGGCTGGGCCTCTTCGGCTCTATCGCCCTTGGAACTGATTGGTTTTGCGCACGACGCACGCTCCGACCAGTTCAAACCTAAAATGGCACTCGGGGTCCGAGGACCACGATTTACATATTAAAAAAAGGCCTACTGCCTGAAATAGGCAGACGCTTTGGGCGCTCAGCGGTAGGCCCCGTTCAAAATGGCGGCGGCGGCAGCATCGCGGGGTTAATGGGGCGGTAAGGCTACCAACCCCATTTTGAGGTCATTACCACCCTGGTAACACCAGGTGAAACAATGGGTTCAAGCCCCACTCTAGGATGAGCACATAATCTATGCTGACATTTCAGTGCAGTACTGAAGGTGTACTGCATTGTCAGAGGTGCCATCTTTCAGCTGAGACCTTAATCCGAGGCCTTGTTCGCCTGCTCAGGTGAGCATAAAAGATCCCGTGGCGTTATTCAAAGAAGAAAAGGGAGTTCTCCTGGTGCCTTGGCCAACATTCCTCCCTCAACCAAAACAGATTACCTTGTTATTTATCTGATTTGCTGTTTGTGGGACCTTGCTGTGCCTAAATTGGCTGCCAGGTTTGCCTGCAAAACAGCAGTGACTACACCGCAAAAGAAATTCATCGATTGTGAAGCACCTTGGGATGTCCTGAGGACGTGAAAAGGTACATCAATGCAAGTTCATTCTTCTTTCTCTCCCAGATCTTTTGCAAATGTCAACAACCAACATCACTAAAACAGATTACCTGGTCATTATCTCATTGCTGCCTGTGGGATCTTGCTGTGCGCAAATCGGCTGCCGCGTTTCCTACATTACAACAGTGACTGCACTTCACAAAAGTAATTCATTGACTGTAGAGCGCTTTGGGACGTCCTGAGGTTGTGAAAGGTGCTATATAAATGCAAGTTCTTTCTTAACAGCTTATTATATGCTATTATTTTTTTAAATCTACGGTGACAATATAGAATACAGTGTGCATTTAAAAAATGTGCTGCATAATGTGCAGCCAGACAACAGATTTATAATTCCATCCAGCGCCTTTCATACAATGGTCCGTGCTTTAGTTGATGAAACAATTTGATGGTCCTGGGAGCTGTGTTTCTTAATTCAGCTGTTCATGTTTCTAGGTGCTAAGTAATTCACAGTTTTATTTTTGTTTTTGAGAGAATTATCATTGTAACCAGGTTCATAACCTGCTAATATTACACCTGTAGTGTCTGGCTTTGCACAGCTGTTTAAGTGATTATCTCCTTCCCCCTTCCCCCTGCCAGCTACTGTCAGAGCCTTATTGATACATCAGTGCTATTTCTCTTGAGTGACTGAAACTGGAACTTGGGGGAAAATATTTTGCCGCTCTTCAGACTTCTATTGATGTGTGAACCTGCTCACAGCCTCAGTAACAGCAAGGCGAGCTCAGACAGTCGTCCCACCATTGGTGGCCGTGCCTTCAGTTGCCAAGGGCCCTAAGCTCTGCAATTCCCTTCCGAAACCTCTCCGCCTCTCTACCTCTCTTTCCTCCTTTAAGGCACTCCTTAAAACCTACCTCTTTGACCAAACATTTGCTCACCTGTCCTAAGATCTCTTTTTCTGGCTCGGTCTCAAATCTTGCCTGATAAAGCTCCTGTGAAGCGCCTTGGGACTTTTTTTTACTACGTTAAAGGTGCTAGATAAAAGCTAGTTGGTGTTGTTGTTCTAAATAGAGTTTTAAAACGCGTTTAAATGCTAGGGGCATATAAATTAGTTTAGAGTCCAGTTTAAGTCTTTAACCTTTGCCAAATCAGTAGCCAGGAGCAATAAATAACTTGATGTCATTTTTCATGTTAATGCTGCAAGCTACAAAGAACTGGGCCTGTGAATGGGTAATCCTGCCCTGGAAACTCAAAATGTCTTGTTTGAAGTCCGGAGTTTGCGTACACAGACACGCACAGCCTTGTTTACACATTGGGGATAAAACAATCCCCAACAATGGCCTACCTTAGGGCCTTTTCACAACACTGCACTTACTTTCAAATCAGGGTGGAATAAAGCCTAGAATAGGGATATGCCTAAAAGGACAAATTACACAAAACTACAGCCTCAAGGTATTTTATTTAAAAACCTTTCTCCAAGTGGGTAAATGCACTGTGTAGTGTGAATAATGCCGCCAGGAACAACAACAATAACAACAACCTGCATCTGCATAGCACCTTTATTGTAGAAAATATCCCAAAGTGCTTCACGAAACAAAATGGAGGCTGAACCAAAGAAGGAGACATTCTTAGTCAAAGAAGTAGGTTTGTTAGGGAGGGACTTAAAGGAGGAGAGGGAGTTGGAGAGGTGGAGGGGTTTAGGGAGGAAATTTCAAAGCGAGGGGCCTAGCTGGCTGAAGGCACAGCTGCTAATGTTTTTATTTTATTCGTTTATGGGATGTAGGCGTCACTGGCAAGGCCAGCATTTATTGCCTATCCCTAGTTGCCCTTGAGAAGGTGGTGGTGAGCCGCCTTCTTGAACCGCTGCAGTCCGTGTGGAGAAGGTACTCCCACAGTGCTGTTAGGGAGGGAGTTCCAGGATTTTGACCCAGCAACGATGAAGGATCAGCAATATACTTCTAAGTCAGGATGGTGTGTGACTTGGAGGGGAACTTGGAAGTGATGGTGTTCCCATGCGCCTGCTGCCCTTGTCCTTCTAGGTGGAAGAGGTCACAGATTTGGGAGGTGCTGCCGAAGAAGCCTTGGCGAGTTGCTGCAGTGCATCTTGTAGATGGTACACACTGCAGCCACGGTGCGCCGGTGGTGGAGGGAGTGAATATTTAAGGTGGTGGATGGGGTGCCAAACAAGCGGGCTACTTTGTCCTGGATGGTGTCGAGCTTCTTGAGTGTTGTGGAGCTGCACTCATCCAGGCAAGTGTAGAGTATTCCATCACACTCCTGACTTGGGGCGAAGGGAAGGGGGAAGAGGCCAGAGTTGGAGGAACCAAGAGTTTGGGGAGTGTTGCGGTGCTGGAGGAGATTACAGAGATAGGAATGGGAAAGGCTATGGAGGGATTTAAACACAAGGATGGAAATGATACATTTGAGGCATTGGGAGACCAGGAGTCAATGTAACTCAGTGAGTAAAGGGATGATGGGCGAATGAGGCTTAGTGCGGGATAGGTTCCGAGTAGCTGTGTTTTATCTGAACTGGAGTTTATGGAGGGTGCAGGATGGGAGGCCGGGCAGAAGAGCATTGGAATAATAAAGTCTGGAGATGAGAAAGACATAGATGAGAGATTTAGTGGCAGCATTTAAAATGATAAAGGAATTCGATAGGGTAGATACAGAGAAACAATTTCCTTTGGCGGAGAAATCCCGAACAAGGGGGCACAAACTTAAAATTAGAGTTCGGCCATTCAGGTGTGAAAGCAGAAAACACTTTTTTAACTATAAGGGAAGTGTAAATCTGGAATTCTCTCCCCCAAAAGGCTGTGGATACTGGGCCAATTGAAATTTTCAAGACTGAGATTAACTGTAATTGGACAGAGTGTCTCACACTGCAAGGTCATTATTAGAGGTTGCCCATGTTCAAATTCAATGTTGAAGTTGGTAACTTCTGTTCTTGACACTGATTGTGTGAGGAGAATGATGTCAGTCTGAGTTTAGCACAGGATGTCCTGTTTCATGCCATCGTTGTGGTGATGTCATTGATTTAAAAACAAAAGCTTCCCCAACCCTTTCTATTCAATGATGTAGATTGCTAGCCAACAAGGGCAGTCCTATCAAAAAATCTACAATAGAGACTTGAACTGTGGAGCGTTGGGATCTCACTTGAATCTCAATCCCAACAGCCAGTCTAGTCTGCTGCTGTCATTGGGTGAGATCAATGATAGTTTCACATTTGGGGACCAGAACAACTAGCAGGAATAGGGTTACCACTCAAGAAATTTAACTGACTATCAGCTATGACAGAGCAGTACTGACAGTAACCAAGGCCAAGATGACACCATCTTTCACTCCTGGCCGAAGGGGCATTGATGGCAAAGTAAAAGAAAGACTTGCATTTATATAGCGCCTTTCACGACCTCACATCCCAAAGCGCTTTACAGCCAATGAAGTACTTTTGAAGTGTAGTCACTGTTGTATTGTAGGAAACGCAGCAGCCAATTTTCGTACAGCAAGGTCCCACAAACAGCAATGTGATAATGACCAGATAATCCGTTTTAGGTACTGGTTGAGGGATAAATATTGGCCAGGACACCAAGGAGAACCCCCCTGCTCTTCAAAATAGTATCGTGGGATCTTTTACGTCCACCTGAGAGAGCAGACGGAGCCTCGATTTAACGTCTCATCTGAAAGGCGGCACCTCTGAGAGTGCTACCACTGAGCCACGGCTGACACTGTAAAATATAACAAGCAAAAGAACTGTTTGTATATCTATGAAGATCCCTGAAATATATGGGAACCTGACACAAAAGATAGATTGCAGCTCTGTTGCACCCAAATCAACAGACTCTGCAGTCTCGAGATGACCATGATTCTATTGGACAAAAATCTAACATGTTCATATGACATTCCTCTTTCTGCTGTTTTAACATGGCACTATACCGTTTATTTTGAGTAGGGAAATGCCATTGCTACAGTAGCAAACAGAGGAATGTCATATGACTGCAGTGATTACCCATCCACCAAAATCACCAAAGCTAATCTCTAGGCCGACACGACTTCTGCATCAACAGTTTACTTCACAGGTGACGCAAACTTCCGATATTTAAAAATGGCGTCAACAAACACCGACATTTCTGACACAGGGGCAACTCTACGTGCTCCACCGAGTAGGCATCTCAGTCTGGAACTCGGGTAGCCAAGTCTAGTCGGTTGTTTGCCTGGAGGTTTTCAAACGCCTCGATTTTAAAATTCTCATCCTTGTTTTCCAATCCCTCCATGGGTTCGCCCCTCCCTATCTCTGTAATCTCCTCCAGCCCCCGCCCCCCCCCCCCCTGCCCCCGAGATATCAGCGCACCTCTAATTCTACCCTCTTGAGCATCCCTGATTTTAATCACTCAACCATTGGTGGCCGTGCCTTCAGCTGCCGAGGCCCTAAGCTCTGGAATTCCCTGCCTAAACCTCTTCGCCTCTCTCTACCTCTCTTTCCGCCTTTAAGACGCTCCTTAAAACTTACCTCTTTGACCAAGCTAATTTCTCCTTGTGTGGCTTGGTGTCAAATTTTTTTTGTCTTATAACACTCCAGTGAAGCGCCTTGGGACGTTTTACTACGTTAAAGGCGCTATATCAATACAATTTGTTGTTGAGGTATCATCACATGGTCCTCCCCTCCTGTCTCCAACCGCCCCCCCAGTCAAAGAGCCCTTTTTTGTCATCTCCAATATCTTTAGAACTAATAAATGATAGTTTTTCAAAGAAAATGGAAAAAAACACAATTGTTTGAATGCCCCTTATGATTTTCCTCCTGGGTCGCTCGCAGCAGTGTCCAGGAGATTAATCTTTCATTCCTGGAGACTCCAGGGCAGTTCTGAAGGGTTGGCGACCTTATCTGGAACTCAGAGGGAAAACACTGGTACCAGACTCGGGTACAGATTCAACCTTGTGACCCTGTTGCAGGGCAAGTTTGTTCAGAAAGAAAGAGAAACAGGGCGAAACGATAGCAGCAGATTAGAAAGGTATTTTATAACGTGCCAAAAATACCCCTAAACGTTTCATTGTTTTCTTGGTGAGTTCTCACTCAAGTGCGTACACAGCGAAGATAAACGCAGAAAGAAAGTACAAGTTAAAGACAGGAACAAACAGTTAGTCTACAGGGCTTGGTGTGGGAGCGTTAAACCTTGGCAACGATTATGTTTGATTGAAAAGCAACTCATGATTAAACACAACTGTTTCTAGGTGAAAAACTTTGTGTACATTTCTATGGCAAAGGTTAGTCAAAGGGATGATATCCAGCTGGGTTTACAAAGCTTTACAATTCTTGCAGCAATCTGTTAAAGTAGAACTTTTGGCTTTCATCCTATCAACAGGGAGACTGAAAAAGCCCTTCCATAAAGTATGGCTTTTCCAATAAACACAAACAAAAATGCCCCCCTTTTTAGAGGGTCACAACTAGTAAAGAACTAAACCATAAAAAAAAAGGAAACTTATAAAATTAAATAGTTAATATTATTGCCTGTGTCCACTATACCCTCCAGTCCCTGCGGTGCCCACCGGTCGCGGAGGACCTCAAGCGTACCGATGAATACCGCGTGCTCCTTCTCCAGGGCCACCCAGGCACGGGCAAGGCTGCGGAAGAGAAGCAGGCAACTCCCCACGGACTGCATTCAGTAAAGTCTGAGGCTGAGATACACGGCCTTATTCAACATGGTGCTGCAGATCATAGCCAGGATCAGTGCTTTCCCCGTACACCAGTAAGCAAATGTGAGACTCGAGGTACTCCTGTACTTTATTGGGAACTAGGTGCGTTTTCAATTACAACAAAATCAACAAGTTGATAAAGTGCTCAGAGCGCAGGACATTAAAGAACGGTTTGGACCTCAGGCTTTGTTTTGTTTTTTTGCCAGCAAAATCTTGCAGAACATTTTATTTACTTATGAAGTAATATCAATAAATGATGAGTGATATTAGTTAGTCAGGCCCAGTCTGATTGCTCAAACACAGTCTTACTGGGTGGAGGCCTGGATTTTTGATTGAACTAAAGTGTAATTAAAGCCAAACTCAGACGGCTGGATCAGCTGCTTGAAGCTTTGTTCTCTAATTTCATTTTTCTTTGGAGAGTGCAACTTTTTGTTTATCCCATTTTAATATTTCTCCTCTTCCCTTTTTATATATTTTTTTGACATCGTGCCTCATCCATGACATAGAGGACTTACCTGGCTAGGGTGATCTACTCACAGGACAACACAGCTATGAAACAGGCCACTAGGAGGTGTATCAGAGCAGCCCAGCGAGAGATCTCCTTCCAGTGAGGAAGCATCTGTCCACCACTTGGTGCCTGCCCATAGCGATGTGATTGAGATCAGGAACTCAAGACACTTCACTATGCCCCAACAACTTGTATTTATACAGCGCCTTTAACGTAGTAAAACATCCCAAGGCGCTTCACAGGAGCGTTATCAAGCACAATTAAACACCGAGCCACCGTTGACTAAAGACTTGGTCAAAGAGTTAGGCTTTAAGGAGCGTCTTAAAGGAGGAGAGTGGTAGAGAGGCGGAGAGGTTTAGGCAGGGAATTCCAGAGCCTCGGGCCCAGGCGGCTGAAGGCACGGCCACCAATGGTGGAGCGATTAACATCAGGGATGCGCAAGAGACCAGAGTTGGAGGAGAGCAGAGATCTCAGAGTGTTGTGGGGCTGGAGGAGGTTACGGAGATAAGGAGGGGCGAGAATGAGAATTTTAAAATCGAGAGGCTGCCGGACCAGGCAGTAGTAGAAGAGTTGGGAGAGATGACTGGTTAAGAAGATAAGAATTGGAGAGACTTTTCAACGTGGGCGAGAGTAGCAAAGTGAAGAGGTTTAGTGAGGGAGTTCCAGAGAGGGGCTGGAGGGGATGAAAGTTGCACCACTGATGGGGAGGTGGGGGGTGGGGGTGGGGCAAGATGCACAGGACCAGAGTTCCAGGGCTCCAAGATCCTGGCGACAATGTAAGGCTGGAGCAGGTTGCAGAGGGATTGGGGGGTGAGGACATGCAGGGATTTGTTGATGTGGATGATGATGCTTTAATTCAGTGCCCTGGGTAGGGTGACCTACTCGCAGGGCAACACCGTCCAGAAAAGAAAGAACCTGCGTTTTCTACAGCGCCTTCCACCACCTCAGGACATCCCAAAGCACTGTACAGCCAATGAAGTACTTTTGAACTGTTGTCGCTGTTGTAATGTAGGAAATACGGCAGCCAATTTGTGCACAGCATGATCACACAGGCAGCAATGTGATAATGACCAGATAATCTGTTTGCATGAAGCTGGTTGAGGGATAAATATTGGCCAGGATACCGGGGAGAACTCCCCTACTCTTCTTCGAATAGTTTTTTTTTATTCGTTCCTGGGATGTGGGCGTCGCTGGCAAGGCCAGCATTTATTGCCCATCATGGGATCTTTTACGTCCACCTGAGAGAGCAGACGGGGCCTCGTTGTAACGCCTCATTCGAAAGACATAATGTTTTGAAGGGCGCTATGAGTTTTCCAGAGCATCCAAGGATCAGGCCTGCAATACTTTTCAGACTTTAGCATGACGCATTTCCTCCTCTCCCTGACAGACTCCTGAGGGTGCACCATTGCCCTGTGCATGATGCACACCTCCACGATCGAGGAAAGGACAGAAAGCAGGAGGGACCCCTGGGATTGAGATCTAGGCCGACTATTAAGAGAGGAGGAGTGACAAGAGGTATGAAATCAGATCGTAAACACCTTCACCTGCAACAAGATGCAAGACTCAGGAATGTACATCGCACATGCCACACCGGTCAAAAGCTGCAAAACTTCAATCCTGGTGGCTGGTGGAGGAGGTGTGGCCAGAAAGGCCCCTCCTACAATATTCTGGTCACTCCCCTGCATACCGCCATTCTCCTGGATAGCAGTACAGGAGACCAATTGGACCATGATTGGTCTTCTGAACTGCTTTCCAGGAGATCTTATTATAAAGAATGTCACTGACAATATGTCTGTGAATCTACTCTTGAGAACCCAATAAAAAAGTTTTCAAAAAATTATGGTGAATTGTAAAGTTTGTTCTGTCCTTTGGCTTGAGATTTATTAGTTGACTGTCCAAATTGAGGGATTTTTTTCTAAGTGAGATTCTTCGGAGTTCAATTGTTTTGGCAAATTATCTAACCAGTAATCAGTAATATCAGCCAATCCCAATTTTAGCAGCCGATAGCAGTACTGTAATAAAGTAGCCAGCCCTGGCACAGCCAGGTAAAGAAGACTATTTAACAAGAATTAAATCTTCACCGGTAGGTTCATCCTTATCTTGTTTTAAGAGGCTCAAGTAAAAATGAGTTCTGGCAGATGTCAGATAGTCCACAAAGATCGAGCCTCAACCTGTTCACATGCTGTTTACTCTGCCAGGTCTGGAGAATGGAAACTTCATCAGCAATTTCTCTTCTTTAATGAGTTCATTCAGGACTCTGTTTGTTTCCATGTAATTGCTACCTTCAGGCAAACACTGATAGACGGTGAGGGACATGGGTTTAAATGGAGATACGGCGCTTTCATTGTCATAAACTGTAAGGCACAAAACCTGTGACAGAAACATTACTACAATGAATCCCTGTTTCTGACATTTGTATGGATGTCTACTCTCGTTTCATTCTTCTTCACTTCCCCCCCCCACAAATTTTCTCCCTTCCCCTCCTCCCTATAGACTCCTTGCTGGAATATAGTTCCACGGGGCATTAGTCACTCTCCAGTACCTCACACTACTGCTCCTTATTGATAAATGAGCCTAGATAGTTAGTTTCATTAGGCTATTCAACCACAGCAGTGTTACAGCTAAGCCCGCACCTGTGCTCATTCAATGTCCCTACTTGCATATTTCCAGTAGGGGGCCAGAGGATAGCAGTCAGGAGCAGGGACTCTGGCCCATTGAGGGAGTGGAATCCCTTTCTATTCAGAAAGATGCCGATGGGGATGGGAAGCACGCAAGACAATGTGGTTGCAGTCTATGGCACTTTGCACCCGGCGGGTGGGGAGGTGGGGTGTTGGTGGGGTGGTGGGAACCTGCAATGTGGGAGAAGCCTAGCGCTCTCTCGTCCTGCTTTGCTCTGTCCATGGGGGAAAGGATGTAACTGTTCCTCCTGCCATAGAGCGTCTCGGTCTCTTCTCTGATACAATGGTGAACAGCAAACTGGGAGATGTCGCTGTGGCGTAAAAATTATGGCCCACGGTGACCTTGACAGCCACAGGCAGTGTTGTTGATGCCCTGGTTCAAGGCTCGAGTTGTGACATAGCTCAGTGACAGCCGCCTTGGTGAAGCGTAGGTGCCTGAGACATTGCTCCTCAGTGAAGTTCAGGTTGGAGAAGTGCTCCCTGAAGATCAGCTGTGGGTATGATCTCCTGCGCAGTGGCCTCCTCCTCCTCCCTCTTCTCCCAGGTGCTCCTGCTCCCTCTTGTCTTCTCCGTTGCTGCCCCTTGCCCTCCAGCCCCAAAGGCAGACCTACCAGACCACCCATGGCTGCAATAAAACTGTTTTGAAGGCAGAAGTCAGAAATCAGTTGTGGAAGTCAGAGAATTGGTCAAAAAACTGCCCAGCAGTTAACCAGCAACCTAAAAGGACAAACCAGTAACTAACCTGCATGGAGTGGGTGAACCCTTTCAGTAACGCTGCAGGAAGGTCCTTGCTGCCTGTTTGCACCACGAGTTGCGAGTGCATCAGGCGCTGGGGTAGGCCAATCTCACAAACGCATCCTACAACAGGCGTAGGACCCTCATTTAAATATTATAATGAGGTTCTTTTAATACTTCCAGCGCGCACCCTGGGCAACTGCGGAGGAGCCTGATCCAATATGGTGGACGGTGCACCTCTGGCGCGGAATGAGCGCGTGCGCACCGATCCCATTTCTAAGCCAATGAGTTTTATTCACCTCCGTCAGTCTGCGGATTAACAGATATCAGAATTTCAAAGAAAGATAGTGCAGCCACCAAGCACATTTTGGTGTACAGTTTCTGAGTACAGACCGTGGCACAGTACTAAGGATGGCTGCCTCTCTGTGGATATATCCGGACAATTTTGTGTATTGGGCACTCCCTAAAGGAGGGAAAGAAATTATTTTCCAATTACAATTAATTTTTAACAACAACTTGCATTTAGATAGCGCTTTTAATGTAGTAAAACATCCCAAGGCGTGTCACAGCAGCGTTATCAGACAAAATTTGACACCGAGCCACATAAGGAGATATTAGGGCAGGTGACCAAAAGCCTGGTCAAATACCATTTCCATCCCGATTCACACACATTAACTCTGGCACACTGAGCTAAAAGCACAACGGGACCACATTTAAATGAGGTCATTAATATTAATCCAGCAATGCATTGCACTTTAATGGACTATTTTGTCAGAGCACTGACACAAAGTGCACAATTAAAACATGGACCTCTAAGCCATCCCATTGGCTTTAAGGTTTTAAGGAGCATCTTAAAGGAGGAAAGAGGGAGGTAGAGAAGCAGGGAGGTTTAGGGCGGTAATTCCAGAGCTTAGGGTCTTGGCAGCTGAAGGCACGGCCGCCAATGGTGGAGCGATTAAAATCGGGGATGCTCAAGAGGACAATTGCTCCGTCTATCTAATCACATTAAAATATAATATAGACATATTCCTTATTTAACACAGGGCGATAACTCTGCTTTACCAGGGCATGGGTCCATGGGCATAAGTTGCCCTCTGATACCTCACCCAAGTAACTATTATTAATGTGTGAGCCTAGACCATGAACGCTGACAGGCTATCGAACTGCAGAGGGCATTCTAGCCGAGCTTCATCTAATGATAACACGAGTGTTCCTCCAACAAAGGTCACAGGATAGCGATCTTGTCCTGAAGCCCAGGCCAATTATTTTTAACGTGTTCTCCAGATGCAAGTGACGTTGGCAAGGCCACATCTATTGCCCATCACGGGTTTCTTTCCCCGACCCAGAAGTGTTGTGGCCAATTGTCGCCACCCTCCAGCCACTGCATCAGGCCAACTAACTCAGCACAGACCAGGAACTGAACGCGGGCTCTTTCCTGAGCCAATGGGATGGCTTAGAGGTCCATGTTTTAATTGTGCACTTTGTGTCAGTGCTCTGACAAAATAGTCCATTAAAGTGCAATGCATTGCTGGATTAATATTAATGACCTCATTTAAATGTGGTCCCGTTGTGCTTTCAGCTCAGTGTGCCAGAGTTAATGTGTGTGAATCGGGATGGAAATGGTCTCCCACGGTACGTGATATTTATAGATGCTCTTTTTTTATAGCATTAAAGCCATTTGTAACTGGGGTCGGGGGCGGGGGTGGTCTATGAGTTTAAATCAGAAACATTAACTAAACTGAAGCAAAGCACTATTTTTACACCTCTTCCAGGTGGACATCGTAGGGGCCGAGGTCAGTGCAGGCTCTTAAAATGTAAAGATTTGTGTTGGTGGAGTTTAAGAGATGACATCAGTTCTGTTCTGTTCACTCAGTGCACTAAGGTACAAAGGCCACAGGATGTACGTGTTTGGGGGGTGGGGGGAGGGGGGTGTAGTATGTGGTTTGTTCCACCCAAATCAGCCACAGTGTCTTTTATAGTCCTGCTAAATGCAATACCATTTTGTAGAGGCAAACTTACTTTGGTTCCGCATTAACCCCCTTTTAATTTTCTCCTCTCCTTGCTTGAAGCCACCTACTCCTGCTGAACTCTGGGGACTCTCAACCCCCAGCACCTTACTCAAGTACCCGCTCTTCAGCTGCGAACCTAGACGCTGCGCGCTGGTGAGCTATTTGACCAAGGGGAGCATCGCAAACAAACCTGATCCTTTCCTCACCTGACATATACACACACACGTTCCTATTCCACACACCGGCTCAGCTAGACAGCTCTCAGCGTGTTGGAGGGAGAAGGAAGGAGAGCTTTTAACTGGACAATGAGCAGAATTCATCTTTGTAAGTAATGCATTGTCAGGGCCATACAGCCGTTGAGCTGAGTGTGCAGTCCCTTCCTATTGTAACACTTCATTTTCCTTTGACTCAATAGCCTCTGTAGAATATCATTCACCATTGTATTCTCTCTGGCACATTCCCAGAAAAAAAAGATAACGCAAACTTTTCGGAAAGTAGAAGTAAATTTGAAGGAACAGCAAATACCAAAGTGCCTGCCAAGCATTAACTATCAACAAGCGGAAAGCTGATCCCTCCCTGACTTTAAATATTACATTACCTTCAGAGCAATGAACAAATAACCTGTTTGTACCCCTGAAGGGCTTGAAACTTCTGTATTGCTGGATAACAATGAGAAGCAGTGTGAATGTTGACTTCTCATCCGTTATTTGTTCTTCATGTTAAATAGTTTATAGAACAAAATAAAAATGACTCCCATAGGAAGTGTAGCACTGCGAAGAAATCCGATCAATTATAATTGCTAGCTTTACCTTAATGCTGTTCTCGTTCCTGTGTGGTCTCTTAACCCCCTGATGGATTTGCCATCGTTGGACGGGAGCATTCATCAGCTCTCAGGTGGGCGTCAGTGGCGTTCCACATCTCAGTGAGGGAGGTCTCACCTCAGAGGAGTGTAATTCAGGTTGGCTGATTCGATCATGAAGTGAGCTTGCCCAGTCCCAATCAGTTTCTCATCATTGTGGGATGCCCATAAAGAGCTACTGAATTGACTGCTTCCTCACAGAGCATCAAAGGAGGGCTGGTGTAAAGAAAGAACATGCATTTCTATAGCGCCTTTCGCAATCTCAGGACGTCCCAAAGCGCTTTACAGCCAATGAAATACTTTTTTGAAGTGTAGCCACTGTTGTAATGTAGGAAACTCGGCTTCCAATTTGTGCACAGCAAGGTCCCACAAACAGCAATGTGATAATGACCAGATAATCTGTTTTAGTGATGTAGATTGAGGGATAAATATTGGCCCAGGACAAAGGGGATGACACCCCTGCTCTTATTCGAAATAGTGCTGCGAAATCTTTTATGTTCACCTGAGAGGGCAGACAGGGCCTCATCCGAAAGCCGACACTTCCGATAGTGTGTTACTGTTATTTTGTAGGCAAATATGAAGCCAATTTGCACAAAGCGAGGTCCCACAAACAGCAAATGAGATAATGATCAGTTAATCGTTTTTTAGGTGGTGTTGGTTGAGGGATAAACGTTTGGCCAGGACATCAAGAGAAATTCCTGCTGTTCTTTCAATAGTGCCAGGGATGTTTTATGTCCCCCTGAGAGGGCAGACCCAGTTTAGCATCTCATCCAAAGGACAGCACCTCCAACAGTGCAGCACTCCCTCAGTACTGCACTGGAGTGTCAGCCTGGATTATTTGCTCAGGTCCTGGAGCAGGCTTGAGCCCATGATTTGCTGACTCGGGCGAGAGTGCTAGCACCGTGTCAAGCCTGAGTACCCCAGTCTACAGGAGAGAAGGGGAGAAAATTGGAGCAAAGAAATCTTATTAGAAAGAATCACTAGTCCCACCATTTGCTGTTCTTGCTACACAGTGTTAAAGAAAGACTTGTATTTCTATAGCGCTTTTCACAATCTCAGGACGTTCCAACGCACTTTACAGCCAATGAAGTGCTTCTGAATTGTAGTCACTGTTGTAATGTAGGAAACATGGCATCCAATTTGCGCACAGCAAGCTCCCACAAACAGCAATGTGATAATGACCAGATAATCTGTTTTAGTGATTTTGGTTGAGGGATAAATATTGGCCAAGACACCGGGGATAACTCCACTGCTCTTCTTCGAAATAGTGCCATGGGATCTTTTTACGTCCACCTGAGAGAGAAGACAGGACCTCGGTTGAACGTCTCATCTGAAAGACCTCTGGCAGTGCAGCACTCCCTCAGCACTGCACTGGGGTGTCAGCCTGGATTATGTGCTCAAGTCCCTGGAGTGGGACTTGAACCCATGATCTTCTGACGCAGTAGATAGGAAAAAATAAACGTTCAGAGTGGTGTTTTGAAGTTGGAGGTTAAAGTATATTATAATTAATGTAGAGGGAGCTTTATTGTATATTTTAGCTGTACTATATCTGAGCTGGGAATGATGAATGCTGAGTGTGGGATCCTATAGTGAAAAAAATATTACTTTGATGTTCCTTAAATTGTGCCGTCTTCCTGCTTCTTATCCAAAAGATACTAAAGTATTAAGTAGATTACAATGTTTCTGCAAACACTGAACCACTCAGGGGGTTACAGCATACACGTTTTAATCAATTGTTAATCAGCCTGGCAAGTTGTGTAGGTTCCACCCGTCTGTTATGAATATCATTAATGCTGAGAGTAATCTTATCAGTTTTGCCATTCAATTTGCACAATGTTTGGAAATCCTCATTAAAATGGCATAACAAGCTTGCAAATAGAAGTCCTCTGACCTCTGGGGGATATATGTATTGGATGTATGAGAGCATCCGTCTTTCGGATGAGACATTAAACCGAGGTCCCCGTCTGCTCTCTCGGGTGAACGTAAAAGATCCCCAACACTATTTCGAAGAGGAGCAGGGGAGTTATCCCCGGCGTCCTGGCCAATATTTATCCTTCAATCAGCATCACTACAAACAGATTATCTGGTCATCGTCACATTGCTGTTTATGGGAGCTTGCTGTGCGCAAATTGGGCTGCCACGTTTCCTACATTACAACAGTGACTACACTTCAAGAATTACTTCATTGGCTGTAAAGCGCTTTGAGGTCATGAAAGGCGCTATAGAAATGCAAGCCTTTCTTTCTTAATGCGACTTCTAACAAATTGACTTCTTGAACCAGTCTTGCATTGCACTTGCTTGTGTAACCTGAGCCGGAATCTGATTTGAGCCTTTGATGATGTGAACCTCTTTCGTACATCACAGTCTTCGAACAGTTCAGATCCAACATCCCTTGGAATCCCCTTTCCTTTCCTTTCCACAGATCCTTATTGAAACCTCAACACCAGGAAGTACATAGTGGCTGAAACTCCTGATTATTTCAAAAGGTGTTTTTGTTTCATTTTTCCCACATGCTCGAGCATTGCTGCTCAATCACCCTGAGTCGATAGAAATATGAGCTTGACTGGAAAATTCTGTCAACTGAACAGTAGGTGCAGTAGATACATGGCTCCCTGGGAATAGTGTGTGATTTTCCAGTCTTTTGGCATGTCACTCATTGTTAATATTCATATAGCTGCCAAACTGGGTACAACAGATGAGCGGAGGTTTGTAAAATCCTCTCTGTAAGGCCTGACATGCACAAGGAAATATGGGGCTCTTGTCAATTTAAATACTTGGTTGGGTGAGGTGTTCATTGGCAATGCCAGAGTCACGTGTGAAGGTTGTTACGTTTTGAGAGGAATGAATGTTCTTCACGTGAAATCTCTGCTGTTGAAATTATTGAGATGAGAAAGCCTGCTGAGCAAGTGAAAGCAATATACATGCAAACTGTTCACCTGCTACATCATCAGTGCATACATCTTGTAACACTAACAGCTCATAGATCAGCTGTAAGTGGCAGCGAGAGGGAGAGAGCAAAGTGGGAATAGCGACAGGTGCAATAGATTATAATGAAAGGTGAAGGAGAAGTAAAAGAGGAATTGGTGGAAGAATAAGTAGTAGAGACATAACAAGTAGCAGCAAAAATGAAGAGGCCAAATTGAGTGAAATGGCCTCCATTTTAATAGACAATAGCAGTGGTACACATCATTTATTTTTGTTTTCGCCTGTTTCTCTTTCTGTGCATCAGACCATCTCTGGTGAGAGGACAGGATTGAGACCTGGGTTAGGAATTCCTTTGGAGGTGGGGGGGGATTTCCCAATCAGGCACTGTAACCCCGATGTGAGATCGGTGGACGCCCCAGGTGCAGGTGTAAATGAGGCTTCCGCCAATGGTCCTCCGAAGTAATGGCGGCCGATTGGGAGGACCCCATAGAAATTCCTGGCACTGGCTCCAGAAATCTAAAAACATTCAGCAGTTGTGCTTGAGAGTGAACCAAAGATGACTAACGCTCCCCACCCCTGCCCCGTGAGGAATGACCTGACCTCTGCTTGGCACTTTCCCATGACAGTATGCCCCAGATCAGACACTCGCCACATGAGGACTCACTCCTGGAAATTCCTGCCTTTCTCCCTGCATTGCAGAGTTCAGATGCTGTGCCGTTCCTACCAGTAATATTTCCACCACAAAGTCAGCCAACTTTGCGGCTACCGTCCACAACATCGATAACTTTTTTTCCCTATGGCAAACTTATTGAAAGTTCTAGCTGTACAAATGTCAAATTCACTGTGCATCAAGCATGATGAAACAGAAATTAGAGTCAATAAATAAGAACTAACATTATAAGGTACTTTCAACACCATCACGCAAAGGGGCATTCTATGAGAGAGAAACTACAGTACCAAACCCAATTCCATTTAAATGAAACTCAATCAAATTAGAAAATGATACACAACCATTTTTGGCGATTTTTCCATTTTTCCCCTCACTCCTCTTCTGAAGGCACTGATTCATATTGGGGTTTGTCCCCCTGGACGTTGATCCCCATCAGCTACCTCCTACACGTGCCCATTCTTCATGTGAAGGCCTAACAGAAGGCAACAGCCTTCTCAACTGTAGGGGGAAATTACAGATACTCTCGCGTATTCCCACTCCAATTGCCGGTTTTCTGCATGCCCTGCGCATGCGCTGAAAACCGGCAATTGCTCTTCCGAAAAGGGGGCGGGGCCTGGGTGCATCGCGTGCGCGCTACAGGCTGCGCGCACGCTGTGCACTTCATGCTTTGGACGCGCAGGTAAGTAGGGAAGATTTTGGAAATGTAAAAAGGAGGAGTAAGACCCGCTTTTAAGAAGGTAAGTAGTGAATTAAGTATTTTTTTGAATTTTTTTTTACAGGTATATCTTTTTTATAGACTTTAAAGACAGGTAAGTTTATTTTTATAACTTTTTAAAAGATTTTAAATTTTTTCAAAAATTTAATTTTTTATTTAAAATGGTTAATTTAATTAACTATACTTATTTTATTAATGTGATGTTTTTTTTTTTAAATTTAATTGAGGTTTAGCTGTTATTTTGGGGGGGTGTAAGATTCATAAGTCTCACAGCCATGCTGTGAGACTTATGAATGGAAGATGGTGTGCTGCCATTGGCTCTAACTGAGTCACGTGATCCCACAGCTCGCACGAATTCACTACGCCGCTGGGATACGCAAGCCCAGCACAGCTGATGTCTGGAACATCAAGTTCGTGCGAGCTGGATCAGAAAAAGCATAAGCGAGGTGAGACATCGCGGGGAAGGCTTACCCCCGCGGGAACAGAGCGAGATCAATTTCTGGGCCAATGACCAGGAGCATGAACCTGGTGCAATTTTCCCCTCCTTAGTACAGGGAAATGGTGCCCCACCTATCATCCCAGCTGAGGTGACATAACTCAGCACATACCTGGAATCTTCCAGTCTGTTTGACTCGGTTACACACTTCATTTACCAACAGAGCCATTGGGGACCTATTCACCAAAGACCTTTTAACACCCAAGGTATTACATTAAGACATTCCCAATCTGTCCCCACTTTTTAATTTAACTTCTTTCAAACATCTCAGTCACTACAATGAATAGAATTGAGATGTAAAAGGGACTCATACTATCTATTTCATTATTTCAAGGTATTCAGAAAAAGCACTGCCAAACATGTAGAGTCCTTAGCCCCATCCCACATAGAGTCCGTAGCCCCATTTTACAGAGTCCTTAGCCCCATCCCACATAGAGTCCTCAGTGCATCCCACATAGTCCACAGCTCCATCTTACCTGGAGTCATCAACCCATCCCATATAGAGTCTACAGCCCCGTCCCAATGTAGAATCCTCACCCCATCCTAAATACAGTCCTCAGCCCCATTTCTCACAGTTCTAATTTGATTTTCCCTGCTTTAAGATCCTCCTGAATCCCAAATAGTATTCACTTTTCTGCTCTAGCCTCATCTGCATAATTTTTCACAACTCCAGATACAAATCTCAGTTGGGGGTCATTTTAACTTGGAGATTGACATTGAAGTCAATGGGAATAAAAATCGAGAGAGATGTAAAGCAGGCTGCCGATTCGCTGTCAACCGTTTTACACTATTGCACAAAGTCACAATTATTCCAGGTGGGATGACAGCACTGGTGGGAGAGGAGGAATGTGTGTAAGTCAAATTCAAAGGATGGGGACAATGAAAGGAGAGTGCCAAGAGGAGGGGGACAAAAATGTACACAGCTTGTGGAGAGCACTAAATGGCATCTCACTCATGAGCAACCTTTGACAAGACTGAAGGGGCATGGGATTAAGTGGCAGACAGGATGAAGGAAGAAAGGGACCCAGAGGCATAGGCATGAGTCTGCAGACAAGTGACGGTGCAGCAAGCATCTGGCCTCCTCTTTGATGGCTGTTGAAGTCGAGGTGGTCCTGTATGAGATGCGTGCGAGGAGGGCGTTCCTTTGTGCCTCTCTATAGCGCCATCCCATAGGTCAGCACTGCAGCATGCTTGCAAGAAGGTGCACTCAAGATTCAGGCCATAGCTGGCAGCTGCTGTCCCTGCAGATGTGCCAGCTCCATGCTGCATGGTAGCTGCGGGCGCCCTTGCAGCAGATGGCAGAGCTCGGCCTCTTCCCTCCCTCTGCTGATCCAGGCTCTTGAGCTGGCAGGTTACCACAGTCATTCCCAGATGGGTTTGCCAGGGTCGGCAGAAATGTTTGGCGGCACCTTGACAATTGCAGCCAAACAGGTAATGCTGGCCTCTGGTCGCCCTGGCACGCCTTCGTTCATGCAATACCATGCATTGCTGTGACTGGGATGCGTCTGAAAAGCCGTCCATTTCTCCAGGGTTTCCATTGATTTACCGAAGTTATGGCGGGAGATTGGGAGACGCCATGAAAATTCCACTCTAGTGTCTCTGGCCCACCGTACACAACAAAAAATGGACAGCCTCCATTTAAATCCCCAGCTACTAGAAAATATATAAAACTAGACACAGCAACTTTTTCACCAGTCTTGTCCCAGTGCCCTCCTGGTGGTGGACTTGCAGTGGATTGGTTATTGGTTTTGTTGGAAGCAGGGTGAGTACTCGCTGCCATCTCCTGCAGTATGAATAATGCAACATTACTTGAGCCTTGTGGGTTTACACTGTGTTATCTGGGCTTTTGCCCAGATTTTCTGCGCGAACTAAATTCTAATTACAATTAAACATTCAGAGAACGTCAGTCAGCGCTTTGTTGATAACCTTTGGATAAGTTATTGCTGCCCGATAGCTAACAGAGTGGCCTACAATAGTTGTCTTCCTTCTGGGCATTTTCCATCAGTCTGTTCACAGGTTGCACGTGTTCACAGCTAGAAATGTCACACATTATTTATTCATTCTTGGGAGAGGGCAAAACTCAGTAATGGCAGGTCGTTGTAAAGTGTTACTCAAAGAACAATGGTGGTTAAAATTAACATTGGGGTAGTATATTCTGGACTTCACAATAATAAAGATTGAAAATCCTAAGCTATTGACACATTATAAACCTTTCTTCCTGGATCATACTCGTAAGTAACAGGCGGATGTGTCAGTACCCGGGAGTTCGGAATGCTATTTGTAGTTGAGGCTAATAGTAATAATAAAGATTGGGAACCTGAGGGCTCTCGCTGAGTGCTACCATATGGTGGTGGAATGATGTAGCTGTTGCAGCCGCGCGAATGATGAATGAACTGGGGCTGCGACAGGAGCATAGTTAACTGGAGAATCTGTATCTCCTGCATCTGACAGAAGGTGGGGCCACAGGTCGCAGGGTCAAAGCCGTTCCGAAAAATTGTGTTCGAGCGGTGAAGAAGATCGACGAGGAGCCAATAGAAACAAGATTCTGTCCCTTGTGAATTGAGAGGAGATGATACAATGGCACGTTAAAGAAATTTAAGGAAGTCTGCTGCTGGTCTAAACCATCTGTGACAGTGCAGGCAATTTACAACAAAGATTAATGGGGCTGGAGGGGAAACCTTCATTTTACAGGGTTTTCTTTTGCTTGCATCACTAATTCGAGAAAATCACCTTTATGAAGCAGTGTTCGGCAATCTCCCTCTGCACCTGCCGACAAACGGGATCATCACACTGAGTATCAGTGCTCAGGCACCATGGGGCGCCAGTCAGGCAAAGTGACAATTTTGCACATTAGGTCATTACGCATGTTTGATTGCAAAGACAAGCCTGTCAACCACCAGAAGGTGTTTATGGTGCAGATTTTACTGAATACTGCAGCGCATCAGACTGCAAGTATGAATATGAATGAATATGAAATGTTCTGGTCTTCCAGACAGATGACTAGATGAAGGCACGTTGATGTTACGTTAACTCAGTCTCTTTAGATTACAACAACAACTAGGAAACGGTGGCGTCGTGGCCTTGTCTAATAATCTGGAGGCAAGGGTTCAAATCCCACCCAAGGCAGCTGGGGAATTTAAATTCAGTTAATTAAATAAATCTGGAACAAAAAAAAAACTAGCATCAGTAATGGTGACCGTGAAACTACTGTAAAAACCCGTGTGGTTCACTAATGTCCTTTAGGGAAGGAAATCTGGCCTATATGTGACGCACTGTGATTGACTCTTAACTACCCACCAAGGGCAATTAGGGATGGGCAATAAATGCTGGCCTTGCCGGCGATGCCCACATCGAATAATAAATCAATAAAACTTGCATTTATATAGCGCCTTTAACGTAGGAAAACAAGCGTTATCAAACAAGATTTGACACCGAGCCAGAGAGGCAGGAGTAGTGACTAAAAGCCTGGTCAAAGAGGTAGGAGAGCCTTAATGGAAAAGAGGCAGAAAGGATAAGGGAGAGAATTCCAGAGTCTAGGACCTACATGGCTGCTAATGGTGGAGTGAAGGGAGTGGGGGATGCACAAAAGGCCAGAGTTAGAAGAATGCAGAGTTCTCGGAGGGTAGTAGAGCTGGAGGAGATAGGGAGGGGCTAGGTCATGGAGTGATTTAAACACAAGGGTGAGAATTTTAAAATCAAGGCAGTGGTGGATCGGAAGCCAATGAAGCACAGGGGTGATGGGTGAGCGGGACTTGGTGCTGGTTAGGATACGGGCAGCAGAGTTTTGAATGAGCTCAAGTTTATAGAGGGTGGAAGATGGGAGGTCGGCCAGGAGAGCTTTGGAATAGTCAAGTCTGGCGGTAACAAAAGTATGGTTGAGTTGTTTCAGTAGCAGGTAAGCTGAGGCAGGGTCAGAGACGGGCGCTGTTACGCAGGTGGAATGCTAGTAGTCTGTGTTGAGTGCCTGTTGTTACCATACGACATTCTTGACCTAGTCAACACCTTCTTAACCCCACAGGAACACTGTTCTGTAATAAGTTATGATGTGAGTGCAGTTTTAACTAGATCACTCACCACAATTAGCGGTTTTTGCAGAGAGGGCACAAGAATAGGAAGAATTACCCCATGCTCAAGGCCACTGATTTGCGATTTTAATTGAAAAATGGGTGCAATTGTGGAATAAAATCCTGGATTTCCATGTAATAAAAACAGAACTTGCCTTATTCAGGCACAGCTCTTCATCTGGGTTACACAGACTTCGGGCAGGCAATCAACTGTGTTGCATAGTCGTTTTTGACTGGTTACCAACAATACAAATTAATTCTACCCCAGTGTCTTGTCTCCTCCCTGTCATATGTTAATCCACAGGATCATTGTTGCTCATTCAGTCTTTCAGTAAAGCAGATGAACCTGAAAGTCAATGGCTAATTCACCCATCTAGTCACGTGGACTAGATCTGCAATGAGGGTATTGTTGATGACTTTTGTCTTTGTGTGTTTGGTGGCAGATGGCCTTCTATGACTGCAATAAAGAGAGTGATGGGAAGAATCACGTCACATGTTCCATCATAGAACAGGTTGGAAACAGCAGTCAGCCCTAAAGCAAACACTTTATACCTTTTAGAAGGTGCGTAAGTAGGAACATTGTGTTGTGTAAGAATCACATTACACCGATTCTGTCTGTATTTTGTACAGAAATAGCAATCCAAGCTAGAGACTGAAAGAGGCCTCCCAAAGCCAGTGATGAAGACTGGCAGTGCTTCAAGCCTTTGTGCCTGAAGAATGTCGCATGAAATAAAATAGGAGGTAATAGGCTTTGAAAAGCGGTAGGAATGGCAGCTCTTGAGTTGTTCACTCAAAAAAAACCTCGCATTTATATAGCGCCTTTCATGGCCACCGGACAAACCACTGAAGTACTTTTTGTACTGCTGTAATGTAGGAAACACGACAGCTAGTATGTGCACAGCAAGCTCCCACAAACAGCAATGTGATAATGACCAGATGATCTGTTTTAGTGATGTTAATTGAGGGATAAATATTGACCAGGACACCGGGGATATCTCCCCTGCTCTTCTTCAAAGTAGTGCCCTCGGATCTTGTACATCCACCTGAGAGAGCAGACGGGGCCTCACAGTTTAACATCTCATCTGAAAGACAGCACCGTTCTGACAGTGCAGCACTCCCTCAGTACTGCACTGGAGTGTCAGCCTAGATTTTGTGCTCAAGTCTCTGAGAGCAGGACTTGAACCCACAACTTTCTATTAGACCCAGAGGCAAGGGTGCTACCAACTGAGCCATGGCTGACTCAACTAGATGTCGATCATTATTTCGATAAAGGCACTAGCGCTGGATTGTTTGAAATGCATTTCAGAGGGTGGTTTGAAAAGCAACGTAGTGTGAAGATTGTTACTCACAGCACGCTAGCCATTGCTGAATGTATCCAGTAAAAGTGCATGAGAGGCTTCATTGCACTTCTTTTTATGTGTTCTCTAAAAACAGAAGTGCCGTTTTAAAGCAACTTCACTGAATATGTGTCTTAAATTTGGGTGCTGCTTATATCCTGGTGCAACTTATACGGTGGTTGTGAGGTAACTGGCAATATCTCCAATTTTAACAGGTTTTATTTTATTTCCAACTTAGGGCTTCAGAATGTCACAAGTTACTTACAGATGAGAAAGACCATTCAGCCATATCAATTCATCCATCCAGAAACACCTGACACTCCTCCCTTTGCAGATTCTAATTGTTTCTTAAATGTATCCAAGGTTTCCCCTCCGCCACTCTGTCTGAAGACCATTGATCACTCTCTGCATGAAGAGGAACTTCCTGATGTCAGCCTTTACGTTACCTTCTACTAGTTTGAACCTATGTCCCCTTCTCCTGTTCCCACTGTTTATTGTAAAGTGGTAGACCTTCTCCATACCATTGACTATCTTACTTACCTCTTTAAGATCACCTCATAGATGCCTCAAGTCTCTTTAGTCTTTCCCCATATTCCAGGCCCTGACACCAAGGCTGAGTGACAGCTGTAGCTCAGAGGGTAGCACTCTCCCCTCTGAGTCAGGAGGTAGTGGGTTCACAGTCCCACCCCAGAGATTTCAAACACAAAAATCTAGGCTGTCACTCTTGTGCAGTGCTGAGGGAGGGCTGCACTGTCGGAGGTGCCGTCTTTCAGATGAGACATTAAACTGAGGCCCCGTCTGCTCTCTCAGGTGGACGTAAAAGATCCCATGGCACTATTTTGAAGAAGAGCAGGGGAGATATCCCCGGTGTCCTGGGCCAATATTTATCCTCAATCAACATCACTAAAACAGATTATCTGGTCATTATCACATTGCTGTTTGTGGGAGCTTGCTGTGCGCAAATTGGCTGCCGCGTTTCCTACATTGCAACAGTGACTCCACTTCAAAAGTAGTTCGTTGTCTGTAAAACGCTTTGGGATTTCCTGAGATTGTGAAAGGCTCTATAGAAATGCAAGTCTTTCTTTTTATGAGCCTCGTGGTTCTTCTCTGCACTGCATCCAGTGCTTGACTGTCTCCCTTCTGTCTCTATGACCAGAATTGGACGCAGTATTCAAGTTGTGATCTGACTAGAGCGCTGTACAGTTTGTTCATAACTGACTCTGCCTTATATCCTACTGAATTGGCGATGTAGTTCCACGTTCTATTGGCTTTATTGATCGCTGCTCTACATTGGCTGGATATATTTGGTGTAGGATTTATTAAGGCTCCTGGATCGCTTTACAATTCAACTGTAGCTATTTCAATGATATTCATGTAGTTTGTGTGTTGGTTTTCTTTTCCATCCTATGTACAGTGCTTTGCACTTGTCTGCATTGCATTGCATCTGCCACTGATCTGCCCACATACTTTATTTTGTCCAACTTACTCCGTAGTTTTTGAGCTGGTTCTACCGATACCACTTTCTCACCCAGTTAGTTATCATTAACAAATTTGACCATGTTGCATTGTTTCAAAGTCTAAGTCATTTATGTAAATGCGAAATAATAGTGGAGCCAACACTGAGCCTTGGGGCGCCCAACTCACTACTTCACTCCACCCGATATAACTATGCCGAGTCTGTATCTGGCGCAATGAATTGGCTTATAAGTTATCAACCGGGATCTCGGTTTCATGTCACGCTACAGGACGTGACTCGACGTCGTTGTCTTGTTCACAGGTGTGATTTCCAGTTTTAAAAAAAAGTAAAAAGCTTAACTGCAGACTGCAGCATTTGACACGTTGGACCCCCTGTGACCCCACCTCATTGTCTTAGCTGTACTCTGATGTGTCTTTGATGTAATGCCTCCCTGACGGATTGTATCTCTGCAGACACATTGTTCTCTCTATATATACTTTGTAACTGATTTGTATTCCCTCACTGTACCTGACGAAGGAGCAGCGCTCCGAAAGCTCGTAATTTCAAATAAAACTGTTGGACTATAACCTGGTGTTGTGCGACTTCTCATTTTTGGCTTATAAATGGCTGTTGTTGTTATTATTGCTGCTGGAGTGTGGTCATGAGACAATCAGGAGGACTAGAGCCAAGGTTGGAGGACATTTAGAAACCAAACCGTTGATGGAAATGATGGGGGACAAGGTTCCTAATCATAAAAGAGTGGAAAACCAGCAACAAAGATCTTGCCAAAGATCACAGGTCAGTCAGCATCTGCGGAGAAACAGAAGTCAGTCAGTCGACATTTCAGGTCTAAGGACCCTTTCTCAGGCACTGGCAAGTTACCTTCAGATGAAAAAGACCATTCGGCCATATTAGACACTGCCTGACCTGCTGAGTATTTCTAGCTTTTTCTGTTTTTGGTTTCAGATTTACAGCATCTGCAGTATTTTGCATTTTGCCAAAGATAGATCTGGTTACTTGTCACCTCTTTAAGAATTTCTGTTGTTCAGATATTTAAAATCATATATTGTAACTGAAGAATTCACTGCTGAGCAGTCAGCTGTGGCTCAGTGGGTAGCACTCTCGCCTCTGAGTCAGAAGGTTATGGGTTGAAGTTCCACTCTAGACACTTGAGCACAAAAATCTAGGCTGACACTCCAGTGCAGTACTGAGGGAACACTGCATTGTTGGAGGTGCCATCTTTTGGATGAGTTGTTAAACCGAGGCCCCGTCTGCTCTCTCAGGTGGATGTAAAAGCTCCCATGGCACTATTTTGAAGAAGAGCAGGGAAGTTATCCCCGGTGTCCTTGCCTATATTTATCCCTCAATCAACATCGCTAAAATATATTATCTGGTCATTAACTCATTGCTGTTTGTGGGAGCTTGCTGTGCGCAAATTGGCTGCCGCGTTTCCTACATTACAACAGTGACCACACTTCAAAAAGTTTAGAGTGGTGGATGGGGTGCCAATCAAGTGGGCTGCTTTGTCCTGGATGGTGTCGAGCTTCTTGAGTGTTGTTGGAGCTGCACTCATCCAGGCAAGTGGAGAGTATTCCATCACACTCCTTACTTGTGCCTTGTAGATGGTGGAAAGGCTTTGGGGAGTCAGGAGGTGAGTCACTCTCCACAGAATACCCAGCCTCTGACCTGCTCTTGTAGCCACAGTATTTATGTGGCTGGTCCAGTTAAGTTTCTGGTCAATGGTGACCCCCCAGGATATTGATGGTGGGGGATTTGGCGATGGTAATACCATTAAATGTCAAGGGGAGGTGGTTGGACTATCTCTTGTTGGAGATAATCATTGTCTGGCACTTGTGTGGCGTGAATGTTACTTGCCACTTATCAGCCCAAGCCTGAATGTCATCCAGGTCTTGCTGCATGCGGGCATGGACTGCTTCATTATCTGAGGAGTTGTGAATGGCGCTGAAAAAGCGCTGTAAAGCGCTTTGGGACGTCTGGTGGTTGTGAAAGGCGCTATATAAATGCAAGTCTTTTCTTTCTTTTTGCCTTGTACTTTCACTCTCAGTTGATCCAGGGCGCTTTGGAATAGACAGATACAAAACTGGACCGATAAAAGGCAATGGCTTGCTAAATACTGCTTGCTCCGTTTCCCTTTTCACCAACAGCACTCCATAAAAAATGCCAGAAACGTGACCTCCCTGTCACCACGTACACACAGAGACTGTCTCGCCTGCTTCTTGTAAAAGCGTTAACACAAACCTGTCAGGTCGCACAGACGTATTAACGTGTATTCAGGAAAAGAAAGACGGTTAGTCACAAACCAGCTTCGCAAATATTATCTTAGTTTACTTTCCTACATGAGACAGACATTCATTTAGGAGATATTTAATTTGGCTCATTCACATCTCTAACTGTTCTCAAAAATCAATTCAGTAATGTTCTCATGCTTGACGGAGTTTAGCAATGTTTAGAAGCAATATAATCTTGACAGCCGGTGTGATCGTTTTAAAATCTTAATTCCACAAGGCACTATTACATTTATACAGCTGCAGCGACAGACCTGTCATGCCGAACAGACATTGGTTAGAATTTAATCAACAGTAGCATCACCTTCTGAAGTGATTGAGTGCAGAGTTTATTCAACCTGGTATCTGCAAAGGGTCACCAACTCTGGCTGCATGTATTCCTGAAGGTTTCATCACCTGACCTCCTGCCTCCAACCCTGTCAAACAGCCTTTTTTCCCATCTGCAATATTTTTTATTACTCATAAACAAACGTGTCCAAAGCAAATGAAAAAAAAAACACCATTTTTTTTTAATGCCCCTATGATTTTTCTCCCGTGTATGCAGTGCCCAGGCGATTAATCTTTAATTCCTGGAAACTCCAGGACATCCCTGGAGGGTTGGTACACCCTCGTATACCCAGGAGAGGATCATGTGGCGACTTGGAGATAAGCCTATTTTTTTTGGAAGATGTAAATAGAATTTATTTTTTTTGTATTTAAATCTTCCTTCGCAGAGGTTAGGCTGTTTTAATCAACTTAACAAAAACAGATGATCTGGTCATTATCACATTGCTGTTTGTGGGAGCTTGCTGTGCGCAAATTGGCTGCCGCGTTTCCCACATTACAACAGTGACTACACTCCAAAAGTACTTCATTGGCTGTAAAGCGCTTTGAGACATCCGGTGGGCGTGAAAGGCGCTATATAAATGCAAGTCTTTCTTTTTTTTTCTTTTAGTGAAGGTGGGAGCAGTCGACAACTCCATCAGGGCAGCGGTCACCCCCTCTCCATTTCAAGTCCGAAATCTTGTAACTCAGTCTCCAGGCATGGGAGATAGAACTTTGCCCTTAAGCCACGGCGGATCAGAAATCATACCCAGACGTACTTGTGAGTTCTGAATAGACGTTAGTGTAAAGAAAGTCTGTCTTTGGATCTGGTTTTGAGCCAGTGCCACTTCAAGGACGTGCCTGTATGACCTGGTGGTGAACTGTATCCGAGACCAAAATTCCTCTTTTGTTAAAACAACCAAAATTACCCTTGTGTTTCCCCAGTGTCTCTTTATACCACATGACACATTCTTTTCCCCATTCGCCTGCTGTTGTTGTTATTTTTGATTCACTTTCAGAAGCTGGTTTCTGCAGGTATGGACCCCGATGCACCACAGCCATCCTCACGCCAAACCTATGCGCGGCTTGCATCGGAAAGTGCGACGAAAACACATTTTTGCACTTTTAACACACTTCTCGCACAATCAGACTTAAGCTGAACTGAGCAAAGATGAGACTGTTTCACAGTCTCATTATGGAGATGATTCAAAGACAGAAATTATATCAATCAGCATTAAAAACTGTCTAAAAATATGAATTGACTTGAATAGTAGAAGCCATCAGATGATAAAGGGACCGGATGCCTGGTGAAGCCTCCAATCTTGTTTGGTCAAATGGAGCGACAAATGGAGCAACTGTTGAAAGAGAGAGAAGCCAAACATCCTGTATTTAAATAGCTCTTGTGTCAGTTAAAAACCTTTTTATTCTCTAAAGTAACCGTGACTGCTCCAACGTACAATAAACCTGGCGACCAGTTATCACGTTCTCACTACCCTTTTCTGTCAAAACATACTTATCCTCACAAGACAATCGAGCGCACAATTCTAGGTTCCTCCTTTTGGTTTTCCCCCCAATTTCCCCCACCCTGTCCTGACGGCGCTGATGGCTCTGGCTGCGATATGATTTTAAGGACAATGTAGTTTGTACTATTTACAGTGACTTAGCAAGAAGGAGATGAAAATAACAGTCCATGAGCCAGGCACTTTAGCCGGTACCACATGAGGGGTCGCCGTGAAACCCATACCAGTGTGGTCCTATTGTGAAATAACCTTTACTACTGAGCAGCTTTGCTAGTGTAAACTGGACAGCATGAAAGAGACAGCGTTAGGTTTGGTTGTGATACACCCCTTGTTAGAATAGCCTACCAACTTTCACTCCCTGGGCTCACGTATCAAGAACAGCAAGCTATTTATCCCTCAACCAGCATCACCAAAAGTCAGATTATCTGGTCATTCTCACATTGCTGTTTGTGGGAGCTTGCTGTGTGCAAATTGGCTGCCGCGTTTCCTACACTACACTTCAAAAAGTACTCATTGGTTGCAAAGCACTTTGGGACGTCCTGAGGTTGTGAAAGGCGCTATAGAAATGCAAGTCTTTCTTTCTTCCTTTTCTTTCAACTTGAGCACAGTTGTAGAATTCGCAAAATTATCGCGATTTTATAAAAATAAGAAGGAGACATAAAGTTTCGTATAACCAGCTTTATTTCAGCAGAATGCTGTCAGGTTTCAAAACGGACACAAACAGCCTGTAAAATGGCCGCCACGCCTCGTGGCAGAAAGTTCTAGACTTTCAGTAGGCAGACAAGATGGCGTTCCAATAAACATTTGTGCAAGATCGAAAAGATCCAACATGATGAGATAATGACAAGACGCGATGGGTTTACACTTTAAACATGAATACTGAAATCGGTCTCCCAGGTGCAAACAAGGGCTATTGTACTGAGCGATCAAGGACCCATCCAAAGACATTAATATGCAAAATCCCCACGACTCTACGATGAGAGAGCCGTTTGCGGGTACTCACAGCAAGCATTTGGAAGCCCCAAAACCCCTCCAGGGAGACTACTAGCCGGTTCCACAATGGGAGAAATATTAACGGGTACTCAGACAGTTACGAGTGTCACCGAAACCCATTAAAGACTGAGATCACCCCATACAAGAAGTTTGAGCGCCAAAACCCTGACAAAAGATAGACATTAAGATTGGGCGGGAAAAGAGGAATTACAGCACTATAACTGTAAGGTACAACCGTCCATCTTTCTCTTGCTGCTTTGACTCGCTGGAAGGCTGCTGAACTTTTATTCTCTTGCCTGACGGCTCTGGACTCTGATCCGCTAGGATCAACCTCGTGGCTTGCCGCGAAGATCTGTGGAGAACTGGGCTGTGAGGCCTGGAAGCGGGCGCACCATCCCGAGAAGTCGGTAAACGGTGTTGGAACCGAAGGCCCGAGAGGAGATGAGATGAGATGAGATGAGATGAGAAGAGAAGAAGACGACAATACGTATCGCCACGGTCAGTAAGCCCCGACCGCGCCTGTAAGTCGAATAAACACTTCTTCGAATTTTATCGGCTACTCCACAACTGGCCTAGGAAGACCCTTCTTCGAGTTCTACAGGCAACTGGTGTAGGACTTTTTTTGAGTAGTATCAGAACTCCGAGGACAACACAGATCTTCATAACAGCAGACGGTCCAGCCTGCTAGCCAGAGCAGAAACGAGTAAACAAGTGGGGTACAGAGACCCCTGATCAACACGTGGATAGTCAGGCGCTGCGGTAAAAACATCCGAGCAGAGTTTCGGAATTCTCCGAGTTATCACGAGTGGTGAGCATGAGTCTCGATCCTACAAATCTAGATTAGGACAGGTATTGATAGGGGAGGGTTTAAGTTTTAAGGATAATTATAATGTGTGTCCCCTTTTACGATGTGTCGTGCGCTCCTCGTTTCCCTAAAATTAGTTTCATAACTGTGTATAAGATTGTACTGTCGTTAATCTGTGCTTATGACATGTATCTCGTAATCTTGAATAATATGCAATAAAGATTTTCCATTTCGCACTATTCAACCGGGTCTACCTGAGTCTTCTCTGCATTATTGCTCTCGCACCTAAGTCCAGTGTCAGAACCGTAAGGGCGAGTGGGTCGAACCACTCACAGGTGTCTAGTATTACCAGGCTGGCTGGAGACCAGAGCAGGCAACAAGGCCTAACCCCGCACTAGCACCCAGGCTAAGCACAGAGCCGCAGGTCACCCCTTACACAGTATCAGAGGGCGGTTGGTGGTTGTAGGACTGGAACCCCTTGCAACAGTCAGTGCCTTCCCGAGAGAAAAGGGGAGAAAATGAGCAAAACAGACCGTCCCATGCTTTCGTTCGACGGCAGTGCTGGTGTTACTGTGTTTCTGCAACAGCTCTGAGGAGGAATAGCCACACACACCAGATGTTAACATGGGCACAGGTCCCCCCACTCCAAACAATTCTCCTGGTGCTAATGTTATTGGTGGTTCAACCTGTGGCATCATAGAATGATACAGAACAGGAGGCCATTCGGCCCATCGTGTCTGTGCCCGCTCTTTGAAAGAGCTTTCCAATTAGTCCCACTCCCCCACTCTTTCCTCCTAGCCCTGCAAATTTTCACCCTTCAAGTTTTTATCCAATTCCCTTTTGAAAGCTACTATTGAATCTGCTTCCACCACCCTTTCAAGCAATGTATTCCAGATCATAACAACTCGCTGCCTGAATTCTTTCTTCCTCGTGCCACCTCTGGTTCTTTTGCCAATGACCTTAAACCTGTGCCCTCTGGTTACCGACTCTTCTGCCACTGGAAACAGTTTCTCCTTGTTCTCCTTCATGATTTTGAACACCTCTATCAAATCTCCCCTTAACCTTCTCTGCTGTAAGGAGAACAATCCCAGCTTCTCCAGTCTTTCTACATAACTGAAGTCTTGCATCCCTGGTACCATTCTAATAAATCTCCTCTGCACCCTCTCCAAGGCCTTGACATCCTTCCTAGAGTGCGGCGCCCAGAATTGGACACACTACTCCAGCTGGGGCCTAGCTAGTGTTTTATAAAGGTTTAGCATAACTTCCTTACTTTTGTACTCTATGCCTTTTTAACAGCCTTTTTAACCACAGTAAGTAATGTCCTAATTGCCCATTAAACTGAACAGCACTTCCTGAATGCAGACACGTTTAAGATAATAAGAACATAAGAACATAAGAAATAGGAGCAGGAGTAGGCCATTTGGCCCTTCGAGCCTGCTCCACCATTCAACAAGATCATGGCTGATCTTCTACCTCAACTCCACCTTCCCGCACTATCCCCATATCCCTTAATTCCCTTAGTTCCCAAAAATTTATTGACCTCCGTCTTGAATATACTCAACAACTGAGCATCCACAGCTCTCTGAGGTAGAGAATTCCAAAGATTCACAACCCTTTGAGTGAAGAAATTTCTCCTGATCTCAGTCCTAAATGGCTGACCCCTTATTCTGAGACTATAACCCCGTGTTCTAGATTCCTCAGCCAGGGGAAACATTTTCTCAGCATTAACCCTGTCAAGCCCCTTAAGAATTTTGTATGTTTCAATGAGATCACCTCTCATTCTTCTAAACTCTAGGGAATATAGGCCTAGTCTGCTCAATCTCTCCTCGTAGGGCAGTCCCCTCATCCCAGGAACCAGTCTAGTGAACCTTCATAATGATCTTGAACTTGTTCAAAAACATTCTTTGTAATGTTCTGGAAAACTCCTAGTAAACTGCCAATAGGAGGGGAAGGAGCCAGAACCAATTGTGCCTGGTTTGGAGAGAGAATGGAGTTTCTGTATTTCAAACATATGGTACGGTAGTGCAGTGGTAATGTCACTGGACTAGTAATCCAGAGACGTGAGTTCAAATCCCACCACGGCAGCTGGGGAATTTAAATTCAGTTAGTTAAATAAATCTAGTATCAGTAATGATGACCATGAAACCACTGGATTGTCATAAAAACCCATCTGTTTCACTAATGTCCTTTAGGGAAGGAAATCTGCTGTCCTTACCTGGTCTGGCCTATATGTGATTCCAGACCCACAACAATGTGGTTGACTCTTAACTGCCCTCTGAAATGGCTGAGCAAGCCATTCAGTTGTATCACAAAACCGCTACGACAAAGTCAGCACTGTGGGAGTACCTTCATCACATGGACTGCAGCGGTTCCAGAAGGTGCCCACATCCCATGAACAAATAAATAAGGCTCCACTCATTCCAGGCCCACGCTGTGTACTCTTGTCCCATTTTATTGGCGCTCAAGGCCCTTGCCTTGTGATGCACGCCCTCTATTGTAATTCACATCGACTACGCCACCTAAACGAAGCAATGCATCTACAAACCTGCCTCAAAGCTTATCATCACAAATTTCAAAGCAACAATTTTCCCTAAAGGTTGACTCCCAACCCTTTAATAGATGTACTACACCCTCAAAAAGACATAATCCTGTGTGATCTAGCAATGCTTTAGTGATTATTGTACAGTACTTCCATGTTTCTCAGAGGCTTGTATGAGGAGAGATTGGGTCGACTAGGCCTGTATTCACTAGAGTTTAGAAGAATGAGAGGGGATCTCATTGAAACGTATAAAATTCTGACAGGGCTAGACAGACTGGATGCAGGGAGGATGTTTCCCCTGGCTGGGGGTCTAGAATGAGGGGTCACAGTCTCAGGATACGGGGTAGGACATTTACGACTGAGATGAGGAGAAATTTCTTCACTCAGAGGGTGGTGAACCTGTGGAATTCTCTACCACAGAAGGCTGTGGAGGCCAAGTCACTGAATATATTTAAGAAGGAGATAGATAGATTTCTAGACACAAAAGGCATCAAGGGGTATGGGGAGAGAGCGGGAATATGGTATTGAGATAGAGGATCAGCCATGATCATATTGAATGGCGGAGCAGGCTCGAATGGTCTACTCCTGCTCCTATTTTTTTTTCTATGTGTGACTGTACTCTGCTTGCAGCTTAGTATCAAAGGCAGGACCGAGGCACCCTCTCATAACTGGGATATGTGTAAATGTACTGAACGTACAGAAATATAAATTAAAAATACCGTACAAAATCTTTCAGAAAGTGAGAAAAGATACGCACCCAGGGTGTGTCATCAAGTCACGAATCCTTTGGAAGTGAGTAAGTGCCTTGCTTTCTGCCGCAAATATCCTGCTCGAGTGATGACGCGATTCATCACAGACAGGTTAACATGACAATGGTGTCTATAATACAGAGTGAACCACTGTGCATTTTAAAGATCACAGACGGGTTAGTCCCCATCTGACATCGTGCTCGGGTCCGTCACATGACGTTACGAAGAGGCTTTAAAGCTGACTCAAAGACACAGTGAAGATAGTAGAGAACAAGAAGAAAACCGGTGCAACAAAAAAAAACCAAAATCATAAATGCAAACATTACCACACAAGACAACGTTCCACTGCTATTGGTTTCAAGTGCCCGAACTTCAGTTTATTGGCCTGTTTAGGCAGAACTGGCAGAAAGCCCATCCCTCCCCATCTTGTTTCAAATGGGACACCAGGGCGGAAGGGGTCAAGTGGAAGAAGCCCCCACACCCACGAGATTCTGAGGGGGATCAACAGGGTAGATGCTGAGAGGCTGTTTCCCCTGGTTGGAGAGTCTAGACCTAGGGGGCACAGTCTCAGGATAGGGGGTCGGCCATTTCGGTAGATGAGGAGGAATTTCTTCACTCAGAGGGATGTGAATCGTTGGAATGCTCTGCCCCAGATGGCTGTGAATGCTGAGTCTTTTATATTCAAGGCTGAGATCGATAGATTATTGGGCACTAAGGGAATCATGGATATGGAGATCGGGCGGGAAAGTGGAGTTGAGGTTGAAGATCAGACATGATCTTATTGAATGGCGGAGCAGGCTCGAGGGCCATATGGCCTACTCCTGCTCCTATGTTCTTATGTTCTTACCCTGTTGGAATATAGGAACCTGGCCAGGAGGACGTGGGGTGGGGAAACACGGGGGCTGGGAGGAAACAGATTGCTCCAGATTCCGATCATTCTGTGCCCAAAGACATGCAAGAATTTCCCGGCTTCGACTGTCTAGACTCACACACCAAAGAACAGCCACTTATGCCAGGTACCAAAGGTCAGCATTTGTCAGCACTTCAGGAGCAGGACGGGGAGGGGGGAGAGTATCTTTGAATTTTGAAACAAACTACATTTTAGCTGCAAGTGTGCCATAAAAATCTGTGAATTCAAATAGATTTGGTCTGGAACAATTGCATTTGCTCCGTAGTATAAAACACAATTCGCTTTCCTCACCAAGAACCTAGTCGGAGAAATAAGTTTTGTGCATCATCTGATTAGTTCGGATGCAGTTGACACTTCCTCATCCATCATTGCCACTGCCCGCAGGAATGTGACAGGGGCGGCAGTAATAGCACAGAATTAACGTCCTTCACCTGATTAAAATATATAACAAGGATACAGGACTCATTTTTCACAGGGTCTATAGGGCGGGGGGGAATTAATTGCTCTTGTCTGTCACTGTGTGTTGTGACATTAATAATGTATTCAGAAAAGAACGTGTTTAGAGTGTGAGTAGAAAGAATTGTTCAGAGGTTCCACACCAGGATTTTAAAATTCTGATTTGAGGGAGAATGAATGATAAGTGGTCGTTAAAGTTAAAGGATTTGATTCAATCACTGACACACAGAATGGAATCTCTCTCTGCTGACTGCAAGTGTCCCAGATGAAATGGGCCGGGACAGTGGGCGAGGATCAACAGCACGATGCCCATGGATTGGCTTCAATTCAGGCAGTTTGACCTGAGCCACTTTTACATTGGTGCTTGTTTAGGTTGGATTACGATGGAGCAGCACCCAAGAGCCAGCTTCTCATTGTTAAATCTGTAAAACCGGGCCTACGATTCGGCCGCAACCGTAAGGCGGTTGGATTTAGCAGTAAATGCACAGATGCCTGTCTAATGGAATCCAAATCAGAAGAGCAGCAGAATAAGAGCGGCTTTGGAGAAGATACAAGGCTGGATAGTGTGGGACATTTCATTGGAGCAAAGGAGGTTGAGGGGTGATTAGATAGAGGTGTACAAGATTATGACGGGTTTGGATAGGTTAGACGGGGAAAGGCTGTTCCCACTAGTTGATGGTACAAGGACTAGGGGACACAGATTTAAGGTTTTGGGCAAGAGATACAGGGGGGTTGTGAGGGAAAACTTTTTTACGCAGCGAGTGGTGGGGACCTGGAATTCGCTGCCGACGGAAGTGGTGGAAGAGTAGACACTCTGGGGTAGAAATTAGGTCGCGCCCCATTTGGGGCGCAAATATCGTCCGAGCGCAAATATTAGCGCCTGGCGCTAATTATCGGCACTGACAGGAAACTTCACTTTTACCGCCCCGGGAGGTGAGTGGAGCGCTAAATTAGGCGCTGCACACCTCTCTTAAGGCGCAAAGGCCTAGGAGTGAGGCGCTACCTCAGCGCACGAGCGCAGCGCAGCTGCTGCCAGTTAGCGAGGGAACACAGACACACTGGCGCCGGACACTTCTTAAAGCGGGGGGGGCCACTTGTTCCCCAGCCACACCCTGCTCATTGCAGCCTTGAATCTCAGCCTGGAGAGACCTGTAATCCATTTTGCTGCCAAGCATGGAGAGGGTGAGAGAACGCGCTCATCGCTTCACCGAGCGGGCCTTGGATGCTCTGGTTGACGCAGTGGAGCGCAGACGATGCATGCTGTTCCCGGAGAGTGGCAGGAGGCCTTTGCCACGCGAGTTCAGCAGAGTGTGGAGGGAGGTGGCTCAGAGCGTCTCCTCCAGGAGCATGGTGCCCAGGACCCATGTTCAGTGCCGCAAAAAGTTCAACGACCTCACTCAGGTCGTCAGGGTGAGTGGCTTTTTCTCAATACCTCTCCATCCCTCCATCTCAACCTCACTCTATGGCCAGAGGGTCTTAAAACCCCAATGCACAACACTCATGCAACACCTATGGCCCTTTCATCAAACACACACACACATTCCACACTTTGCATACAGTAAGGGCTATTCACCTATGGGAGGCACATCAGGCAAGACCATGGCTGCATATTGTAAGGGCTATTCACCTATGGGAGGCACATCAGGCAAGACCATGGCTGTATATTTACTCAGATGCTGTCCTTTTTCTTGCAGGCTAAGCTGGCTCATAATCGGAGACAGCAGCAACGGACGGGTGGAGGGCGGCTTCAGCTGCAACCCCTCAGCGATCTGGAGGAGCGCGTCCACAGGATTGTGGCAAGCCGGGTGATCGGTCCCGTCGCCACTGGGGACGCCGACCCCGTTGTGGACAGCAATGGTAAGGTCATCACCTTTTTGTCCTCTGTCCTTCCACTTGTCCCTCACAATACCAGCCTTTGACACTTTCAATCCAACTTGCTAACTCGCTGCACTTATTCCTCCCTTACTGCCACCCTGTCCTCACGCTAAAGCCACTCTTGTACCTCCCTGCTTTCAGATGGTGATTCACCAGCTGAGGAGACGGGCCCTGAAGCTGCCACTGGGAGTGATGCTGCAGCTGAGGAGGAAGAGGAAGCCGGAGCATCAGTGCCACCCTCTCCCGAGGAAGCCCATGGCCACACTGGGAACACGCCTTCCCCGGAGGGGAGCAGGGGGGAAGGGGCTGATGATGGTGAAGCTCCAGGACCCAGCGGGCTGCAGCAACGCCATGGGGGGGGGAGGGAAGAACGGGAGCCTTCTCCCCAGAGGGAGAGTATGCCAGACACTCCTACTGCAATGGACGCAGAGGAGGAGCGGCTGATTGCAGAAATGAACAGCCAGGCGGTGGGCATGCACACTGAGCTCATGGGTGCAGTGGGAAGGGTGCCCGAATGCATTGAGGCACTGGCAAGGAGTGTGGAGCACTTCGCTGTAGCACAGGCGGATGCCACACTAAAGCTTAGTGCTGCAATTCAGTCACTGGCTGCCAGGAACCCATCTGAGACTGCTCTCATGCAGACTCAGATTGAGGCCACGCGAGCACTGACTGCTGCCATCCTCGATGGTTCGTGCACATGTCCCCGGGGCTGTCACCGTGCCGCAGCAGGCCAGCAATCTGTTCTCCGGCAAATTGCTCCGGATGCTGAAGTGCTGCCCCGTGGGAGTGCCAGTGTGTCGGGCGAGCAGGGAGTTGCTGTCCTCTCTCACGATGACAGCATTCCTGCTGCCAACACTGTCACTTCTCCACTGCACTTGCCACCGCCTGTAGGACAGACTGCTGCCGCCCATGCAGAGTTGGTGCAGTCTGCAGCCGGGCCCTCCAGGCCCAGAAGTGGTCGAGGCCGTCCTTCAGGGGCATCTGCAGTGTCAGGGTCTGACGAGCAGCAGCCTTCCACCAGCCTGAGGTCCCATTACGGAGGAGCAGTAGGGTTAGAAGGGGGGAAGTGCGCAAGGGAAGGAGATCACCCTCGAAGGGCAAAAAGTAGGAGGTGTGACAAAATGCTGGTCATTTTTTTATTAAAGGCCGAGGTTCATGGTCCAACTTTTGTTTAGTGTTTTGAACATTATCTCCAGGTTGTGAGAACCAGTTATGTTATTGACTGTTTTTTTGTGTTTATTTCTATGAGTTTGTCATGAGGAATTGACACACACAGAGTTTGTAAAATAAATAAGTTTCTGTATTCAAAATATACATGGCTGGTGGTTGGAATTATTGGTGCCTTGGCCGGCTTAGGGGTTGCGTGCTGGGTTGATTAGTGTTTGTAGCAATGGCAGGGGCCCTAGAAGCGGCTTGCTATTAGTCGTTGACGGACGGCCCTTGCAGTTTGACCATTGTGGGCCGCCCTCCTGCCTTGGTGCTGCTGATGATCATCGTCCTCGTCCTGTTCCTCCTCTTCCTCCTCCTCCTCTGGTGGTGCTACAAGGCCTGGTGGCATTGGCTGGGTCCTGAGGATTGCCATGTTGTGCAACATGCAGCACACGACTACGAAGTTCGAAACTTGCTCAGGCGAGTACTGCAGGGCTCCTCCGGAATGGTCCAGACAGCGGAACCGTTGTTTCAGCACGCCGATTGTGCGCTCAATAATGTTCCTGGTTGCTTGATGGCTTTCCTGGTACCGCAGCTCAGCAGGGGTGTTTGGCGTACGGAGCGGTGTCATCAGCCAGGTGCTCAATGCGTACCCCTTGTCCCCCAGAAGCCAACCAACTGGCTGATGCGGTGCCTCGAAAAGTTCTGCCACAGTAGTCTGGCGCAGGATGAAAGCATCGTGGCAGCTGCCCGGATAGTGGGCATTGACAGCGAGAATCACCTGTCTGTGGTCACAGACCAACTGCACATTCAAGGAATGGAACCCCTTTCTGTTCCTGAATTCCTCTGCATTCTCTCGCGGAGCACGCAAAGCCACATGCGTGCAGTCAATGGCGCCCTGCACCATGGGGAAGCCCGCTACCCTCGCAAAGCCCATAGCACGGTCATGCTGCTTGTCTGGGGTCATAGGGAAAGAGATGAAGTCTCGTCTCCTTCTGAAGAGGGCATTGGTGACCTGCCGGATGCAGCGATGCACCGCAAACTGGGAGATATTGGCGAGGTCCCCAACAGCAGCTTGGAATGAGCCAGTGGCGTAGAAGTTCAAAGCCACTGTGACCTTCACTGCCACCGACAGAGACGTCCTGGACCTCAGCTGAGGCTGCAGATCTGGCTGCAGCAGGTGGCAGAGCTCAGTGACCACCTCCTTGCTGAATCGCAGCCTTCGCAAACACAGCTCCTCGGACATATGGATGTAGGAGAGCTGTTCACGATATACCCTGGGAGGGTAAGCTCTCCTGTACATGCGCCTGATGGCCCTCCTCCGTCTGGCCATCATTGCCACTCTCTGTCTGCGTCTCACTATCCTCCGATTCAGCTGGAGCAGGACGACGCCCCCAATCATTGCAGCCCTCATATTCTCTTTGCCAGAAAAGTAATGAGGTACAGCAACTAAAGTAGCAACAAAGTTAGGATGAACTAGGCCAAACTACCTCACAAAGCGTTGAGTCAATGTAGAAGTCTCTCTCTCTCTCTCTCCGAATCTCTCTCTCTCTCTCAGAACGAGTGGTGCATAAATGTCGACCACAGAAAAAGACAGGAAGAGGCCCCCTTTAAATAGCGCCCCCCCCAGCCCCACACCGATTGATAACGTTCCAGTCTTCCGGTCGTTGGAAGCGCCAGGCGGTAAGGCAGGGGGCGCCACTCAATTTCCGCTCCGGGGCGCCCCAAGGGCGTTGCACCATGGAATGACGTCACAATCTGCGCGCGCAGGTGGTCGCAGCGGTAAGTTTTAGCGCCGCCGCACAATCTCAAGTTAAGTTCTCGAGCGGCGCAAACAGCGCTGCGCCCGGGCGTTAGCGGCTTAACGCCCCATTAGCGCCCTCTTAAGGCGCTAACGGGAGGCGCAACCAAGTGAATTTTTACCCCTCTATGTTTTCAAGGGGAGACTGGATAGGCACTTGAGGGAAATAAACTTGCAGGGCTACGGGAATAGAGTGGGGGAGTGGGACTGACTGGATCGCTCCACAGAGAGCCGGCATGGACTCGATGGGCCGAATGGCCTCCTTCTGTGCCGTTATGACTCTATGGGGTAAAAATTCAGTTGGTTGCGCCTCCCGTTAGCGCCTTAAGAGGGCGCTAATGGGGCGCAAAGCCGCTAACGCCCGGGCGCAGCGATGTTTGCGCCGCTCGGGAACTTAACTAGAGATTGTGCGGCGGCGCTAAAACTTACCGCTGCGACCACCTGCGCGCGCAGATTGTGACGTCATTCCATGGTGCAACGCCCTTGTGGCGCCCCGGAGCGGAAATTGAGTGGCGCCCCCTGCCTTACCGCCTGGCGCATCCAACGACCGGAAGACTGGAACGCTATCAATCGCTGTGGGGCTGGGGGGGGGCGCTATTTAAAGGGGGGCCTCTTCCTGTCTTTTTCTGTGGTCGACATTTTTGCACCACTCGTTCTGAGAGAGAGAGAGAGATTCGGAGAGAGAGAAAGAGAGACTTCTGCATTGACTCAACGCTTTGTGAGGTAGTTTTGCCTACTGATCCTAACTTCGCTGGTACTTTAGTTGCTGTCCTTCATTACTTTGCTTGCAAAGAGAATATGGGGGCTGCACTGATTGGGGGCGTCGTCCTGCTCCAGCTGAATCGGAGGATACAGAGACGCAGAGAGAGAGTGGCAATGATGGCCAGACGGAGGAGGGCCAACAGGCGAATGTACAGGAGAGCTTACCCTCCCAGGGTATATCGTGAACAGCTCTCCTACATTCATATGTCTGAGGAGCTGTGTTTGCGAAGGCTGCGATTCAGCAAGGAGGTGGTCACTGAGCTCTGCCACCTGCTGCAGCCAGATCTGCAGCCTCAACTGAGGTCCAGGACGTCTCTGTCGGTGGCAGTGAAGGTCACAGTGGCTCTCAACTTTTACGCTACTGGCTCATTTCAAGCTGCTGCTGGGGACCTCGCCAATATCTCCCAGTTCGCGGTGCATTGCTGCATCCGGCAGGTCACAAATGCCCTCTTTAAAAGGAGACGAGAGTTCATCTCTTTCCCCATGACCCCAGACAAGCAGCGTGACCGCGCTCTGGGCTTTGCGAGGGTAGCGGGCTTCCCCATGGTGCAGGGCGCCATTGACTGCACGCATGTGGCTTTGCGTGCTCCGCATGAGAATGCCGAGGAATTCCGGAACAGAAAGGGGTTCCATTCCTTGAATGTTCAGTTGGTCTGTGACCACAGACAGCTGATACTCGCTGTCAATGCCCACTATCCTGGCAGCTGCCACGATGCTTTTATCCTGCGCCAGACTACTGTGGCAGAACTTTTCGAGGCACCGCATCAGCCAGTTGGTTGGCTTCTCGGGGACAAGGGGTATGCATTGAGCACCTGGCTGATGACACCGCTCCGTACGCCCAACACCCCTGCTGAGCTGCGGTACAATGAGAGCCATCAAGCTACCAGGAACATAATTGAGCGCACAATCGGCGTGCTGAAGCAACGGTTCCGCTGTCTCGACCATTCTGGAGGAGCCCTGCAGTACTCACCTGAGCGAGTATCCAACTTCGTAGTCGTGTGCTGCATGTTGCATAACATGGCAATCCTCAGGACCCAGCCAATGCCACCAGGCCTTGGAGCACCACCAGAGGAGGAGGAGGAAGAGGAGGAAGAGGACGAGGAGGATGATCATCAGCAGCACCAAGGCGGGAGGGCGGCCCACAATGGTGAAACTGCAAGGGCCGTCCGTCAACGGCTAATAGCAAGCCGCTTCTAGGGCCCCTGCTGTGGAAATGGCTTCTGCCATTGCTAACAACATTAATGAACCCAGCACGCAACCCCTAAGCCGGCCAAGGCACCAATAATTCCAACCACCAACCATGTATATTTTGAATACAGAAACTTATTTATTTTACAAACTCTGTGTGTGTCAATTCCTCATGACAAACTCATAGAAATAAACACAAAAAAACAGTCAATAACATAACTGGTTCTCACAACCTGGAGATAATGTCCAAAACACTAAACAAAAGTTGGACCATGAACCTCGACCTTTAATAAAAAAATGACCAGCATTTTGTCACACCTCCTACTTTTTGCCCTTCGAGGGTGATCTCCTTCCCTTGCGCACTTCCCCCCTTCTAACCCTACTGCTCCTCCGTAATGGGACCTCAGTGGCTGCAGCAAGGCTGGTGGAAGGCTGCTGCTCGTCAGACCCTGACACTGCAGATGCCCCTGAAGGACGGCCTCGACCAGTTCTGGGCCTGGAGGGCCCGGCTGCAGACTGCACCAACTCTGCATGGGCGGCAGCAGTCTGTCCTACAGGCGGTGGCAAGTGCAGTGGAGAAGTGACAGTGTTGGCAGCAGGAATGCTGTCATCGTGAGAGAGGACAGCAACTCCCTGCTCGCCCGACACACTGGCACTCCCACGGGGCAGCACTTCAGCATCCGGAGCAATCTGCTGGAGAACAGATTGCTGGCCTGCTGCGGCGCGGTGACAGCCCCAGGGGACATGTGCACGAACCATCGAGGTTGGCAGCAGTCTGTGCTCGCGTGGCCTCAATCTGAGTCTGCATGAGAGCAGTCAGAGATGGGATCACGGCAGCCAGTGACTGAATTGCAGCACTAAGCGTTAGTGTGGCATCCGCCTGTGCTACAGCGAAGTGCTCCACACTCCTTGCCAGTGACTCAATGCATTCGGGCACCCTTCCCACTGCACCCATGAGCTCAGTGTGCATGCCCACCGCCTGGGTGTTCATTTCTGCGATCAGCCGCTCCTCCTCTGCGTCCATTGCAGTAGGAGTGTCTGGCATACTCTCCCTCTGGGGAGAAGGCCCCCGTTCTTCCCTACCCCCATGGCGTTGCTGCAGCCCGCTGGGTCCTGGAGCTTCACCCTCATCAGACCCTTCCCCCCTGCTCCCCTCCAGGGAAGGCGTGTTCCCAGTGTGGGCATGGGCTTCCTCGGGAGAGGGTGGCACTGATGCTCCGGCTTCCTCTTCCTCCTCGGCTGCAGCATCACTCCCAGTGGCAGCTTCAGGGCCCGTCTCCTCAGCTGGTGAATCACCATCTGAAAGCAGGGAGGTACAAGAGTGGCTTTAGCGTGAGGACAGGGTGGCAGTAAGGGAGGAATAAGTGCAGCGAGTTAGCAAGTTGGATTGAAAGTGTCAAAGGCTGGTGTTGTGAGGGACAAGTGGAAGGACAGAGGACAAAAAGGTGATGACCTTACCATTGCTGTCCAGAACGGGGTCGGCGTCTCCAGTGGCGACGGGACCGATCACCCGGCTTGCCACAATCCTGTGGACGCGCTCCTCAAGATCGCTGAGGGGTTGCAGCTGAGGCCGCCCTCCACCTGTCCGTTGCTGCTGTCTCCGATTATGCGCCAGCTTGGCCTGTAAGAAAAAGGACAGCATCTGAGTAAATATACAGCCATGGTCTTGCCTGATGTGCCTCCCATAGGTGAATAGCCCTTACTGTATGCAGCCATGGTCTTGCCTGATGTGCCTCCCATAGGTGAATAGCCCTTACTGTATGCAGCCATGGTCTTGCCTGATGTGCCTCCCATAGGTGAATAGCCCTTACTGTATGCAAAGTGTGGAATGTGTGTGTGTGTTTCATGAAAGGGCCATAGGTGTTGGATGAGTGTTGTGCATTGGGGTTTTAAGACCCTCTGGCCATAGAGTGAGGTTGAGATGGAGGGATGGAGAGGTATTGAGAAAAAGCCACTCACCCTGACGACCCGAGTGAGGTCGTTGAACTTTTTGCGGCATTGAGTATGGGTCCTGGGCACCATGCTCCTGGAGGAGACGCTCTGAGCCACCTCCCTCCACACTCTTCTGTACTCGCGTGGCAAAGGCCTCCTGCCACTCTCAGGGAAGAGTATACATCTTCTGCGCTCCACCGCGCCAACCAGAGCATCCAAGGCCCGCTCGGTGAAGCGATGAGCTCGTTCTCTCACCCTCTCCATCCTTGGCAGCAAAATGGATTCACAGGTCTCTCCAGGCCGAGATTCAAGGCTGCAATGAGCAGGGTGTGGCTGGGGAGCAAGTTGCCCCCCCCCGCTTTAAGAAGTGGCCGGCGCCAGTGTGTCTGTGTTCCCTCGCTAACTGGCAGCAGCTGCGCTGCGCTCGCGCGCTGAGTTAGCGCCTCACTGCTCGGCCTTTGCGCCTTAAGACAGGTGTGCAGCGCCTGATTTAGCGCTCCACTCACCTCCCGGGGCGGTAAAAGTGAAGTTTCCAGTCAGTGCCGATAATTAGCGCCAGGCGCTAATATTTGTGTCCAGACGATATTTGCGCCCCAAATGGGGCGCGACCTAATTTTTCCCCCTATGACTCTATGTCACACTCCTGCAACAGGTGATGGTCTTCTATGAGTAGAGTTAAGGCACATTGTTGGGTAGCGAGAATCTAACCCATTCTACACATTACCTGGCACACTGATTAGCAACAGTGGAAACATGGGGGGACAGGTTCCTCAGTTTGTTATTTGTAGTGAAATCATGAACGTGTTTGGAAAGAACTCCTCTCTTCACTCTCAGTAGTGAAATCAGAGAAAGACATTCAGACAATGGAGAGGATACAGAGACGGGCACCTAACTTGATAGCTGGGATTGGGCATTCGTGTTATGAGGAGAGGCTGCAGAAGCTGGGAATGTTATATGATAAACGTCAACATGTTTAACATAGTCACAGATTCGACAAGAAGGTATAGCTTTAAACTTCGAAGAGGGTGGGTGAAAAGATGGTTCCTATTTAACTACTTTACACAGAATGTAGGGAAGGGATTGCCACGGAAGGTGAGGGTGGATTGCGTCAGCAAATTCAAGAGAGAATTGGATAAGTACCTGGGGGAAAAATTGATGGGGAGGTATAATGGGTATTATGGGATATGATGTTTCCTTGACACTGGGACCAGCCAGGTGGACCTTGGTCTATTCCAATCTTCTACATTCCTATCTTGCTTCATAACTGTGAGTATAAAGAGCACTTTTACAATAGTGCTACAATAGTGACCAGAGGGAATCTAACCCCATGGTTTTTATATCCAACAGTCTCCAGAGTGGACAACGTGTACAGACACCTTCCCTTTGGACAATGGGGTAGATTACTGATCGGCAGAGTGACAGTTGTTGCTCTGGGACAGGTCTGAGCTTCACCTGACAGTGCAAGGCAAAAGGCTACAGAGTTACCCAACTCCTCTCGCGGATCACTCGCATGCTTCAGCCGACAGAACCGCTTAGAAGCACACTCCCATCATTTATCCCCTTCCTCAGCAGAGAAGTTCGATGTGGCTGTTGGGACATTGTTTATGCCACAGGCAACACGAGATCACCTGGAGAAGATATCATCAATGTTCCCTCTACTTTGTTTTTGTGCACGGTACCTTTAAATTTGCTGCGCGGCCGCGCGGTACCCTCCCGATTGCAGCTCGGCCGCGCACGCGTGCAGCTTAGAAGGAACGCTGGATATCACCTGGAGTAGACATCACCTGGAGTAGATAACATCTGGAGTAGATATCACCTGGTGTAGACATCACCTGGAGTAGACAACACCTGGAGTAGATATCACCTGGAGTAGACATCACCTGGAGTAGACAACACCTGGAGTAGATATCACCTGGAGTAGACAACACCTGGAGTAGACATCACCTGGAGTAGATAACACCTGGAGTAGACATCACCTGGAGTAGATATCACCTGGAGTAGATATCACCTGGAGTAGATAACACCTGGAGTAGACATCACCTGGAATAGATATCACCTGGAGTAGATAACACCTGGAGTAGATATCACCTGGAGTAGACATCACCTGGAGTAGATAACACCTGGAGTAGACATCACCTGGAGTAGATATCACCTGGAGTAGACATCACCTGGAGTAGACATCACCTGGAGTAGATATCACCTGGAGTAGACATCACCTGGAGTAGATAACACTGGAGTAGACATCACCTGGAGTAGATATCACCTGGAGTAGACATCACCTGGAGTAGACAACACCTGGAGTAGATATCACCTGGAGTAGACATCACCTGGAGTAGATAACACCTGGAGTAGACATCACCTGGAGTAGATATCACCTGGAGTAGATATCACCTGGAGTAGATATCACCTGGAGTAGACATCACCTGGAGTAGATAACACCTGGAGTAGATATCACCTGGAGTAGATAACATCTGGAGCAGATATCACCAGGAGTAGATAACACCTGGAGTAGACAACACCTGGAGTAGAAATCACCTGGAGTAGACAACACCTGGAGTAGATATCACCTGGAGTAGAAATCACCTGGAGTAGATAACACCTGGAGTAGACATCACCTGGAGTAGATAACACCTGGAGTAGATATCACCTGGAGTAGAAATCACCTGGAGTAGATAACATCTGGAGTAGATATCACCAGGAGTAGATAACACCTGGAGTAGATATCACCTGGAGTAGATAACACCTGGAGTAGATATCACCTGGAGTAGATATCACCTGGAGTAGATAACACCTGGAGTAGATATCACCTGGAGTAGACATCACCTGGAGTAGATAAAACCTGGAGTAGATATCACCTGGAGTAGATAACACCTGGAGTAGATATCACCTGGAGTAGACATCACCTGGAGTAGATAACATCTGGAGTAGATATCACCTGGAGTAGACATCACCTGGAGTAGACAACACCTGGAGTAGATAACATCTGGAGTAGATATCACCTGGAGTAGACATCACCTGGAGTAGACAACACCTGGAGTAGATAACATCTGGAGTAGATATCACCTGGAGTAGACATCACCTGGAGTAGACAACACCTGGAGTAGATAACATCTGGAGTAGATATCACCTGGAGTAGATATCACCTGGAGTAGATATCATCAATGTTCCCTCTACTTTGTTTTTGTGCACGGTACCTTTAAATTTGCTGCGCGGCCGCGCGGTACCCTCCCGATTGCTGCTCGGCCGCGCACGCGTGCAGCTTAGAGGGAATGCTGGATATCACCTGGAGTAGACATCACCTGGAGTAGATAACATCTGGAGTAGATATCACCTGGAGTAGACATCACCTGGAGTAGACAACACCTGGAGTAGATATCACCTGGAGTAGACATCACCTGGAGTAGACAACACCTGGAGTAGATATCACCTGGAGTAGATATCACCTGGTGTAGACATCACCTGGAGTAGATAACACCTGGAGTAGACATCACCTGGAGTAGATATCACCTGGAGTAGATATCACCTGGAGTAGACATCACCTGGAGTAGACATCACCTGGAGTAGATAACACCTGGAGTAGATATCACCTGGAGTAGACATCACCTGGAGTAGATATCACCTGGAGTAGACAACACCTGGAGTAGATATCACCTGGAGTAGACATCACCTGGAGTAGATATCACCTGGAGTAGACATCACCTGGAGTAGATAACACCTGGAGTAGACATCACCTGGAGTAGATATCACCTGGAGTAGATATCACCTGGAGTAGATAACACCTGGAGTAGATATCACCTGGAGTAGATATCACCTGGAGTGGATATCACCTAGTAGACATCACCTGGAGTAGACATCACCTGGAGTAGACAACACCTGGAGTAGACATCACCTGGAGTAGATAACACCTGGAGTAGACATCACCTGGAGTAGACATCACCTGGAGTAGACGGCCAAAGAGTATCCATTAATGGAACGTGAAGCTGGCTCCGTTGACATAGCAATGAATTCAGAACTGATGATACCAGAACTGAGAGGGTACAGTTACCAGGAAAGATTGAATAGGCTGGGGCTCTTTTCTCTAGAAAACAGAAGACTGAGAGGTGAAACGATAGAGGTCTTTAAGATTATGAAGGGGTTCTATAGGGTAGACATAGAGAAGATGTTTCCATTTGTGGGGGAGTCCAAAACTAGGGGTCATAAATATAGGATAGTCACTAATAAATCCAATAATCCACTCCTGCCTTCCACCATATCACAGACCCTCCCTTTTGTTCTTTCCTCCCCTCCCCCCTTTCCCTGCCTCTGTACTTGCTTAGAAACTATTACATCTCTAACATTTTCCAGTTCACCGACCTGAAATGTTAACTCTGCTTCTTTCTCCACAGATGTTGCCTGACCAGCTGGGTATTTCCAGCATTTTCTGTGTTTGCTACCTTATATACCTCGATTAGACAACCTCTCAGTCATCTCCTTTCAAACTGTAAGGCCCAACTTTCCTCAGTCTTTCCTCACAACTCAGTTAGTCTGGCTCCTGCTCCTGATCGATATCCCAGTGACCCCTGCTGGAAAATATATGCGTGGATATCAACTGAGGGCAGGAATGGGCTCAGCTGTGCCGATCCCACTGTTTAATAAGTGGTTGAGGCGAATATCAGAGATGCATTTAAGGGGAAGCTAGATAAGTACGTGAGGGAGAAAGGAATAGAAGGATCTGCTGATAGGGTGAGATGAAGTAAGTAGAGTGGGAGGAGGCTTGTGTAGAGCATGAACTGGTTTGGCCGAATGGTCGGTTTCTGTGCTGTAAATTCTATGTAATTCTATGAATTCACTGTGGTAACGACTTGATAAATTTTGCTGTGCTTGGAAGTCTGTCAGAAAGCAGGAATACTAGACAGCTGGCAGTGAGCTACAGGCCAATAATTCAGTTCAGTGATTCAGGTGAAGTTTATAAATGTCAGCAGAATCCTACCCTAAACTTTGTGCCAGCTGTTCTTCCTTCTTGCAGATAATCTATAATTTGCTTATTGATTATTTTAAATATAGCTTACTTTAGACTATCCTTACCTCCTCGCCTGCAGGGAATGAGTCATGTTGGCACAGAGTTCAGAAGATAGGTGTGGATGAGGAAGTCTATTTGACCCACCTTAGCTTATCCAACTGGATAGGTCTGACACTGCCCCGATCACGTCATCCAATTGTATCTTAAATGATTCCAGCACATTTGCCTCCAGTATTCGGTCCAGGAATCGATTCCACCTGTTGATCATTCTCTGTGTGAAGAAAAGCTTCCTGACACCAGTCCTAAATTTGCTTTTTAGTCGTTTGATCCTGTTTCCCTCTGTCCCTCTGTCCCAGTTCAGTTTGAATTCGTGTTCTAGATTTACCTCTTTTATACTGCTTGTTACCTTATATACAAAAGCACTTTACAACCTTCCGGACTCAACATCGAGTTCAACAATTTCAGATCCTAACCTCCGCTCCTTGTTTTCGGACAGCAGGTGCTGGTAATGAATCTGCTGTTGCCATTTACACCTCCTCTAGACTCATCTTTTGTTTCTTTACCTGTCCCACTACCTCCCTCTTTTGCCTTGCACCATCATCCCTTTTGTCATTTAATCTCTCCTGCCTTCCACCCTATCACAGACCTTCTCTTTTGTTCTTTCCTCCCCTCCCCCCTTTCCCTGCCCCTACACTTGCTTAAAAACTATTACATCTCTAACATTTTCCAGTTCTGACGAAAGGTCACCGACCTGAAATGTTAACTCTGTTTCTCTCTCCACAGATACTGCCTGACCGGCTGAGTATTTCCAGCATTTTCTGTGTTTGCTACCTTATATACCTCGATTAGACAACCTCTCAGTCGTCTCCTTTCAAACTGAGAGGCTCAACTTTCCTCAGTCTTTCCTCACAACTTAGCCAGGTACTGCTGAGAGCAGACCGAGCTCTATCGGCAGCAGAAGCTCTTCAGTTCCTCATCCAGCTGATGTTCTTCATGTGTCGCGCTAGACAGTGAGTAGCAGCAAGTTATTAAACTGTGGGATTGTCACAGCCGAGCCCATTCCTGTCCTCAGTTGACTTCCACAGGGGTCACTGGGATATCGGCCAGGAGCAGGACCCTGACTAACTTTCACCCCACCCTAGGGGATCCCCAACCAGGGCTCTTGAAGCCAGTTGTAGTACTTCATTGCTACCCAACTCAGATCAGCTAACTCAACACAGACCAGGGGCTGAACCTGGTACCACAGTGGGCGATGCATTTACCTCCTGTGCCAATAAAACACTGTTGAGTGTTACCTAAATGCAGCGGCTGCACTTAACATGGCAGAGTAGAGACAAGTTAAAGGTGCGCCAGCATCATGTTAAGCTGCAAGACAATACCTTTCTTAACACAATGGCATCATGTACCGATGATCTCACCAAAGATCAGTGCTATGCGTCAACCCGACTTGTTATAAATTCAGTAATAACGCTGTAAGTGCCTCAAAGATATTTTTTCTGCTACTATTTGTTCCTAAGAGTTCTGTCATTAATTGTCTCTTGCATCAGCTATGGAACTATACTAAAATGAAAGCTTTTAAAACTCCAGCTCGAATAATTTCCTCACTCACAAGGTGTCAGCCATGGCTTAGTGGGTGGCACGCTTGCCTCTGAGTCAGAAGGTTGTGGGTTCATAGTCCCATTCCAAGAGACTTGAGCACAAAAATCTAGGCTGACACTGTAGTGCTGAGGGAGTGCTGCACTGTTGGAGGTGCTGTCTTTCAGATGAGATGTTAAGCAGTGACAGGTGACTGTATAAGATCCCATGGCACTATTTTGCAGAAGAGCAGGGGAGTTATCCCCGGTATCCTGGCCAATATTTATCCCTCAATTAACATAACAAAAACAGATTATCTGGTCATTATCAGTTTGCTGTTTGTGGGAGTTTGCTGAGCGCAATTGGCTGCTGTGTTTCCTACATTACAACAGTGACTACACTCCAAAAGTACTTCATTGGATGTAAAGTGCTTTGGGACGTCCCGAGGTTGTGAAAGGCGCTATATAAATGCAAGTCTTTCTTTCTTTCTTTCTTTCCTTCTTCTTCTTTCAACCAAGCACACTATTACTGTATTGTTGAAAATGTTTTAAAATAGGAGCAGCGTAAAGGTTGAAGGAATAATTACTAGTCCTAGCCCTTTTAGGGCTACCCCGGATCAGGCGTATTTCTCAAGACGTTCACTTTCAACTAAAGTTTGAGGTAGCCGAATCCTAAAGACGCTTAATTGGGTCTAAAGGTCCGGACTATCTCTCCCTAAAGGAAAGGAACAACCCGAGAATGTTACCGTCCTCCAGATAGCACTTTTAATAAGTTTAGCTAGACTGTAACGTTTCGGATATTATGAGGGTCTGGAAAACTCCCTCAGAATTCTGCAACTCCTCACCAAAGAGTGTACAGAGATTGAGTTTGCAGGTTTTTGATACAGAAGTCTTATGTGAGACAATTCTAAAAATATATAGACTTATTAAAGAACCAACATGTAATTTACAGTTGGTGAGTCAATCGCAACATTAACAGTTCCAAAAAGAGAAAACTTACAATCTTATTATTAACAGAGAATCTTACTTTTAAATCTTAACTTCACTACAGTATTACGGTTCTTAGTGTTCTACAGGATATCCACCAATATCAAATACCTTTGATCCCTGAGGTACAAAGAGTTGGAGACTACAGAGCCACCTGTGAAGCCGAGAATCACTTTGCCCGATTAAAGCGAGTCTGTTATCCCATTTGAGAGTTCAATATTTATACCTTTTTCCAGTGGTATTTCCTTTAAGGTTTTCTGCTGATGCGAGCTAATTATCTCTAGTCATCTTTCTGCCTGACCTCTGCAATTCTTACTGCCACATCAGCTGGTAGCATTACAGAATCATGTCTCATCTCTCGTTGTTCTAAGTTTACCATATAAAAAACGGTGTGACGGCAGGTGTTCCTTACTTTATGTCATCTTTACGAGGGCAGATGTTCCTTATCTTATGCGCTTCTTTACGAAGTGTAAATTAGAACACCTTATCCAGGGTGAACCATTGTTTTTGTTCCCAAAGGTCAGCCTGTCGGAGCCCTTCACCTTCTGTTTCAATAAGGTTATTTATTCAGGGTCAACAACTGTCTTATCTCAACAGCCAGAATGCTTTCACAGCTATTTCATAGTTAAGTTTCTAAATTTCCAAACCCAATTTGTCATGTTTTAATAAGGCCAGAATTCTTTCATAAGATAGTGTATTTTTCTGAATAGGTTATATGGCTTATTCCTTCACACCCCCCTCTTGACCAAAAAATGAGCTCAAGCATCAGGGCAGAGTTTGGTCAATGTTACAAATAAGGTTGCAATAGTACATTAATTTCACGAGTATCACAAGAGCCCAATCATGTGCTACATGAAAATTCCTTTAAGTCATCCCAGGACAACGTTTTGCCTTATTTGAAATTGAACACAAATTAAAAGAATGATCGGTACATTGTCATGCAATTAGCGAAACAACATGTAATTAGAATGTCCAATTGACAGATGTACGTTCCGTAGAGGTGTGTTATTCATACGAGTCAAGGAGACGTCATTTGGAGCTGGCTGAAGCTTGACACGTTGTTCCATTGATCCAGCGTGAGGACAGATTCTTATTTTCGTAAAGGCCTTGCCAGAAGCTCAGTTGATTCCTTCTCCATCTGCAGTGTCTTCCTCCTTCGTTGAAGTAACTTGTTGGTCTTTACTTGTTTTGGTTGTGGCTTTTTGCGAATCCAATTCCTGAGGCGTTGCCAAGCATCATGTGGAGGAGTCAGCGACACTGTCTGGCTGACCATCGTCAGTTGTTCGATTGCATCCATTTCCTGTGTCGTGCTCCAAGCTGGCTCTTGGAAGACAGTGTACGACTGCACCTTGTATTGTTCCTCCATTTCGGTATCCCACAGGACATCTTTTGAGATTGTCTATGGAGACAGTTTTAAGAATACGCTTGCCATTCGGCTGATTAATATGTATTTTAACAGTTCTTTCATTAATAACGGAACGTATTTGAACAGGTTTTTTTCCACTTAGGTCTTAAACCAGGTTTTTGTTCAAACTTCTTTTCCTGTACCCATTCTCCTGCTAGGGGTTGCCATGCTTTGTTTGCCAATTTTTTCTGCCTATTTGTCTCCCTTATCCTCTGATCAATTTGATGTATCTCCTCTGTTACTTCTTTTTAAAAATCTAACTGTCGCCGTTGGGTCAAGGAATCAGAGAGTGTAGAGGCAATAAAAGAACCATGGGTAAGCAGTGTATGCATCTCAACTCCATATATTAGATAATATGGAGTTTTAGTGGACACTGTCCCTGATGCAGATGCGGGCACATTATTAAGTGATAGCTGCACCTCTGGAATGACAGTGGTCCACTTATTTCCCCTGATTCTCAACAGTTTGACCAATAGCTTTTTTACTTCCTGGTTTTTACGTTCCACCAGCCCCACTGATTGCGGATGACGTGGCGTGCTGTGCTCCAACCTAATCCCCCTTTGTTCGCAGTAGTCTTTGAAGACCTTGCAGACAAAGGCTCCGCCTTTAACGGAGTGTAAGATTTTGGGTGCACCAGCTACAGTAATTATGTCAGTAATAGCATTGCTGAGTGCGTTTTCCGAAACAATTTTTGTGGGGACCAGCTAGCAGAAGGAAGTGCATCCATCTACACAAACGAGAACATGTCTGTATCCCAAAGACGGGGGAAGTGGTCCAATGAAGTCAATAAAGAATTTTCCCATTGACTCATCAGCTTTCACAGGCGCCAATGGTGGTGGCTTAATTAGTGATGACTTATTGGTTAAATTGCATGGTTCACAATTTGCCACATATGTTTTACAGACCTTAAGCATGCCTGGCCACCAATATAAGGGAGTCAATTTGCAGAATGTTGTTCTGGCACCACAATGTGCTTGACCTATGCCCTCGTGAGCTTCTTTTACAAGTTGTTATCGTTTGTGTCTCGGGGGTACTTCTCGGTTTCCCTTGGGCAACGTAACTAGCACAATACCAGTAGGGGTTTCCGAGTAAAAGTACTTTGATGGATATCCTGGTGGATTCTCTTTTGTTGGGTCTAATAGCTGAATCAGTTCCTCATCCTGATTAGCTGCCCGTTCTGCCCTAGTGATAACACTAATATTGGCAGGCCCCTCTCGAGGGGGTGTCATGCAGACCGAATGTTTCACTTGTTCGTCTGCAAGACTGTTTCCTTTTGAGTGTACTGTCCCAGTGGTATGCCCGTTTACATGAATCACCTGACAATTCTGTTTCTCCATCCTCGAATGGAGAATGTCTTCCCACAATGACTTATGTTTTATGGGTTTACCCTTATGATTGGTAAAGTTTGTTTGTTCGCAGAAAACTAGATCTTGCTTATATCCTCTTTTACAATAGTCACTATCCGTACAGATTAATGTGGGTTTAATAGGGTCTGCCTTTTCTAAAGCATACCTTAGTGCTGCGGCTTCAGCATATTGCGCTGTCTTATGGCCAAGGGGTATGGACAGTAATTCTTCTGGATAAAAAGAATAGGAATCTCGAAAAGTCCCTACTACTATCCCCATCCCAGCTGAGGATTGTTGGAATGTCCCTTTTTTAATCGTCATTGATGATCCATCACAGTAAATGACTTGATGGTAGCAATTGTTTGAATTTCCTAATAAAAAGACTTGGCCAATTCCGACAAGGTTTGCCATTTCGTCAGGACCTAACCTCGGTTAGGATTTAATATGAACTTTATAAGAAATTTCTAGACCTCAATGGTATATTGAGGGAGTTTTGATTTAAGTTCTACAAGGCCTGATTAGGGACTTGTCGTCTTAGAGACTTAAATCTGGGTCTTAGTACCACTGTCAGTAAAACACTCCTTCTATACTTAACAATCTACAAGATGGATATAGATATAAATATAAGTATAGGGTTCTGTATCAACTCGTTAACACACACATTGGTCGCCAACTGAAGATATAATTACTAGTCCTAGCCCCTTTAGGGCTACCCCGGATCAGGCGTATTTCTCAAGACGTTCACTTTCAACTAAAGTTTGAGGTAGCCGAATCCTAAAGATGCTTAATTGGGTCTAAAGGTCCGGACTATCTCTCCCTAAAGGAAAGGAACAACCCAAGAATGTTACCGTCCTCCAGATAGCACTTTTAATAAGTTTAGCTAGACTGTAACGTTCCGGATATTATGAGGGTCCAGAAAACTCCCTCAGAATTCTGCAACTCCTCACCAAAGAGTATACAGAGATTGAGTTTGCGAGTTTTTGATACAGAAGTCTTATGTGAGACAATTCTAAAAATATATAGATTTATTAATGAACCGACATGTAATTTACAGTTTGTGAGTCAATTGCAACATTAACAGTTCCAAAAAGAGAAAACTTACAATCTTATTATTAACAGAGAATCTTACTTTTAAATCTTAACTTCACTACAGTATTACAGTTCTACAAGATATCCATCAATATCAAATACCTTTGATCCCCGAGGTACAAAGAGTTGGAGACTACAGAGCCACCTCTGAAGCCGAGAATCGCTTTGCCCGATTAAAGCGAGTCTGTTATCCCATTTGAGAGTTCAATATTTATACCTTTTTCCAGTGGTATTTCCTTTAAGGTTTTCTGCTGATGTGAGCTAATTATCTCTAGTCATCTTTCTGCCGACCTCTGCAATTCTTACTGCCACATCAGCTGGTAGCATTAAGAATCATGTCTCATCTCTCGTTGTTCTAAGTTTACCATATAAAAACAGTGTGACAGCAGGTGTTCCTTACTTTATGTCATCTTACGAGGGCAGATGTTCCTTATCTTATGCGCTTCTTTATGAAGTGTAAATTAGAACACCTTATCCATGGTGAACCATTGTTTTTGTTCCCAAAGGTCAGCCTGTCGGAGCCCTTCACCTTCTGTTTCAATAAGGTTATTTATTCAGGGTCAACAACTGTCTTATCTCAATAGCCAGAATGCTTTCACAGCTATTTCATAGTTAAGTTTCTAAATTTCCAAACCCAATTTGTCATGTTTTAATAAGGCCAGAATTCTTTCATAAGATAGTGTATTTTTCTGAATAGGTTATATGGCTTATTCCTTCACAAGGTTACATGAGGCAAACCTCTACACAGGCTTCCCATTTATTGTCGCTAAAATATCTTCTTGTATTGTTGTGCCGTGTTTCCTGTAACCCTGTAATTCTACCCGTAACTGCTGATGGTACACTCAACACACCCTGCTACTCAGAGCTGGAGGGGACAACAGGGCTTTGATTTCCTAGGGTGCTGACATTAACAATACAGCCCTTCAGTGCATTACTTAAAAAGGCTGCAATGTCTTTTAATAATGTTAATAAAAACAGTAATGGCTGTGTTATTAGATATTTTAACTCTATTTGAACTGGCAGCAAAACTGGGAATTTCAGGAACCTCAGACATTCCTGCTGACGTTGTCAGGGTGAGTTAACCAGTTGAAGCTAACCTGTGTCTATAAAGATCTGCACGTGTAATCTCCTCACTGGGTTGTCAACATTGGGGAAATGTCATGGATGAGATTTATGATCAAAAAGAGTAAGACAGAGCACAAATCCATTTAAATACATGGAGTCGTGGTTTTTTTTTAAGAGTGAGATACATCAAAGTAGGTGATATTTTACACCAAATGAGTGAGACTGCTGTAACTTGTGGGCTGTGGTTTGAGATGGAAATAATCCATTTTCACTGGGATTAAAAAAATGTTGTTTTCATTCTTATCCCAGAGGAATTTGTGTTGAAAGAAATTTAAAGAATTTTCATGTTCTCTCCACTGCCTTGCTTCTCGCAGCACGGGGGTAACTTAGGCGCGAATGTAAAACGGGCAATTACGGATTTGCTCGCCCGTTATATGCCTCTCCTGGTTTCCTTTTACATCGAAGGTGTAGAGCCTGCACCGATCCAGTTTTACACTAAAGCCGAAAGTTACACTTAACCCCGCAACTCCCTCTTGCTGGAAGTGCAGGACGATCTAAACCAGAGGCTTCTCCACTGCTGCCGTGAAACCCACTCTGTGACTGGTCAGTGCGAGAGGTCCAAGAAAATGTCCAATTACACATTTTGGCCGCGATTTTCCCAACCTCGGCGGGTCGGTGGCGGGTCCCGGCCTCGCTGCTGGCTCCAGCCCGCTGTCCTAAATGATTTTCCCCTGATTGGGCTTGTTAAGCCCGCCCAGCGCGTTTGCCGACCAATTGAAGGAAGCAGGTCTGATGACATCATTTGATGACGCGTCATCAGCCGGTTTCCTTAAAGGGACCATGCGCAAATTGATAACATAAGAACATAAGAAATAGGAGCAGGAGTAGGCCATTTGGCCCTTCGAGCCTGCTCCGCCATTCAATGAGATCATGGCCGATCTTCTGCCTCAACATGGATTTACAAAGGGTAAATCGTGCTTGACTAATCTATTGGAATTTTTTGAGGGAGTAACTGGTAAAATAGATGGGGGAGAGCCAGTAGATGTGGTGTACCTGGACTTCCAAAAGGCCTTCGACAAGGTCCCACATAAAAGATTAGCATGGAAAATTGAAGCTCATGGGATAAAGGGGAAAGTATTGACGTGGATAGAGAACTGGCTGTCAGATAGAAAACAGAGAGTTGGAATAAACGGCTCATTTTCTGAATGGCAGGCAGTAACAAGTGGGGTACCACAGGGATCTGTCCTGGGTCCCCAGCTGTTCACAATTTACATTAATGACCTGGATCAGGGAGTCGGATGCAGCATTTCCAAATTTGCAGATGACACTAAACTAGGAGGGGGGGTGGGCTCAGAGGAGGAGACCAGGAAGCTCCAGAGCGATTTGGACAGACTGGGTGATTGGGCGGATAAATGGCAGATGCACTATAATGTGGACAAGTGCGAAGTTATCCACCTTGGGTGCAGGAACGGGAGGGCAAATTATTATTTAAATGGCAATAAATTGGGAGAGGGGGAAGTACAGAGAGACCTGGGTGTTCTTGTACACCAGTCACTGAAGGCGAGCATGCAGGTGCAACAGGCGGTCAAGAACGCAAACGGTATGCTGGCCTTCATAGCAAAAGGGTTGGAATACAGGAACAGGGATACCTTGCTGCAGCTGTACAGGGCACTGGTGAGACCACACCTCGAGTACTGTGTACAGTTTTGGTCGCCTCATCTGAGGAAAGATGTTCTTGCCATGGAGGGGGTGCAGCGGCGATTCACCAGGCTGATACCAGGAATAGCGGGATTGACCTATGAGGAGAGACTATGTAGTTTAGGGATGTACACACTGGAGTTTAGAAGATTGAGAGGGGACCTCATAGAAGTGTATAAAATTCTGACAGGTCTAGACAGACTAGATGCAGAAGGAATGTTTCCCTTGGCGGGTGAGAACAGAACTAGAGGACATAATTTAAGGATAAGGGCTAAACCATTTAGGACAGAAATGAGGGGGAATTTCTTCACTCAGAGGGTGGTGAACCTGTGGAACTCATTGCCACAGAGGGCAGTGTACGCCAGCTCATTAAATATATTTAAGAGGGAATTAGATATATTTCTACAGGCAAAAGGGGTTAAGGGTTACGGAGAGAAGGCGGGGACGGGATACTGAATTGGAGGATCAGCCATGATCTCATTAAATGGCGGAGCAGGCTCGAAGGGCCGGATGGCCTACTCCTGCTCCTATCTTCTATGTATCTATGTAACTCCATTCATCGGCCCTATCGCCATATCCCTTGATGCCCTTACTAGTCAGAAATCTATCGACTTCTGTTTTAAATATACCCAATGACTGAGCCTCCACAGCCCTCTGGGGTAGAGATTTCCAAAAATTCACCACCCTCTGTGTGAAGAAATTTCTTCTCATCTCAGTCCTGAATGGCCTGCCCTTTATCCTGAGGTTGTGGCCCCTGGTTCTAGACTCCCTAGCCAAGGGAAACATTCTCCCAGCATCCACCCTATCAAGCCCTGTAATCATTTTGTATGCTTCATTAGCTGGGTCCCCCTCCCCCACTACACTGCCCTGGTGGGTACATATACCATGTGCTGTGGTTACCCATAGCGACCAAGCTTCTTCCTTGAATGCTGGTCTGTGCTGAATCAGCTGAATCTCAGCTGTTGTAGCTATGGCAACAACTTTGGCTCTTCTGGTAACCTTCATTGCACTGTTCTACCATCAATGCTTTCTGGGAAATGCAGGCTCCCACTTTAACCGTGGCGTTAACAGAGTTTACTGATACAACTATGTGATTTAATAAAGGAAACAGCCCAGCATTTCAATTTAGAGTTGCAGGCTGGAGGAACAATATCTGATTGTGTTTTACTTGCTACCTAATGTGCTAGGAATCCCTGGTATTTCCTGAGGGAAAATAAAGTATTGTTTCCTGTGTTTACCTCCCAGAGAGGTCAGGGGTGCCAGATAACATCTATCTATAAATAATCGGAGTCATCCTTGATGAATAAGGACAGGGTGTGGCTTTACCCAGCAGCTGATGATTGCAAGGAGACCTGGTAAAAACTCACAGGAAGCTCACCCTTCCCCAGATGGCTCAGTGGATACCTGCACCCGCCCCCCCCGCCCCGGTGTGTGGTACTGCGCTGGTTCCCACTTTTAATTCCTGGTCTGAATGAACCGATCTCAATACATTGGAGCACAGTTCCCCTGGGCAAGGGAGGGGGTAGCGGGGGGGGAAACAGCCAGACTTCCTGCTCCTGATCACGACCCAGTGACTTGTGCTGGAAAGTGTGCGTGTGCGTATTATCTGGTCATTACCACATTACAGTTTGTGGGAGCTTGCTGTGCACAAATTGTTTGCCGCGTTTCCTGTATTGCAACAGTGACTACACTTCAAAAAGTCTTTCATTGGCTGTAAAGCACTTTGGAACGTCCGGTGGTCGTGAAAGGCGCTATATAAAAGCAAGTCTTTTTTTTCATATATGTGTGTTTGTGTGCGTGTACATACATGCGTGCGTGAATGCGTGTGTGTGCATGCGTGTTTGGCGGGCGCTGGGTGTGCAGAGGAACAGCGTAGCCCTATCAATATTCACCATCACAGCTCCTGTGTCAAGAATGGCCACCTTGTGTGAGATAGATACTGTACTTCAAATGTTGGGGAGGGAGCCGGAATTCTTTTTATAATGAAACACTGTTGTCTACAGATTGATCAACCAGAACTGAATCTGCAGATGTGCAGCAGCAGCACAGCATTGACCAATGCATTGCCACTGCAGCTTTGGTAGAACGTTGCAAGGCTCAATAGCAAGAAAACCTAAGAGAAACTGTGAGTGATGCTGCATGCAGACTCCCTCCACATAACAAGAAACAAATAATGGAAAAGGCTGCGGGAATATTTAATCTAATTAAAAAGTCACCGTTATATTGATTTGTTACTTGTTTTCCCATGATATTTGTTTTGAGCTCCCTAACCTCGCCTGAGAGAAGTTTGCCTGCTGAAATCAATTGTGGCGGTGCGCTATAATAAGCAAATGATATCGATTCAAAGGGTAATTCAAATACTCTCTTAAAGAATCTCCACTTTTCCCTGCTTCTTCAGTTTGTAACCCTGACTGCAAATTTGGCAGAACGCTTTGATCTTGAGACGGAGAGTTTCCTGGAATGTGTAGTTACAAGGGAAAGAAAAATCAGGGGGAGTGGGGATACTTTCTGTTCAAAGCACTTTCCCCAGCTCTGTCTAGAAAACTACATTGAGAGGTCGCACAACACCAGGTTATAGTCCAACAGTTTTATTTGAAATCACAAGCTTTCGGAGCTATCGATCGCCCCTTCCTCAGGTGAAGTAGTAAACTACTTCACCTGAGGAAGGGGTGATCGATAGCTCCGAAAGCTTGTGATTTCAAATAAAACTGTTGGACTATAACCTGGTGTTGTGCGACCTCTCAATTTTGTCCACCCCAGTCCAACACCGGCATCTCCGCATCATAGAAAACTACAGCCCAGGGTAGGTTTATGCAAGGTCCAGTAATAAGTCAACTGACGTCATGTTGATTTCACTGGTATCCAATGTTACCTCTTACTTTTTTTTCGGTGCGCGGTCCCTTTAACCGGCTGTGCGGCCCATTCAAATTTTCACGAATGTGCAGTTTCTTCCATATAAAAGCCGGTGAGCGGCCTGCGCGGGACCTCGAGACCGCTGGGCAGCCGCGCAGCTTAGCAGAACATTGCTGGTGTCCTGGGGTTTTTGGGAAGTACAGAGTGGACCCAAAAACTCTAGAGTTTGTTTCTGGCCATGAGAAGATTAGAACCTTGAATTAAATAAATAAGTTACGAGGCTTATTAATCCTCTCTGCAGCATTCATAAAGGCGCATCTTTTCAAATTTCATGAGAGATTTGCAATCATAAGGTGTGGAAACGATTAGAGTTTGGAATCTCATTTCATGGAATAATGTATTTGCAAAATTGCACATTGAATCTCACAGCACCGTGTAATGGCGTCACAATAGGATTTTATACCCCAGCTTCAATCTACTGCATTGTAGCTGAGCTCGTATCAGCAACTGCCAGCGTCTGCAACTCAATCTGCTGCCAATTAATCTACCAACACCTTTTTCACTAGCGTGGAGTAGGGGGAGATAAGAAAGGAAGAACTTGCATTTATGTAGCACCTTTCACGACCTCCCAAAGCACTTTCCAGCTAATAAAGTACTTTTGAACTGTAGTCGCTGTTGTAGGAAGCGTGGCAGACAATTTGCGCACAGCAAGATCTCACAAACAGCAATGAGATAAATGACGGGGTAATCCGTTTTAATGATGCTGGTTGAGGGATTAAATATTAACCAGAGCACCGGAGAGAACTCCCCTGCCCTTCTTCAAAATAGTGCGACGGTATCTTTCACCTCCACCTGAGAGGGCAGATGGAGCCTCGGTTTAATATCTCACCCAAAAGACGGCACCTCCGACAGCGCTACACTAGATTGTGTACTCAAGTCTTAGTGGAGGGAGACTTGAACCCACAACCCTCTGACTCGGAGGGTAAGAGTGCGCCATGGCTGACAGCTCTAAACGTGGCCCGTGTTAAAATACTGAGACCAGGAGCAAAAAATGTGAAATGGAACATTTTCCAGAATTGACACCCCAACCTTGAAAAGCACAAAAAGGTAATGTTTTACTTCAAGTCCCAGTAATATTATTGACTCAATCACATGTTGACAAGATATTACATTGTCATTTTCTCCGAAACAAAAGCAGTTTCATTGCATCCAATTTCTATAACTCAGTAGCTCCAGTAGAATAAGTAACGTATTATATCACACAGCAGCGCTGTATGGGCTAAACTGAGCATTCAGCTGCTTTATTACCCATCAATATCGGTGTTAAGGGAGTTTGAGAGCAGGTGATGTGCATCATGACTATCACATGCCTCATTCGTTATGGCAAGCTCGGTCATCACTAACTACCTTAATAAAGCAACACCCTGGCCTCTTAACCTTTTATCAACCTGATAGCCTTATCTTTCAACTCAATAACTGAAAGAAAAGTAACCAATTTGCCACCATATACAAATGTAGCTATCTAGGAATAAATTACTTTGAATTGAATCAAAATTGCCTTAAAAACGAATACCCTTCCTTGAGTTGAGTTGTGAATTTGTTTCTCAACATGTGCTACACAGATGTTTAATTACATTTATCTTATATCTTATCTATTCACTGAGCACAGGATCAATATTTCCCGCAATATTGAAAAATCTTTTGAATGACTTCTCCAAACAGCTTTGTTGGTGAGTATGCCGCCCGATGTGGAACGGAGCCACACTGGTCAGGAAGGTCACAGGTTAGTTGGTTAATAGCCAGGCTACAGTAATCCTGGGTTAGGAAAGGAAAGTCGGCCAGGGTTTCCCCTCCTAATCATTAGACAGGGACTTCTGCTAGAAAGTGCCCACATGGACATCAGATGAGGATGGGATTGGGATTGGCCTCCTGCTGTTGAATAGCCTGCTGACACTAAGGCTGACCCAGAATTTGTCTTGGGTCGCGATCCCAGCGTCAGTGAGAGGGCATGGGGCAGGCGGGCGCAAGCACCACGGGCACATCTACCAATGGAAACTTGGCCATTTGGTGCCTGGATGGGGAGGTTGCCCAGCCCAGCCCCCATCCCCCAAACCTGACACTGCTCCAAATGGCCAATGAGCAAGGGAGCCAATCCAGCAATTCTTTGGGAGGGGTGGGGGGAGGAAATCGCTTCCTCTTTGGAGGTCCAGGTCTGAACCCCCAGTGAGGCCCACATGCACCCTTGTGTAAGTCAGTACTGCTGCCCTACTTGGCGTACTGGCCAGCACTGTAACTCCAGGTGCCTTCTGTGGTGCAGGAGCAGGAACTCCCGGCCCAGGGAGTCACCCCCGCCACGGCCCTGCCCCAGCCCATCATTGTAAGGGGCGGACGGATGTTCCTGCTCTTTCAAAGTCAATGTAGAAACTCCCGGAAAAGGCGTAGGCCTGGCATAATTGTGGGTCTGCCACTTCCCTGGAGCTTCTCTGGGACTTCCACCGGAGTCATGGCACGGAAACCGGCGGAATACCCCAAGGAATTTCAGGGCCTGTCTCGGCTCACAAGTGAAGAGTGGTCACTTAGGTGAGGTATTGGAGGGCACTCCTGGAGAGTGCCCAGCTTCAGTAGAGCAGGAGGTAGAATAAAAATGAATCGTGAATCTGTCTCAGAAAGGACGTTAGCTGCCAGCCACTGTTTGATACAAGGGCGGTGGCTGATTTTTCAGTGACTTACCAGGGCGCACATTGATTTTGCAAATCCAATTAACATTTCTCGGTAATTACAAAGTTATTTTTTCTCTCAAAACATATACACACCCAAACCGTTTGATGTTTGTTTTTTTCCAGGGAGCACGCCCCATGGATCTTACTTTTTCACTTCATAGTTACAGCAAACAATGTCAGCCAACATCAGGAGTGAGGTTAGTGATCAGAAATAGCGAGATAGCTCACATACATTTAAACGCAAGGAGCTGGGTTTATTTTTTAAAAGGGGAGATACGGCAAAATAGGTGACATTTATAAACCAAAATGGGTGAGTCTCACTCTTAGTTGGGGTGACCATACATCCCCTTTTTCCAGGGACAGTCCCCGGATGCGGTACTGTGTCCCCGGGCGTACAATGTCCTCGGAAGCGTCCCCGGTTCACGAAACTCGTCCCCGAATAGACCAGAGCCATATTCATTGGAATATATGCATATCGTACCGTTAGACAGAATCACAGTTTCAGGTCAACGGACTGAACAATGTTATTGTATTATTTATAAACAGTGTTTGATTGCGCCTCAATAATGTGACGTCACATCCGCGGTAATTATATGCACATTTGTTTTGCATTTGTAGTGTATATGTGCTGCTAAAGATTTTGCCTGCCCAACCTACATTTTCCGTCCTGGCTACTTTGCTGTGCTCCCACCCTGTGTGTCCCCAGATTTGGTTCAGAAAATACGATTACCCTGCTCTTAGTGAGTGACTGAGACCTGGCACGCCCGTACATTTGCCCGGTTGTTTTTTCTGCCTAATGGGCTTGGCTCCCTGTTCCTCTCCGTTCTGAGAGAATGTTGCAGCCACTACCACAGGGTCTTGAGATCACTGCATCCACTTAGCCTGGGATTGAGTTGCATTTATCGGCTTGTGTGTCGATCGAGCAGGGCTCAGATTGTTGGCTCCTTTTAAGCCTTCCAGAGATTGGGGCCTGCAGGGAGCAGAGGCTGGAGGTGAGAAAAGGACAGGGATGAGATGAGGTTGCACTTTGAAGATTGTCTTTCATTCGATCTGCTGTGATTCGGTGCACATACACAGGAAGGATCAGCTTCTGCAGCAGGAGGGCCATGAATTATTCAGTGGTTCGATCAGCAAAAACAGCATTTTAAACTAAAGTGACTCCTTTTCCTGTGCTTACAACTGTGCTGAACAGTGAGATTCAGAACTTTATTACATGAATATCAGAAGATGACTGATGCAGTGTGTATAGGTACAAGTTCCTTCATGAGACTTGAAAAGAAGGTATTTGTTTAAACACTTTAAACCTAGAGTTTACTCTCTATGATATTAAAGTGTGAATGCCCCTAATGATTAATTTTAAATGGATTCATGTCCATTACAATAATGAATCCACTTCATGTGAATACATTAGGTTTTCTGGACCTAACATCACTCTGTGAAATTTCTAAGCTTTCAACTTTGCTTATTATTACAAAGTTAATCATTTTTATTATTTTATACCAATGACATTGACATGTATTATAGGGTGCGGGGGTGGTAGTTCAGGTTACATAATTAATGCTGTGTTAGAAAGAAAGAAAGACTTACAATTCTATAGCGCCTTTCACAACCTCAGGGTGTCCCAAAGCTCTTTGCAACCAATGAAGTACTTTTGAAGTGTAGTCACTGTTGTAATGTAGGGAACACAGCAACCAATTTGTGCACAGCAAGCTCCCACAAACAGCATGAAATAAATGACCAGATAATCTGGGTTTTTTTAGGTGTTGTTTGAGGAAATGAATGTTACGAACATGTGCTCTTCCTCCACCCTGCATCTTCATTGTGTTGAAACAAGCTCCATCATATTGTCTCCTACTGTCACTCAGTCTTTCCCAGATCTTCAATAGCTTGGAACTCCGTACCACTCTTAGGCTCCCCTTCCTCTTACAATCCATAGCATTTCTAAGCCATAAGCTTGATGATTTCTCCTCTTCTCAACTTGCTGCTGTTCCGGACTAGGGGCTCGGGCCCTTTGTGTGAATGCCGCAATTTTATATCTGGTGAGTTTTCCGATCTCGCCGGCCTGTCAAGAAAAGCGATCAAGTGTTGGGTAAGCCTGCCTTAAGACTCTTCCGATCTGCAGCTGTGCTTTGGTATCTCCTCCCTCCAGTGTTGGACTTCCCTTCCACCTGCAGCACATTCGCGGCAAAGTTGTGCAATATACAACAGACTACAAAGATCTTTCAGATCGTGTCAGGCTTTTACAACCTGGTCTGTCCAAACATCAGAAACTTGGCTTCAACATTCCAATGATCCTGCTTGTGCCTCATAGTACTGTTCAGCTCTCGGGGGGTCATTGTCTCAGGCCAGTCATGACCAAGGGTAGCCGTGGTCTCCAAACAACCAGCCAGCCACTTTATCCTGGCTTTTCAAATAATGATGGCACCATCGATTGTCATAAAATAATGGCTACCACTACCAGAGTAATTAGTATTATTGTAAATCATTTTTTGCTGCATATTAATGGAATAGGACTGCTTTCTGTTCATCAAGGTTATGAAGTCGGGGTAGGGGCCTGTATGGCCACTTTTGTGCCATCACTTTGGGGAGACCTGCCACACAGAAAAAATGCAGTTGTTTCTTGTGCAGCTGGCTGTTTCCATGGGCAAAGTGATGACGCAGTTTACCCTGGCAAACAGGACAATGCGCACCTGTTTTATGCATTGATGCACTGCTAATTGAGAAATTTGTCATCCATCCCTCGCTGTTGCTTGAAAGGATCCAGCAACATATAAATTCGAGATAATGCTCATTTTTCCCATCTCCAATGAGTGAGCAGTCTTTCTCTGAAAGGTTAAAGTAATGCAGAGAAGAATTTGGTATGAGTGCATTAAATGTTCGTAGAGAAAACCATGCCAATGACAATTTTGCTTGTTGAAGGGAACATTTCTAAAGTACAGCTCTTTCCAAACCCTAGCGGGGGAATTTTTCGGGGGGTCAGCGGGCGTGATCGGTGGCGGGTCGGGTGGGAAAATTTATTTTTTGACAGCGGGTCAGGACCTCGCCGTCAACCCGCCGCCACGCGCCTTTTCAGATGTCGGGTCTGTCAGCGCTGAACAGACCCGACACACAGCGGCGGGGGAAGCAATTCAGGTCATTATGACCTTGTTAACAGCCCATTAAGAAATATTTTGAGTTCACCTTTACATTTTACAAGATTGCCCATGGGGTCCACGCTGCTCGGGGGGTCACATCAGGTAAGCAGTTCAGGAGTTGTATGACCTTGGGATCATCTCATTACTTGACAGCTGCAAATGTGCTATAAAAGCTCCCATCTCACATCTATTAATTTTCCAAGCTCAGAAGCTGTTGCTTCCTGCATTTGGAAGACAGACTGAGCTTTATGCAGGTTGCAAGTGTTTGGAGTAAACTCTGTATCCAGTGTCACCTCATTGGAACAACCTCTCTCACCACTGACAGATCGCTTCTGTCATCTCAAGTTCACCTGCCATCTATTACATCAGCATTGGTGCCCTTGAAACTATCTCACCATGGTTCTCAGAATCCCACCACGATCAGCCCCAACACCAGCAGCACCAGGCACACCAGCAACACCAACAACAACATCAACCTTCTCCGCAATCACCTGATGCTGCACAGGACAGAGGGCATCAGCACCCGACCACATTGCTGTCTGGAACGCCAGGGATGGCCTCACCATGGCCACATTTACTTCACTTGACACTGTACACCCTGGCTGCCACATGATACGCCAGGTTGGCACCACCCCATACCAACAACATAAAGCATCCCTACAATGCCTAAGCCATTCCTTTCACACTCATCAGCATTGCGGGGGGGTGGGGGGGGGGGTACCGTTATGTCTCACCATTCACTGCTAAGCCACTTCCAAAGGTGCACACAGATCTGTCCAAGAACGCAACATGTTGAAAATAAAGGTTTCAATGCTTGACACCACATTAACAGAAACTTTACATGAACATTGCATAAAACACACAAGTGCCAACCCTTGTGTGTTGTTAGTTGGTATGATTGGAGTAGGATGAGGGTGAGTGTGAGGGATGGCTAGTGAGATGGGGAAGTGATAATATAGATAGAGAGGAATGGGTGGAGGTGCAAGGTAAGTTGGTGTGAGTAAGGATGTGCAGGAGTAGGGTAGGGAAGGCAGAGTGATGGGGATGTGGTGAGAGGCACAGCAGGATGAGGTTGAGTGTGGCTTTGCAGTAACATTTCGTGATCTACTGAGATAATTGAAAGGTTTGCGCCACTGCAGCCTGGTCCTTCTGACGACATCCCTGCTTGTGTCCTCCTGTGCAATGTGCAACCAGGCTGCGTTGGTCTCCTGGGGAGGTCTCTTCTGCCCATGGGAAGGGAAGAGAAGCATATGGAGGGAGTCATGTGAGAGCCTCGGTGCAGCCGTCCCCCTTTGTGCAGTGATTGTCAGTGTTTGCAGCACCTCGATGCTGCAGAACACTGACAGCACAACTGTCAAAATGTCAAACTGCCAAGAGTGCGGCGAGAATGAGGAACTTAAAGAAATTATTAGTAAAAAAAACTGTACTAGCAAAATTAATGGGACTAAAGGTCAATAAATCCCAAGGACCGGATGACCTACATCCTAGGGTTTTGAAAGAGGTGGCCATTGGGATAGTGGACGCATTGGTTGTCATCTTCCAAAATTCTATAGATTCTGGAATGGTTCCTGCAGATTGGAGGATAGCAAATGTAACCCAGCTAATGCCTTCAGTGGAGATACTTTTTATACTATATATGATTTCCAAGGATAATGGTTCAGTCCATTATCCAACGAGTCTATTACAACATCCTATCAAACAGGGTCACGTACATAGGAAGAACATAAGAATTAGTAGTTCTTCCTGTACATAACCCTGTTTGTTAGGATATTGTAATAGACTCGTCGGATAATAGACTCAGTAGTTTTCATATACAGGGAGTAACAATCTTAAATCAGTTGCATCGTTGCAGGAGCTCCCTCGTTTCAACAGAATTAAAAGTAATTCAAAATCCAGTGCATTTTTTCTTGTATACTGTTCACAAAAAAGTATAATTGCCAGGGATTCAGGAAATATTCCCCCTGCGGTTGTTTCTGTGTCAGTTTTGCTATTCCATTTTCTCATATGGGAGGAGACTGAAGTCTGGAGACCACTTTCGAAGCACAATAGCCAACCACAGCTCTCAACAGTCTTGGCTTATCTCAGTTCATATTGAATCTTCTTTTAAACCCGCCTGCTGGAAGTCAAACGATTTACTGTGACTGAAATGTAATTTGTGTGTTGATTTCCCTGTATTTTTGACATGCAAGTTCCTGGAGTTAGCTGTTTCTCCCCAGTGGGCAGAGCAATGAAAGTCTCTACATGACTTCAGTCCTTGTTGCTACAGCGAGGGACAGGCTCATTTTATTGTAAGACGGTCCCTATTGAAAATCTTTGAGGAAAATGGCATGTTGGAGTGAAGCCCAGTTTTTCCTCGCTGTTTCTAAATCAGTGTGAACTTCACAACTTTAATGTGTAGACGTCGGGCTGGCCTTGCACTTGATTTCTTTCTCAATAACTGTCTCAGCTCTGCTGTTTTTGTTTTAGATCTGACACTCACTGTCTTGGCTCAAAATAGGGGATGTCTGCTTGGAGAAAATACCAGAGCTGAGAGAGCCTGTGTTATCACAATATGTCCCTAGACTTGGAGGAGAAAATAAGCAAGACTCGCATTTCTATAGTGCCTTTCACAATCTCAAGACGTTCCAAAGTGCTTTACAGCCAATGAAGTACATTTGAAGTGTAGTCACTGTTATAAGGTTTGAAAATGTAGAGGATAAGAGGGTACAGAAAAAAATGAATTGAGTCTTTCTACCCTATTGAGACACTGGATGTCAGCAGGCTATTGGACTGGAGGTACCACAACCAACCAGTCACCATCCACTTTCCAGAAGCAGTCACTGGAAAGCGATCAGAGTTAGGATCCTTGGAGCTGATTTTTCCGCCCGCCCGCCCGAGCTCACAGACACTGAATCTCATGGCACTTTCTCCACCACCTCCCGGACTGAAATCAACGAACTCAGCAAGGACCAGGGATTGAACGTGGCACCTTTCTGGTCGGTATGACTCAGTACCACACCGAACGGCACTGAGGGAGTGCTGCACTGTCGGAGGTGCCGTCTTTCGGATGAGGCATTAAACCGAGGCCTCGTCTGCCCTCTCAGGTGTGGACTTAAAAGATTCCATGGCACTATTTTGAAGAGGAGGTGGTGTCCTGGTCAATATTTATCCCTCAACCAACATCACAAAAAAAAACAGATTATCTGGTCATTATCTCATTGCTGTTTGTGGGAGCTTACTGTGCGCAAATTGGCTGCTGTGTTTCCGACATTACAACAGTGACTACACTTCAAAAAGTGCTTAATTGGCTGTAAAGCAGTTCGCGATGTCCTGAGGTTGTGAAAGGCGCTATAAAAATGCAAATCTTTCTTTTTACATAGATATAAAACTTGGACCCACATCAGAAGAATTCTGATGGGCGTGAAAGCACCTGACCTCACAGTGCTTCTCTCACTGGTCCAGGCTTTTGAATTATTTCATGGTTTACAGATTGATGCTTTTGTTCCACTAGGCAGCACGTCTATGATCCACTCTAAGGACACACATTGCTCCTAAATCTAGAATGTAAAGCAGGAGGATTACCCGCATTCTTTTACAACAAATGGTTGTAAAATTATTATAAATGTTTAAGTATCAGCTGTAGAAGAAGAGCTTTATCGCTGTGAGCAGGATTATGGAGCTGATTGTGAGGCGGGGAACAAAAACCCTCATAAAATATTCTGCAGAAATGGGATGAAAATATCTTTGACAATACTCTGTACTTATTTTGAACTTTAATCAGTTTTACAACGATAGGAAAGTTACATCTCCTGCTTTTGCACACACAACACGGTGGCATAGTGGTTAGCACTGGTGCCTCACAGCGCCAGGGACCCGGATTCGAATCTGACCTAGGGTGACTGTCTGTGTGGAGTTTGCACATTCTCCCCGTGTCTGCGTGGGTTTCCTCCGGGTGCTCCGGTTTCCTCCCACTGTCCAAAAATGTGCGGGTTAGGTTGATTTGGCTATGATAAATTGACCCTTAGTGTTAGGGGGGGATTAAATATGTGGGGTTATGGGGATAGGATGGGATATGTTAGGGGGAATTAAATACGTGGGGTTACGGGGGTCGGGTGGGATATGTGTACTGTGGGGATTAAAGCAGGGACAGGGTACTGGATTTGAATGATCAGCCATGATCGTATTGAATGGTGGTGCAGGCTCGACGGGCCGAATGGCCTACTCCTGCTCCTAGATTCTATGTTTCAACAGCTTCAGAAAGATTGCGGTTATTTCCTCTGAGCTGTGTAACAAAACTGAAAATCTGTTTACCAAGAACAAAGGAAATTTTCCCTCTCTTTCCCCCCGCCCCCCACACGATTTTATCCAAAACAGCGACCGTGTCCTTCCTGTCGCTATTTTACAATTGTGTTGTTGTGACACCATTTCCTGACTGACGTGGTTGGTGGCCATCCTGCTCCTAGACCTCTGTCAACATTGCTTTGAAACCGGCCAGTTGGAGGGCGATGAGAACTGCCCAGACTTATCCTTCATTTCCCCCACCTTTCTGCGGGGAAGTATTATCACAGCTCAGTCCAGGAACTCACGTCCCAACAGCTTGCATCACACAACACATTGGCGCAAAAATGAATTATGCAAGCAGGCTGTCTGTGTCCTTTGCAGCCCATGAAGGTTAAGACAGGACGGAGAAACATGAGGAGACATCCAAGCTCTCAATCGTAGCCACAGCTGTTGAATGAACGACCTGTATCAGCGAGGTACTAGAACAGGACTGCTGGCGATGAAATGACACAGTCCACGACTGTGAGGTACTGATGTATCTAACAGTAGTTCTAGCATTGGAATGACAGTCCACATGTGCACTTCCAGTAAGATAGTAATCCGAGAGCATGATCGCTGGCTGATTCTTTTTTCTCTCTTGCCCATTTGCGCTGAAACTAATTTTGGTATTTCTAATACCACCCTGGTTGAAATCAGTAAAACCAGCAAAGAGCAGGGATTATAAACATAACATAAGAATTAGGAGCAGGAGTAGGCCATTTGGCCCTTCGAGCCTGCTCCGCCATTCAATAAGATCATGGCTGATCTTCCACCACAACTGCACTATCCACATATCCCTTGATTCCCTTAGAGTCCAAAAATGTATCGATATCTGTCTCGAATATACTCAACGACTGAGCATCCACAGCTCTCTGGGGTAGAGAATTCCAAAGATTCACAACCGCTGGATTGAACCAGAGATCTTCCTGCTATGTATGGAGTAGCTGCTCACAGTATAAACTTGCAGAGCCTCCTGGCTAAGCAAATAAAATGCCCAGTCAGCTCACACACCCAATGACGTAATTGGTAAGTCCTCTCATCCCTTTAATTTGCAGTGTTTGGAACCAGCCACACCCAACGTGACCATCCTTTATTCCAGCCTGTTGCTGTAATAACGCGACATATTCCTACTACATATGCGTGATACTTCTCCTATTCCTGTTCTCTGCAATACATTTCTTAAGCTGCCTTATTGTGTACTTCAAATTTCTCCTCTTTAAATAAATAAACATAACAATGCAAAGCCTGGTAATGTGGAACAGAAGTACCCATTTCACAGTTCAAGTATCCCAAGCTATCCAACTCCCACCCCTACTACTTTCATACTTCGCTCTCAGCCAGACTATTAGTTAGAATGCCTAACATGGAATGTTTCAATCGCAGAAGGGAAAGAAGGCAAATCACTGACTGACGTTTGTAGTGGTCATGTTAACTATAGAGCTGCCTTTGGCTCATTCATCCCCTTCTCTCCCTCGTCCATTCTCTCCTAATGCCTCAAGTCTCCACTCCTTACTCTGCAGTTTATTCCCCATCCTCATCAGCTCTCAAATGCATTTCAACCTTAAAAGAAATTGCATTCATATAGCACCTTTCATAAGAACATAAGAAATAGGAGCAGGAGTAGGCCAATCGGCCCTTCGAGCCTGCTCCGCCATTCAATAAGAACATGGCTGATCTGATCCTCACCTCAAATCTAAAGAACACAAGAAGTAGGAGCAGGACCTGGCCACTCAGCCCCTGGGCCCGCTCCGCCACCCACAGGGCCTCGACCGATCCGAACTCAGCCTCATGTCCAATTTCCTGCCCGCTCCCCGTAACCCCTAATTCCCTTTACTTCTAGGAAACTGTCTATTTTTGTTTTAAATTTATTTAATGATGTAGCTTCCACAGCTTCCTGGGGCAGCAAATTCCACAGACCCACTACCCTCTGAGTGAAGAAGTTTCTCCTCATCTCAGTTTTGAAAGAGCAGCCCCTTATTCTAAGATTATGCCCCCTAGTTCTAGTTTCACCCATCCTTGAGAACATCCTTACCGCATCCACCCGATCAAGCCCCTTCACAATCTTATATGTTTCAATAAGATCGCCTCTCACTCTTCTGAACTCCAATGAGTAGAGTCCCAATCTACTCAACCTCTCCTCATATGTCCACCCCCTCATCCCGGGGATTAACCGAGTGAACCTTCTTTGTACTGCCTCGAGAGCAAGTATGTCTTTTCTTAAGTATGGACACCAAAACTGTATGCAGTACTCCAGGTGTGGTCTCACCAATACCCTATACAACTGCAGCAATACCTCCCTGTTTTTATAATCTATCCCCCTAGCAATAAAAGCCAACATTCCGTTGGCCTTCTTGATCACCTGCTGCACCTGCATACTAACTTTTTGATTTTCTTGCACTAGGACCCCCAGATCCCTTTGTACTGCAGTACTTTCCAGTTTCTTGCCATTAAGATAATAACTTGCTCTCTGATTTTTCTTGCCAAAGTGCATAACCTCACATTTTCCAATATTGTATTGCATCTGCCAAATCTCCGCCCACTCACCCAGCCTGTCTATATCCCCTTGTAGGTTTTTTATGTCCTCCTCACTTTCTACTTTCCCTCCCATCTTTGTATCATCTGCAAACTTTGATATGTTACACTCGGTCCCCTCCTCCAAATCGTTAATATAGATTGTAAAGAGTTGGGGACCCAGCACCGACCCTTGCGGAACACCACTGGCTACTGGTTGCCAGTCCGAGAATGAACCATTTATCCCAACTCTCTGCTTCCTGTTAGATAACCAATCCTCCATCCATGCCAGAATATTTCCCCCAATCCAGTGATTTTTTATCTTGAGCAATAATCTTTTATGTGGCACCTTGTCGAATGCCTTCTGGAAGTCTAAATACACTACGTCCATTGGTTCCCCTTTATCCACCCTGTACGTTATGTCCTCAAAGAACTCGAGCAAATTTGTCAGACATGACTTCCCCTTCATAAAGCTATGCTGACTTTGTCCTATTAAATTATGTTTATCTAAATGTTCCGTTACCGTCTCCTTAATAATAGACTCCAAAATTTTACCCACCACAGATGTTAGGCTAACTGGTCTATAATTTCCAGCCTTCTGCCTACTACCCTTTTTAAATAAGGGTGCTACATCAGCAGTTTTCCAATCTGCCGGGACCTTTGCTGAGTCCAGGGAATTTTGGAAAATTATTACCAAAGCATCCACAATCCCTACTGCCACTTCCCTCAAGACCCTAGGATGTAAGCCATCAGGTCCAGGGGATTTATCCGCCTTGAGTCCCATTATTTTACTGAGTACCAATTCCTTAGTGATTTTAATCGTATTTAGCTCCTCCCCCCCTAGAGCCCCCTGTTTGTCCAGTGTTGGGATATTCTTAGTGTCCTCTACCGTAAAGACTGAAACAAAATATTTGTTCAGCATTTTTGCCATCTCCATGTTTCCCACCATTAATTTCCCGGTCTCATCCTCTAAGGGACCTACGTTTGCCTTAGCCACCCTTTTTATTTTTATATAACTATAGAAACTCTTGCTATCTGTTTTTATATTTTTTGCTAATTTATTTTCATAATCTATCTTCCCTTTCTTAATCAATCCTTTAGTTACTTTTTGCTGTCTTTTGAAGACTTCCCAATCTTCTATCCTCCCACTAAGTTTGGCTACTTTATATGTCCTTGTTTTTAGTTGGATACTATCCTTAATTTCTTTACTTAGCCACGGATGGCTGTCATTTCTTTTACACCCTTTTTTCCTCAGTGGAATATATTTTTTTTGAAAGTTGTAAAATAACTCCTTAAATGAACACCACTGCTCATGTACCGTCTTACCCTTTAATCTATTTTCCCAGTCCACTTTAATCAATTCCGCTCTCATACCATCATAGTCTCCTTTATTCAAGCTCAGTACGCTTGTTTGAGAACCAACCTTCTCACCCTCTAATTGGATATGGAATTCAACCATGTTATGGTCACTCATTCCAACGGGATCCTTAACTGGGACATTATTAATTAATCCTGACTCATTACACAGGACCAGGTCCAAGGTTGCTTGCCCCCTTGTAGGATCAGTTACATACTGCTCAAGAAATCCATCCCTAAGACACTCAATAAACTCTTCCTCAAGGCTGCCCTGCCCAATTTGATTTGTCCAGTTAATATGATAGTTAAAATCCCCCATAATTATAGCTGTTCCCTTATTACATGCCCCAACTATTTCCTGATTAATACTTCTTCCAGCAGAGTTGCAACTATTAGGAGGCCTATATACTACTCCCACTAGTGTTTTTCCCCCCCTTATTATTCCTTATCTCCACCCAAACTGTTTCATTATCCTGATCCTTTGACCCAATATCATTTCTCTGTAATACAGTGATTCCTTCCTTTATTAACATAGCCACCCCACCTCCTCTTCCTTCCTGCCTGTCCTTCCTGATTGTTAAATACCCTGGCATATTTAATTCCCAGTCGTTGTCACCCTGCAGCCATGTTTCTGTAATGGCCACAAGATCATACCCATACGTAGTTATTTGTACCATCAACTCGTCTATTTTGTTACGAATGCTGCGTGCATTCAGATAAAGAACTTCTAAATATGTTTTGTGACAATGTATTCCTGCTTTTACCCCCTTTACTACTTTACCTTTATCTTTATATATTCTGTCCCTTCCTGACATACTCTGGTTTTTAATTACCCCACTGCTACTTTGCTCTATTGCCTTCTCCGCTGACATTTTTATTTTTTGCTCTCTTGAAACCTCCCCCCCACTAATTAGTTTAAAGCCCTCTCTACAGCCCTAGTTATTCGATTCGCCAGGACTCTTGTCCCAGCACTGGCCAAGTGAAGTCCGTCCCACCGGAACAGCTCTCTCCTGTCCCAGTACTGGTGCCAGTGTCCCAGGAAGCAAAACCTATTTCTCCCACACCAGTCTTTGAGCCACGCATTTAACTCTCTGATTTTATTTACCCTAGCCAAATTTGCTCGTGGCTCAGGTAGTAATCCAGAGATTACTACCCTAGAGGTTCTGTTTTTTAATTTGGCCCCTAACTGCTCATACTCCCTCAGCAGAACCTCATTCCTTGTCCTATCTATGTCATTGGTACCAACATGGACCACGACAACTGGATCTTCCCCCTCCCACTCCAAGTTTCTCTCCAGCCCAGAGGAGATGTCCTTAACCCTGGCACCGGGCAGGCAACACAGCCTTCGGGACTCTCGCTCTCGGCTGCAAAGAACCCTATCTATCCCCTTAATGATACTATTCCCCTACCACTACAACATTTCTTTTTACTCCCCCCCACTTGAATGGCTCCCCTGTACCACGGTGCTGTGGCCAGGTTGCTCATCCTCCCTGCAGTCCCTGCTCCCGTCCTCACAGGGAGTAAGAGCCTCGAACCTGTTGGACAAGAGCAAGGGCTGCGGCTCCTCCAACACTACCTCCTGGATCCCCCTCATTCGTAGTCACACCCTGCTGTCCCTGACCACGGACTACATCTGAATTAGTTAATCTAATTGGTGTGACTACCTCCTGGAACACAGAGTCCAGGTAACTCTCCCCCTCCCTGATGTGTCGCAGTGTTTGAAGCTCGGACTCCAGCTCATCAACACGGAGCCGGAGTTCCTCGAGCAGCCAACACTTACTGCAAATGTGATCACCGTGAACATCAATGGTGTCCACCAGCTCCCACATATTGCAGCAGTAACACATCACCTGCTCTCCCATTCTATATAATTGATTAAATTTATTATTTACCCTTTAATTAATTTAAATTAAAACAATACACTTCTGTGACAGTTTGATCTGAGTCTCTTCACTCCGTCCTGTGACAGTTTGATCTGAGTCTCTTCACTCCGTCCTGACAGTTTGATCTTTCACATCAGTATGTCCCAACGCGTTTGACAGCCAAGGAAGTACTTTAAGTGTAGCCACTGCTGTAATGTAGGAAATGCAACAGCCAATTTGCACACAGAAAGGTCCTACAAACAGCAATCAGATAACTGACCAATCACCTGTTTTAGGCGTTGGTTGAGGGATAAATATTGACCAGGATACCAGGCGAATTACTCTGCTCTTCTTTGAAATAATGTAATGGGATCTTTTACGTGCACCTGAGAGGGCAGGTGGGGCCTTGTTTGGTCCGCCAATACTGGCACTCGTTGCTGGCGGCTCCGCCAACAAAAGACTTGCATTTATATAGCGCCTTTCACAACCACCGGACGTCTCAAAGTGCTTTACAGCCAAGGAAGTACTTTTGGAGTGTAGTCACTGTTGTAATGTAGGAAACGCAGCTGCCAATTTGCGCACAGCAAGCTCCCACAAACAGCAATGTGAAAATGGCCAGATCATCTGTTTTTGTTCTGTGGATTGAGGGATATATTTTGTCCAGGACACCGGGGATAACTCCCCTGCTCTTCTTCGAAATAGTGCCATGGGATCTTTTACGTCCACCTGAGAGAGCAGACGGGGCCTCGGTTTACGTCTCATCTGAAAGACGGCACCTCCGACAGTGCAGCACTCCCTCAGCACTGCACTGGAGTGTCAGCTTAGCCAATACTGGCGCTCGTTGTTCCCTGCGCTCTCTGCTTCTCCAATTCTGTGTTCCTTGTTCCCTACTCCCTGTTCTATCACCTGTGCTTGTTCTTTCAGTTACAAAGGGGGGCGATTTTGCCAATGGGGGCGCGTTGGAGGCGGGACTGCTGCTTGTCGGGTCGTTGTCCCGCCTTCATCGACTTGTGGCCAAACCACACTATTTTCCCTTGATTGACCTTGTTAGCAGGCCAATTAAGGGGAAGCCCTTTACAGAGAACGTCAATGTATGACGTTTCATCCATCAAAAATTTTTGAGATGAATTGTTATCGTTTGACAGCTCTATGAAGCTGTCAAACACTGACATTCTCTGTTGTTTGATGAGTCCTTGTATTCAAGACTCATCAAACCTCTTTCTTTAGCAGAAATTAGATGGTTGTTGCATCGCAGAATGCAGCAGCCATTTGTCATCTCTGCCGGTGAGATGCGAGACTCTCCGCATCCCCAACTGTTGAAGCCTGCAGGAAGAAACAAAGGTAAGTAAACATTTTCTATCACTTTCCACTCACCTCACATACTTACCTCTCCACACTTGCACCCATCACTTACCTTCACAGCGCACTTTTGCACCCCTCCAACCCACTGCTCGCCTCGGTGACCCTGGCAGGGTTTCCAGACATCGGGAAGCCCGCGCCTCTCCTGGAAAAATGGGGATAATCCTCTTAACTACCTGTTAACAGGCAGTTAAGTGGCTGTAATCCCCTTCCCGCCTCCAGGAGATGGGACCCGGCGCGGGTCGGCTACCCGCCTCCTGGGAAGATGGCACGGAGGCGGGTTGGGGCCGGGATGGGCACCCGCCCCCAGATTCTGCCATTTTCCCGGCAGTCCCGCCTCCATAGGGCTGGCAAGATCGCGCCCCTCTGCCCTCTGGAACCCCTCAAGCCTCATCATCTTGCCATGTCCCTTTGTTTTAAAAAGGCTCCTAAAATCTCCTCTTTTTGACTGTACCTTTCTTGCTACAGCTAACCGCCCTTCTCCATTCCAGCCTTGTTCGATGTCCACATTTTCCCTCTGCTCTGTAAAGACATCTTTCAATACAAAGAGCATTCTAGGAATTTATGTTGTTGTTCAAGGAGGCTCTGTGGGAGAAGCAAACAGCTGGAGAAAGAAATGTAAAGAAGGGTTTATTTTAACAAAATGTAGCTTTAAAGTAGGAAGACCCTGTAGTACAACACAGTCAAGACAATTATCGAGAGGTCTTGGCTTTACGTTGATGTTTGGATGTTGCTGTCTAGTTACATCTCAGTGATTATTTTCATAGTCATTTGCAAAGTGACTTCCTTTAAGAAACACGCAACCATAACAGCTGAAAAATATATATTGTGGATATTCAGTACAATAATGGCAACAGAGGATGTTTATACAGATCACAAGAAAGGGTTAAATAGCCCAGGAACTCTGAATTTCACTCATCATTGGATAAGCAACAACAGTGTTTCCATTCCAGGCAGATGCAACGTGCCACGTGAGTTCTATAATTCAAATTCTGAGCTTCCAGGCAAATGTCCACAATAGCTACTCTAAATGATCTCGATTAAAAATGCATTAGCTGTACAACCCAGCAAGACGAGTATGGAATAAGAAAAGACTAGCTAGCTCATCGACTCGGTTAGATTCTCGACCGGGAGACCTGAATTGGAAAGCGGGCCTTTACTGACGTTTGCACTTGGGGTGGGGATTTCCTCCTTCACGTTTTCCTTAAAAGGGGAGAGGCAGAGAAGGGCCTCCGGGAATCTGTTTCCTAGTGGAACGCCATGTTCGACTCTTCTAACCAAGCTCAGTGTAAATGCTGTAAAGTTCATTCTAAAAGGGAAGGGCAGCAGATGACTACAGTAACAGAAACACACACATGGTAAGGGCGGAAATGTGCGCCGACGGTCATTCCAGCATATACTCGCACATGATTATGGATAACTAGTTCAAAGACGCACTGCTGAATGGAAACTTAGAATTGCAGGATGCCAGTCTGATCAATCCTACTGTATATAAATATTTGTATGTGTTAACGGTGACAAAATAAATACAAAAAAAAACCAACAAAATCGGTTATACAAGTGGCAATGGGATGCCTATTTTAAGTCTCTAATTATAGGAAGTGATTTACACATCAGTATGAGTTTTGCATCATTCTGATTTAAACAATATACACGAAAAACAAGGATGCGATTGCTATACTGATGCGACTTATACATCATATTTTACAGCAAAATGTGCAGTCAACACATCGCTAAAACATACTCAGAATAAGAAAGGCTCTAAATGTAAAACATGTAAAAAAGCATAACTGCTAAAATGCCACAGAATATACAATATAGCCACTGCTTAGAAAGTCTATTCTTTGGATAGCATAGGTATATAGGTACTGAAGTTCTTACAACTTGCACTGATTCAACCAACTTTTGAGTTCAGGAAAACAGAAAAATTATTGCCGAGCTCCTAGTTATAAAAAAAAACCTAAGGGCCATATTTTCCTCTTTTGTAGAAAATGGTAATCCCAAATGGAGACAGCAAGTGCACGATTTTTGTTGCTAAAGTTAATATGTAATCCAACTTCGATTATCAGGAATGGAAGGCAAGCCACCAATCACAACACACCTGTAGTACTGCTACTCACAGACTTCTCAAGCATCCAAATTGCAACCTTTAACGGTATAAATCAAAACAATTTCATCACCCAGCTCAGGAGCGCACCAGAGTTGGTCAAAATGGCACAGCGACTGCGGAGGGGCTGATTCTCACTCTTGGCGCAGGTAGCAAACTGCTGGGTGCGGATCGACTGCCCGTCAACGGAAAGGAAAATCGCCAACCGCCAATTTACTGCTCATTGCAGTGCTCAGAAAATGGAGTCCTTCATGGATAGTGGGGGCGGGTTTAAGTATATAAACTTACACTGGACAAAGATTATGGCAGCAGTCGAGGTTTAACATTAACCACTGGGTCAACTTGGGGTTTACAATAAACAGTGTTCGGGACGAAGTCTGTAAAAAGTTCCATGATTTTAAAAAACGGAGCACCAAAGTAAGGCAAGAGCATTACAATCAGTATGGAACTGAAGAATAAATATAAAAAGATGCTTTTAACTGTGAGTGGTTAAGAATGTGCAATGAAATAAAAGTAATAAAGTCCAATCAATGCATGTAATGCCAGATGGCACATTAGCTTTTCTTAAAATGAAGATGAAGGACAGACATAATAATGCTTTGAAGTGTCCACATGTGCAAGTGATCAATAGGTCATGTGCGGAAAAGACAATACCTAAATGGAGAACTGTGCTTAGGTGCTAATAACGTCCTATCTGTTCTCTTCACAGAAGATGGAGAACCTAGTGGTTTTCAGGGCAAAAGTACAGCACCATCTGCCATAGTTCCCCGAAGCTGAAACCTAGATCCAGCCGACATTCTGAACGCACACCTCTGGCGCGAAGTCTCACCAGTCAAGGGGCACAAATCAGTAAATCACGAGCGCACTCTGCACAATTCTCCAGTCAGCCCATGATTTCCGGATGTGGGCTCTGAGTGCGCAAGCAGAAAATTGGGCCACTGCGCATCCACTATTCGGTTTGAAGGAGAAGTCCGCACAGGTTGAACAGGTCGCTGGTGCGCAAGGTTTTCTTGTGGGCTAGCTTTTGTAACCGCATTTTAGTGTGGGAGCAAGGTGCAGAGTAGCAGTGAAAACAGCTCCACTCTTTAATCACATCTAATTTTTTGTTATTCTTTACAGGCAGAGGAAAATATAGCCCTGAGGAATGCCTCGAATCTCTCAATCATATTCTTCAGCGATAGATTTAGATTTTGTAGGCTATCCCCATGGAGCAGTATAGACCGGTACAGAGTATACCCATGGAATAATACAGACAGTGTCATGTCGTCACTTGTACACATAATGCAAAGATGATTACACTAATGAAAGATGCAATTTTTTTTTGCCAACAAAATTGAACATTGTTGCTTCAGAAAGCAGCACTTTGCATTGAAAAAAACCATTTGTTTTTGGTTTGATTAATTTTGATCGATTCACAGCAGGTTGTGTGACCAGCATCTTAAGATTCTGTCGCAGGCTGTGTGCTTTGAGCCTGCACCGCAAAATAAGATGTCAAATTCTGTACTAGTCTGTAACACTAAACCAATAGCATTCTGACTGAGTCTCAACACAGCACAACTTTAACCTGAAGGAGCACAGGCCATTCCTAGATGTGTGTTGCATTCCAACACAGAGCCCATCAGTTGATATTCTTCAGAGGACTTGAGCTTAAAGCGGACCATTTCTGTTTTAAGCATTGTGACTGAATTATTATGTCACAGGAACAAATGGTAGTCTGATAAAGGAGTCCACACAAAACATTAAACCATCTCCCTTTTAGGTGCTGAGCAATCTGTTTTCCCCTGCAGATTTCTGGTTTTCTTCTTTAGCCTTAGCTAGCATGTCTTCATTGCTCTTCTGATGTGAATCTGTATCCCGCAACTCCCTACTTGTGATTCGGGAGGCGGGAGAGCGATACAGGTGCTTGCCATAAGCAAATTTACAAGGAGTTGCACTGGAAAGGTAACTGTCAGCATGTGATTATTGTCTTATTACATCACATCTTTTACATTTGCTTTTATTTGTGGGTGTTGCTGGCAAGGGCAGCATTTATTGCCCATCCCTAGTTGCCCTTGAGAAGGTGGTGGTGAGCCACCTTCTTGAACCGCTGAAGTCCGTGTGGTGAAGGTACTCCCACAGTGCTGTTAGGGAGGGAGTTCCAGTGATGAAGAAGAAACTGCAATATATTTCCAAGTCAGGATGGTGTGTGACTTGGAGGGGAACTTGGAGGTGGTGGTGTTCCCATGCGCCTGCTGCCCTTCTCCTGCTAGGTGGTAGAGGTCGCGGGTTTGGGAAATCTGTTCAGCCGAGTTCATAAAAACAATGAAGATATTGCTCAATGTGCATAGAGGACACACAGCGACAGTTCAGTCCCCACGCTGCCTTATGCGGTTACCCCGCTCACTGTGGCTTGACTCGTAGTTACTCAGCAATGCTTAAACCCAGTGGTACGGTGCGTGACAGTAAACGATCCGCTTCATTTTCCGGTAAGTGTCCAGTCCACAGGATGTTCCTCCCTCTGATCCGCTGTCGCTCACAGAATAAAAAAAAGATATCAGCAAAGGCCCGAAGTTTCAGTTTTTGGTTTACGTCATGAAGGGTCGACAGAGAGACTCCTTTCACCACAGAGATTTTCCATACTGGGAGTTGACCTGTTCACATCAAGAGAAAAGATGGGTTGTTAAGGCTGTTGGGAACAAAAGGGGGAGAAAAAAAATCGACAATTTTACTAGAAGTGTGTTCTCCAAAAATAAAATGTTAAAGTTAGTAACATGTTGGCATTTCCCACACACTAGTTCAGAATGAACATTAGACTCGATTGCAACTAGGATCAAAATGAGGATATAGCCCATATATATAGGCAAGAAGCACAGGATCCGTGGGCTAAGAATTCCTCTGGTCTCGATGTGTAGTGACGGTTATCAAGGTGCTTGTGAAGATTCTCTCTGCTCACTTTTTCCAGTGACATTCGATGTATGATTTCCCTCATTTTTGGCAGCAAAATCCCACAATTCATCTACATTTGTATTTTTTAAAATTTTCAACAATGTCCCTTAATCTTCACAAACCCATTTATGATATTTCTACACAAAGCACACGGACAAACGCTTATCCCTATTGTTTAAGACGACAAAAAGGTGTAATAAGCACGTTAAAAAATATATATATATTCGGAGATGAGGGGGCAGATCTTACGAATGCGCAGCTGGCAAAGAACCTCACGCATCGGCAGCACAAATCAGAAGTTCCGGGGAGAGGGAAGGGAAAACGCCTCACCGGGAGTGTGAACTGGTAAAATATATCCTGGCCTGTCAAAGAACCTTTATCTGAAGTTTGTGGTTGAATTTTTGACGGGGTGGGGGGCGAATTTGAATGTATATTTTGGGAAAAAAAAAAGTCAAGTGGCCCAGTAAAAAAAAAACAACATAAATCCGGGACTAATTGGAAGTGTTACAGTTGCATGTTAGAATATTAACATATTCGATTGCTCAGTCCTAAAAATACCCCGAGTATCTGTACTGAAAGGATCTGCTTCAAAAAAAAAATTTTGTAAAGCTGATGTAAGTATCTGCGACTGTCTAAGTTCAATGTTCACTGCACCACGTGGGGCGGTTACACACAATTTAAGAGCCATTCTAGGAATTTAAGAGAGTCTCCTAGAGAACAGGATTAGAATATAAATTAAACAGCATGAGGCACCCAGTAAAACTGGTAACAGATTGCGACCTGCTCCTCTTTGTAATGATGCCTGGCTCCGTCTCCATTCAACTGAACAAACCTAAATTAGGAGCACCAGCAATTATGTGGGGAGGTCTGTGCGGAGGCTTTAGAAGCCAGGAGCAGACGGGCAGTAATGTGCATTTATTGGGATTTTTGCCCGCAAACTTTGATTCAGAACCACAAATGGGCCACGGGAGTAGATGGAAAAGAGGATTGGAACAAATTCAAAACCTTTAATCAATTGCAGATTTTCCAATGTACTAGTTATATACAGTTAAGTAGTAAACAAACACAGGGCCTACAGGAAAGGTAGGGAGGGTGGGGGGGGCCCCCCCCCTCATGGTATTCCAAAAGTTCCATGCACAGCCTGTGCATCATTAGCTTCGATGAGCACATGCCCCACAGCCGCAACACATGCTTGTGTCACTGGAAGGCTCCAAGGGGATATAGACAGGCTAAGTGAGTGGGCAAGAACATGGCAAATGGAATATAATGTGGAGAAATGTGAAGTTATTATCCACTTTGGTAGGAAAAAATAGAAAAGCAGAGTATTTTTTAAATGGTGAGAGATTGGGAAATGTTGGGTGTTCAGAGGGACCTGGGTGTCCTTGTACACAAATCACTCAAAGTTAACATGCAGGTACAGCAAGCAATTAGGAAAGCAAATGGTATGTTGGCCTTTATTACAAGAGGATTTCAGTATAAGAGTAAAGACGTCTTACTGCAATTATATAGGGCTCTGGTGAGACCACACCTGGTGTATTGTGTACAGTTTTGGTCTCCTTACCTAAGGAAGGATATACTTGCCATAGAGGGAGTGCAACGAAGGTTCACTAGACTGGTTCCTGGGATGGGGGGATTGTCCTATGAGGACAGATTGAGTAGACTAGGCCTATATTCTCTCGAGTTTAGAAGAATGAGAGATGATCTCATTGAAACATACAAAATTCTTACAGGGCTTGACAGGGTAGATGCAGGGAGGATGTTTCCCCTGGCTGGGGAGTCTAGAACCAGGGGGCACAGTCTCAGAATAAGGGGTCGGTCATTTAGGACTGAGATGAGGAGAAATTTCTTCACTCAGACGGTTGTGAATCTTTGGAATGCTCTACCCCAGTGGGCTGTGGAGGCTCAGTCGTTGAGTATATTCAAGACAGAGATCGATAGATTTTTGGATATTAAGGGAATCAAGGGATATGGGGATAGTGCAGGAAAGTGGAGATGAGGAAGAAGATCAGCCATGATCTTGTTGAATGGCAGAGCAGGCTTGAGGGGCCAAATGACCTACTCCTGCTCCTATTTCTTACGTTCTTATTGGACCCTTTGCCTGTTGGGGCCTTGATGGGAGGCATCTGTCTTTTCTTTTTAGATGAGGACTCCAGGGCCATAGTGTAGGCATCACCCAGGCTGGAAAGAATAGACGAGGTCATGTGATTCGATTTAAAAGTCTGTAAGTTGTAGGATGAAAGAAGGACCAAGGAAGGCAAGGTCTTCCATGGGTTCATAATTCTTGGACAGGACGAGTTCGTTTCAGAGCTGGAAAAAAAAGCAACTCGACCTCAAATAGAAAAATGTAGCTGAGGACACGAGATATTTTTAGACCTGTAAATGCGAGGGTATCTAATCTAAAGTGTTGGGGTATCAGCCCAAAGACATACCCAATAGCCTTCCCCACACCAGCATGTTATCTTTGTTTCTCATCCGGTCATATCAACGTGCATCCCTCTGCATTGACCTCTGACACTTAGTAGTCGATTAGTTCTACTTGGCTAACAGCTTCATTTGCACGTTGCCTAGGCATCCCTAGGATAGCCACACACACACACACAGATTGAAAGTCATACATTTTGTCGGTCGTCTCTCTGCAGCCATGCAAGTAGGCGTTAAACTGTCCGTCCATTGCTGCCCTCTTGTTGGGCAGGCTGCCTGCTCCCAGCTGTGAATGCATCCTCTGCACGGAGAGTGGAGGCGTTACTGGAAAACGCCGACTGGTTAATGGTGACCCTCGGGATATAATGGTCATAGGGATTTTCTAACGGCTTGAAGAACAAAACAAAAAGCAATGAGGTAAATCTATGAATAAAGAAAAATGATGAACATGCCGAGGTTACAGCGTGAGCACCCGTAACGTGGAGGATGTAGCGAAAAAAAACACTTCTAAAACTATCAGTATGCAAAATGTCTATGCAAAACAATTGTGCGCACATAAATTAAGAAAGCTAACTAATATTACATGGTTTGCATTTTGGTACAAATGATGTAGAGCTATTATAAATAGAACTATTAAAGCTTATCTGTAGGAATGTTATCGGTGGTTTCTCTGTATAACTGCACAGTTTAGTGCTAGGTTTTAAGGTATCACTTTCTCTTTGTTTATTTGCCAATTGATTCTCCTCCTCTGAAGGCACAGCCTCTGGCTGCATGGACACTGGGAGGCCTCAAGTACCTTGCCCAAGTGGTTATTCCTCAAGTCTGAGACTGGACAGTGAGCATTCGCAGGCTACTCAGCTGTAGGGGGTCGCCACAGTCAAGTGTCATCCTGCCCTCAACCAATGCCCAAACACGTTCATTTCCAGCAAGGTTGTAACTCTGATGGGTTTTTCCTCTCCCTGAGCCAAGGATGCTGAAGCCAACTGTATGTTTAAGCAAATAAGGGGCCCAACACCAGTTTGAGGGCCCCAACCCCACTGCAAGATTGGTTTGCCCTGAAGCAGCCAACACTGACTGCACTCAGGAAAACCAGGTCTACATGTGGCCGAACGGGCGGTCCTTAAAGGGACTGTTGCAGGCCACAACCAACAAGGCAGTTTTGAGAAGTACCTAACTGCGTGCTCCTTCTGAGCCCATATTCAAAGAACACGGGCCGCTGCTGGACTTTGGAACCCTCCCACCCTTAGAATGGACACCGATCCCTGCCCCCCCCCCCCCCAACCCCCGATGCTACCACCCGACCCGAACGCCCCTCTTCCTCACTTACCGGAGGGTCTCTGAGACACCAGCAGCGGCCCAGTTTTCCATCGCACTTCATCAGTGAGCTGCCTGTTGCTCTCGGCACCTGGCCGGCTCGATGGAAATGAGGCCCGAGGCCCAATATTGGGGGTACATCGGGCTTCGCTATTCTGGCGCAAGGATTGATTCCTGCCGCCCCCCCCACCCCCCGCATGCCCAACAATGGGCGTATCCGAATTTGGAGGCCAGAATGTCGGACTGTAACAGGAATGGAGCTGTGCTGGTCACACTCAAACATGGTATCCAACCTGTTCCGACCAAGTATCCTGATCAGGCCAGACCCCACTCATTGATCACACCTCCTTCTATTCCTTATCTCAGAGATGAACTAACCTTGTTTAAAAAAAATTCAGAGCGGATTTATTTTCAATTTGGCGATAGTAAAACAGACTACCTTTTTTTTTTAAAAACAACAGTTTATATAAATTTACTTGATTTTACTTATAGAAATTCTTGCATCTAAACCAGTGTGCCTATTTATTGTGCAATATCCATTGATACTTTAAAAATCTCTCGGTTACATTTCATGTCTTTGAAATTAAATAAAAAAAGGTGAAAATTCTGCAGGATTTTCATGATCTAGCAAAAGGGGAATACACGTCTGCAACAACTGGAGCGTCTGGTACCAGGCATAAAATAATTGTTCAACATCTCCTGCCCCGACAGTTGCTGCAGTGTTTAATATCAGGTGCAACTAGCAAGGTCAGAACCAACAGCAGGGAACTAAAGCACGCGAGAGGAATGGCGGAGCTGGCCTGCATCACTAAGATTTTCAAAATGAAAATACTTGTTTGTTGAAATTGGACATCCGACATTAAATCTCGGGGCGAGCTTATACTTCGCTTTGACAGTATCTCTTTGTTCCTTGCCAGCAGACTTTGGCAGGAGTGATGAAAGGGTGAAGGGCGCACAAGTGAAGCAAAGAAACAGCAGCTCAAACGGGGGAAAAGAAGGCAGCCTTCATCAAAAACAGCAATAAATATACACTGTTATCATTACACCATATAAAGAATCCTTGCAAATACCGCGAGCTGTGCTCAATATTCATCTGATTTTACACTGTCATGGAAAACAAACAGAGCTTCCAGCCAAGCCCATGTGTTGATACAGGCTTCTCATCATTGTGCCCATTTGCTGCTCTGTAAAGTTTATTGCGATACACGTCCATGATTCTGCTCTGCTGTGTATGACAAAAGGCTGCGCTATTTAAGCGTGCTTGCTTCAATATTATACAGGTATACGGCCATCCTTGAAAGGTCCATGGCGATAGTTCAGACTAAAATGTCAAGAGTAAATAGTTTACATGGCCTCCCCTCACGTTAAAGATACATCAAACCCAAGGCTGCACGAGAGTATGCTGGTCAAGTAAGCACGGTAAATAAGCACTTTTCCCCCAAGGTCATGCAAACCCTTCCAGCTCACAACTATTCTTTCAGCAAAGCACCTGGCTAAACAGCTGCATCCCACATTAACCATCCCACTGGTACTATATTCTTTTTTAAAATGGGAGGAAAAAGCAAAACAGTCACAAGCAATGTTCCCGGTAAGCTGCGCATCCTGTTTCTTTCAATGCGCGGTCCCTTTAAATTTCTGCGCATGCGCGGCACTTACAACGTAAAGCCGGTGAGCGGCCTGCGCGGGACCTTTGAGATTACTGTGCGGCTGAGCACCTTAGGGGGAACATTGGTCACAAGTTATTTGCAAAAAGAAGCTCTTTCCTTCGATAGAATTTTTTACAAAATTGCTGTGGGTGTACAAGACTCTTGTAGCAGTTACAGCTCAAGAGCATGGAGCACTACAACAGTGACACTTTCAGCCATTTCAGAGTCTCGTGGCTCTGTAGCTGTCCATGATCTTCCCTCTTATGCTGCATTTAACACCATATGGCGAGACAGAGGTATCTGTGCAATGTTACCATTTTAGAAGATGTCCAGCTCTGTGGGACTGCCTTCGCTTGGTTCCACTTTTATCTATTCAATCGTAGCCAGATCATCTCCGGCAATGGCTTCTCTACACACTCCCCCACCTTCAAGATACCCCTTGGTGACAACGTCTGCAGACAAGGGGGATCAGCTTCGACATGTATGCTGCGATATCCAGTTCACCTTTTGTACCACCTCTCTCAACCCCTCCACTGCCTCAGTGCTATCAGACTGCTTGCCCGACCATCCAGTCTTGGATAAGCTGCAATTGCCTCCAGTTAAACATTAGGAAGACTGTAGGCATTGTCTTTGCCGTTCACCACAAACTCCACATCCTTACCACCATCCTCCTCCCAGGCCATTGCCTCAGGCTGAATCAAACTTTTTTGCCATCTCAGCGTCCTATTCATCCCCAAGGTGAGATTCCGGGCCCCAAATCATCTCCATCACAAAGACTGCCTAGTTCCACCTCTAACATCACCCACCCGCCTCAGCTCATCTGCCACTGAAGCAGTCATGCATTACTTTGTCACTTCCAGACTTGACCATCCAAAGCCCTCCCACCCTCCATAAACTTTAGCTCATCCAAAGCTCTGCTGCCCGTATCCTATCCGGCATCAAGTCTCGCTCACCAATCACCCCTGTCCTTGCTGACCGAAACTGGCTTCTGGCTCCCAAAAGGCTCCAATTTAAAATTCTCATATTCAGATCCCTTCATAGCTACACCCCTCCCTAGCTCTCTAACCCCGTCCCTATCTCTCTAACCTTCTCCAGCCCTACAATCGTCCCAAACTCTCCGTTCCTCTGATGTGGCGTTTTCTGCTTCCCTCCCTCCTTTAACCTCAGCATTGGCGGCTGTGCCTTCAGCCTCCTAGGCCCCACACTGCTCAAATTCCCGTCCTAAACCCTCTGCCTCTCTACCTACCTCCCTCTCCTCCTTTAAAGGTCCTCCTTAAAATCCACCTCTTTAACCAAACTTTTCCTCATTCCTCCCAATATCATCTTCTTTGTCTTGGCATCCATTTCTCTCTTATTATTCCTCTGTAAAGCGCCTTGGGACACATTTCTACATAAATGCAAGTAGTTGTTGTATACAGCACATTTGTCATTGAAAGTGATTTTCTATAAATTAATAAAGCCAGCAAGATTAGAGGCAGTTTCTCCTCCCCCACCCGTTCCTTAAATGAAGTGCTAAGTTATAAAAAAAACATTATATGTCGATGCAAAAGTTCAGCATTAACTTCCCGTAGCAAACCTAACCGCACAGGTCAAAGTAGTGTCATGTTGCAGTTTAGTGTCTTGTTAAATATTTGAACCTTAACAAGTGTCGGTGACGCTTTGCAATTTGTTACTGATGCACTGAGCACCATTATCAGACAAGATGTGGGATCACGCCTGCGATTTCAGTCCTGCGGTGACCTCCCAATCTCAGCTGGGAAG